>WNNG01000339.1:0-106437 GCA_018208015.1 Medicago ruthenica | reverse complement strand
TTGTCCTACGCATTTTAAAACCAAAAATCAAAAAAAAATCAAAGAGGGGAAAAAGTCAAAAGTCAACAAAAGTCAACAGAAAAGTCAACTTTTCAAAATTAAGAACTTCGCAATGCGAAGCTCACTTCGCACTGCGAAGTCTGCGATTTTTCTGCAGATTTTTGGTTTCTTGGATTTAATTCCAGATTTTGTTGCACATCACTTCCATAATTATTTTAAGTAGCATTCATGGCAATTGGGCCAAGCAAAGCCAGAGTTGAAGGACTTGCCATTAATGCCAAGGTTAGAAGCTTTTTCTTCCAACCTAGCATGTGACAAGCAAGTGGGCTTGCCCTTGGGCAGCTCTAGCCCCTCCCAGGTGACCTGCTAACCACCACAAGGTTGCCAGCCACCTGCTTGAGGACTTTCCTCCTGCTTGCTGCCCCAAAAACCAGTCAAACCAGCTGGATTTTCTCACTTGAAAAGCCATGAGTGCCTACTCTGTTTTGCAGCAGCTTTTCACCCTCTCACACCAGCCAATTTTAGCCTTTTCATCCCTCAATCTCTGCACAATACAGTGCACGTTTTTATTGACCAACCATTGAGATTGCAAGGATTGATCCCCAAGCATTAGCCATTGCAAATCAGCTTTGTTCTTCATCATTACCTTCTAGAATAAGTTGAATTTGTGGCTGAAATCAAGCTGGATCTTGCCCCTTGGCACAAGGCAGGGTTGCCTCTATCCATTAGCATTTAATGCAAAGGGATTCAGCTTGATCTTGGCCACAAATCAGCTGAATCAGGGATTGTGAATGATGACAAAGATTTGATTTTGGCCATATAAATACAAGGCAATTGCCCAAGGATTACAAACACTCACAAATTACACAGAAAACACACCACTCAAAGAGCAGAAACTCTACTCATTTCAACCTACAAATCTCCACAAATAACCAGAAACAAACCAATCCATCACAAGTTCCAAAGCCTTCACCAATATTCAAACCTTATGTGAAAGCCTTCAATCAATACAAATGCAAGTGCAGCTGGAGCTTTGCTAAGGAGTTCTGTAAGTTACTAAGCTCTTTATCTTGCATATCTAATTGTGTTTGCATAGCTATTTTGGCTCAAAAAACTCTTTGTCCTAAAAACCCCCTTTTGAATTTCAAAGAATCCCAAGGTTTTCAAAACATCAAAATTGGTTTGTACAACCTTTTTCACCCCAAAAACTCAAAGCTTTTCCACCCATCTATAAGGTCCTGAGGTGTTCAGAAGTTGTTTCTGAACAAAATGTTCAGAAACGCTTCTGAACCCAAAATTTCGCATGCTTCGCAGTGCCGAAGTCATGGTCGCCAGTGCGACCATGACAGAACTCAGAACCTGAGTTTTTGTGTCCAAACAACCAATTTTTTGAGGGTTCTAGCCCCAGAGCTCAGAACCTAAGAGTTTTTAAACCTATGTTCTTCAAATCATAACAAGGTTTTTGCATAATTTTGGCAAAATCACAAGTTCGTATAACCATTTTGTGGATAGCTTGCAAAGCAAGTTATGTTCCCAAATTTTCAAAACCACATGAACCAGACAAGCTATGTTCAGCTTTTCAATCTAAACTTGAACAATAAATATTGTTCATGATGTTCAAAACTCAAAAATGAACATACACCGGTGATGTGCGCATTTTTCGCAAAATGAGACGAACTTGCGCGTTTTCTAGCAATTTGCTAACCTTCCCATTTTGGGTTTTCAAACCAAATGTTTTGACATGCCTTGGGATTTCTAAAGAATTCAATCCAAAAACATGAATGAAAAAGGGATGGTGTGACGTATGTCTCTCCATCGCCCCGATTGTACGAATGCGTGACGTATGTCTCGTCGCTCGGATAATCGTCATTCCTTTTTTATTATGTACAACCCTAACCAAACCAAATCTTGGCCCCTTGTGGTCAATCCAAGCCTTTTGGTCCCCCGTTGGCCATTAGACTCAACCCCTCGACTCGTTAGAGTCCACTCGGTCAATGTTCGACTCGTCCGAGTCCATTGTACCCGTTCTTGATCTCAATGGATCAATCGAACAATCGCCCGACTCTTCGGAGTCCACTCGGTCAATGTTTGACTTGTATGAGTCCATTGCACCTCCCTTGGTCCCATAGCGACCAATTCAACCCTCTACCCTAACGGACGTACCTTTTAACAATTCTAATGTGGTTCGCGAACGAACGCTTAATAAGTCTCCAAGTGCGAGCATACAAGCAACGTTTAATCGCAAGAATTCGGTTAAAACATCGTCCAATTAAAATCAACCAACACACATACGTTTTTCTACCAAAGAACTACGTATGCTTTGAATTCTCCGACTACCGGGAGATACGTAGGAGCAAGATCGACATCTTGTCAAGCACAATAATAAAAACTTTTTTTCTTTCTTTCGTTTGTTTTTATCTCTTTCCCCCCCTTATTATATTTTAGCATAAATGAACATGAACGCAAAGTATTAAAAAGCAATTCAACTTTAACCAAATAGAAGGTTCCCGTTGAGTACAACGGACGTGAGGGGTGCTAATACCTTCCCCTCGCGTAACCGACTCCCGAACCCGACAATGGTTGCGATGACCTAATCCTTATCCTCATCGTCAAAAGGGTTTTATTATCGTTTCCCTTTACAAAAAAAAAACTTAAGGGTTTATCAACGTTCCCTTTACACAAAAACTTTGGTGGCGGCTTCACAAAGGCACCTCCGAGCGTTTACGGACGTCCTCGGAGGAATCTGCGCGTCTTTTTCCCGAGGAAAAAAACGAGGTGCGCACAGCTGGCGACTTCACTGGGGACCCTGTTCCCACTAGTGAGTCAAGCCTAACCTATTTGGGTTAAAACAATTGCTTTATTTTCTTTGCGTGCCATGTTTATTTATTTTATCCATGCATGTTATATTTATGCTTTATGTTTATATTTGCTTTATTTGCTTTATATTCATATTATATCTCAAATGTGGGGGTTACTTGAGTGATGTTACTCCACATTGTTCGGGTTAATGCCGGACGTGTGAGGCTCTCCACCCGAGCTTGAGAAAAACACTAAGTTAGAAGGAGGTTGTGTGCGGAAGCCCGCGTTGACGTATGTCCGTGAGGTAGGGATGTCCAACCCCGCTTAGATGAGACTTTCACGTGGAATTAATTGAAGTCATGTCGACGTATGTCCATAGACAACCCTAATTCCATGTGAGGTCTATGACTCTAAGGACCTCTTCTTAGGATATTTCCCAAATTAGAGCCTACATGTGAGGATGGGGGGAAGTTCCGAACCTTCATAAACCATACCCTTGCATAACATTTGCATTCATGAAAGTAATTTTCGCATCGTTTTGCTTTATAGGAGTTTAAAAAGAACGAACAAATATTAGCAAAAGAGAAATATGGATTCCGGGAACAAGAATACGCTCGCCTTCAAAATTAAAGCTCCTAGGGTGGAAAGTTTATTAGCTCTAAGCAAGAGGCTCTCTTCGGTCCACAAGAACATCTTCGAGGCAAGCTATGGGCTAATCCTTGATCTTTTACCCGTAAGAATAGATTCAACCGCCTTAACCACTTTGGCGCAATTCTTCGACCCACCTCTACGGTGCTTCACATTTCAAGACTTCCAACTAGCGCCAACTTTGGAAGAGTTTGAGAAGATTTTGGGTTGTAGCATGAAAGGTCATGAACTCTATCTCGGTCCGGGAAAGGATCCTACATTTGAAGCCATCGCCGAATCCCTATACCTCGACACCCAAGAAGTGGTATCTAACTTGGAAGTTAGAGGGAACCTTAAGGGCTTTTCAAGAAAGTTTTTGGAAGCCAAAGCTCGGGATTTACTAGCCAACAAAGAGGTAATGGCCTTCAACGCCATCTTAGCCCTCTTAGTCTACGGGATTGTCTTATTCCCCAACATGGATGATTTCGTAGACTTTCCGGCTCTAGAGGTGTTTATGACTAAAATCCAGTTCCTACAATCTTAGCGGATTTTTATCATACCCTCTATTCAAGGCATGAACAAGCAAGGGGACGCAAAATTACTTGTTGCACTCCCGTGGTGCAAATTTGGATGATGTCCCACATGCCAAGAAACCGAGACTTTGTGGAAAACCGGGCCAAGCTCAAATGGTCGCAACGGATGACAACCCTCGCCGAGAAGGACATCCATTGGTTTTCACCAAACTTAGATGACCCGGAAATTATCCTCAGCTGCGGGGACTTCCCTAATGTACCCCTCATTGGTACTAAGGGATGTATTAATTACAATCCGGTCCTCTCTCTCCGACAACTAGGTTTTTCAATGGAAGATAAACCTAACGACCTTTTGTTGGAAGCTTTCTACTTAAGGGAAGGCGATCAAGACCCGGCATTGCTAGAGAGAATCCGGGGAGCATGGAGCCAAGTACGCAAGGGAAGGGTCGGCAAGAGAAACTGTGTCGCCAAACCCCTTTATACTCAATGGGTGAAGGAGAGGGTCAAAGCAATCAAGTTACCCTTCGTGGTCACAAACCCTCCAAAACCTCCTACACCTAAACCTATTGCAATCATTCCCAACAAAGAAGTGGAGGACCTCAAGGCTAAAGTTCAAGAACTCCAAAACAAAAACGGAGACTTAGAATTGAAGCACCTCCAAGCTTTAGGAGAGATTACTAGGACGAAGAGAGATCGTGATGAAGTATCACATTCTCTCCTAGTATGCCAAAAACGGCTAAGAACCTCCGAAGGGAAAAGAGATTGGATAGGAGGCGGCTTGGTTAGTGCGGATGCCAACCTTGTTGCCAAGGACGAAGAGTTGGAAAGAATTCTACATTCCAACCAAGAGCTCAAGAAGTTTGGCGAACTAGCCATCGAAGCTCAACGAAAATGGAGGTTGAAATTCCAAGAGAAAAATCAACAGCTCCAAGAAGTAGTGAAAGACTACAAAGAGCAGCTTCAAGCCGAACGCGTCCAGCGGCAAAGACATGAGAGTCTCTCTCATCAAGGGAGGCTAAAGTGCAATCTTCTCGAGGAAGACATCAAGAAATTCGAAGAGTACTTCGACAAGATTGCAAGAGCTCATGGGGACCACATTGCACAACTACACGATGAGAATTAGAAGTGCAAGAGTCAAGCTAGACCAGCGCAAGGAAGTGATTGAGTATGTATGGCAAGACGCCACCCGATTAAGTGAGGATTTCACTAAATTGGTCGCATTCTCAAATTTGGTGATCACCCAACTTCCAAAGAAGCTAGCGGAGGCCGAGATGGTCATGCCCTACTTTGTCATCCCTATGGAGATCCGGAAGTTTATGAAGTTCTGCAAGGACACCATAGATTTCTATAGGGAGGAGATGAGCAAAGCCGAGAAGCGAGCGGCTGTTTGATTTGTAATAGCATTAGTTACACTTTGTAAACAAATGTTATTTAATCAAATATATTTTGAAAGTATAATCAATTTCCCGGTCTTTAATATTTCGAATTTGCTAAATATTAATCGTGCACCTTTAAACTCCATAAAGCAAAATAATAAAAAAAAACGCATATTTTGCATACTCATACATACATCCACATGCATCTTCATGCATTTTTTCAAAAAAAAACTCATTCATTCCCATTCAAACAGTTCAAAGCAATCATAGCCCGAAAACCCCGAAAGCCATCGGTCCAAGAACCAGATATTCAACACTCGTACGGAACACGAGCTAACAAACAAAGGATCATGGACAATCTGGAACAAACTCAAGCGGCTTTGAGAGAGGAAGTTGATGGAATGAAAGGAAAAATGGATCAGATGTTAGAGTTAATGCAAGCTCTGTCGGCACGAGAAAGCCACCCCCGCCCAACAACGGATGCCTCCAATGTGCAATGGCCTCCTTATGGTTTACCTGTGGGTTATACCCCACCCTTTGAGAATGAAGGTCAAGGACCACCTCCACCACCGTTCACAATCCCCGTAAGGAATGAAGAGCGTCGTCCTCAAGGAACCTCCACTACTCAGCATGAAGTAATTCCCCACGATGTGGAGAATAGCCAGCTAAGGCAATCTGCTCCCGACACCACCCACCAAGACAATGATACCACCCAAATGTATCGAGTTTTGGAAGAGAGGTTGAAAGCTGTCGAGGGGTTCAGCTCATATGGTGCCCACAATGCCTTGGATATGTGCCTAGTGCCCGACGTGGTAATTCCTCCGAAGTTCAAAGTACCGGACTTCGAGAAGTACAAAGGAATTCAATGCCCTCGGAACCATCTAAGGATGTTCTGTAGGAAGATGGCGGCTTACGCAATGAACGAGAAACTCATGGTGCATGTGTTTCAAGATAGTTTAAGCGGAGCGTCCTTGGATTGGTACATGCAGCTCGAGCGTACCCATGTCCAAACTTGGAAGGATCTAGCCGATGCCTTCCTAAAGCAATACAAATATAATTTGGACATGGCTCCAAATAGGATGCAACTACAGAATCTCCTACAAAGAAGCAATGAGTCCTTCAAGGAGTACGCTCAGCGGTGGAGAGAACTAGCTTCTCGTGTACAACCACCACTGTTGGAGAGAGAACTTGTCGACACCTTTATGGGCACACTTCAAGGCCCATATTACGACAAGATGATTGGAAGTACGTCTGCCGGTTTCTCCGATCTAGTCATGGTCGGTGAAAGAATAGAAGATGGAGTGAAGAGAGGAAAAATCCAAGGCTCTTCAGAAGCTCAAGGTGGGGCTAGAAAACCCCCCAGCAACTTTCACAAAAAGAAAGAGGGGGAGACAAATGCCGTTCTAATGGGTCCACCCTACCCACTACCAAATCAAATGCCTCACTACCACTATCCTTATGTGGCAGCAGCAACAGCTCAAGGGCGTTACTCACCTCAAGTAATTCCCGCAAATCCACCTCGACAACCAGTAGTGTTGCCGCAACAAAATCAACAGCAACAACAACAAGGCGGGTACCCACCAAGGAATCAGGCGAGCTCAAGGAACAGTTACTATACTAGGCAGTTTGATCCTGTACCCATGTCTTATGGTCAGATCTTGCCATACCTAATCCAAAAGGGTATGGTCGAGACAAGACTACTACCACCAATGTCGCCACCATATCCACAGTGGTACGACGCAAATGCCAAATGTGATTTCCACGCAGGATCCGTGGGGCACAATATCGAAAACTGTAGGGTTTTCAAACACAAGGTACAGGATCTTATTGACAAGAAGCTGTTATCCTTCAAAGAGGAAAGCCCCAATGTGAAGAACAACCCATTACCGGGGCATACGGGTCCCTCTGTAAATGCGGTGGAAGAACAAGAGGACTTTGGTCCAGTTAAAAGGGTAGCCAATGTTAAAACTCCCCTGTCAACCATAAGGGAGCGCTTAACCGGCTTTGGATTATTCGAGGAAACTGCACGTCAACTGTGAAGCCTGCAAGGTCAACCCGGATGAGTGCGAAGAGTTGAAGAACTGTCTTCAAGAGTTAATGGACCAAGGTTGGATCCAAATTGGCTACATAAAGGAGGGCACGGACATTGCTACCTTAGAGTCTAACGGCCCAAAACCTCTCGAAATCCCATACCAAAGGAGAGAGGTACCAATGCCAATACAACCCATAACATTCCACGTACCTGCACCTTTCTCTTTTGAAAGCACAAAGAGGGTACCATGGAATTACCAACCTGTGGCTTATGTGGAAGGAAAACCACTAGCCAAAATCGAGCCCAGCATCACTAACATTACCGGTGTTGGAGGAATGACTAGAAGTGGTAGAGTCTTCGCTCCGAAAGAACTCGGGAAGACGCCAGCTGTACTACCAAAGGAGCCGCTCAAAGAAAAGAGCGTGGAGGAAAAAGAGAACCAAGCGGGGCCTTCTCAAAAGACAATCCCGCAAAAAGAGGCCGAAGAGTTCCTAAGGATAATCCAAAAGAGCGAGTACAAGATCATTGACCAGCTAGGTCAAACTCCCTCCAAGATCTCCATGCTATCCTTACTACTCAGCTCGGAAGCACACCGAGAAGCACTACTACGGATCCTCAGTGAGGCCCATGTCACCAAGGACATTCCGGTGGACCAATTCGACGGGATAGTCGGAAATATTACCTCAAGTAGGTACTTGGGTTTCAATGGCGATGAGCTACCCGACGAGGGGCATATTCATAACCGCGCCTTACATATCTCCGTGAAATGCATGGACCACATCCTCTCAAGAGTGCTTAGTGGACACGGGGTCATCATTGAATGTCATGCCCAAGACTACCCTCCTCAAACTATCATGTGAAGGGACCGTAATGAAGCCCAGCGCCTTGGTCGTAAAAGCTTTCGATGGGTCAAGAAGAGCCGTTATGGGGGAGATTGACTTACCAGTCCAAATCGGACCTAAGGTTTTCACCATAACCTTCCAAGTCATGGACATTAACCCAACATACAGTTGTCTTCTCGGACGACCATGGATCCATGCGGCCGGAGCCATTACCTCTACCCTGCACCAGAAACTGAAGTTCATCATTGATAACCAAATGATTGTAGTTTCCGGGCAAGAGGACATGATGGTAAGCCATCTCTCATCTTTCCGTTACATAGAAACGGATGAAGAAGCTGTGGACGTCCCATTCCAATCTTTGGAAGTGGCAAATGTCGTGACATTGAGCTCGAAGCCCAAGGAAGAGGCTAGGACAGCCATGTCATCATGGAGGGCGATAAGAGAGGCCCTAGAAGAAAGCCGACCCACCGGATGGGGCAAGTTAGTGGACATACCGGAGAAGAAAAATCGCTTCGGGTTGGGGTATCATCCATCGGCCGAAACTTTCTCAAAGCCTCCAAAGCAAGGGGTTCCCCCCATTTCGGAAATTTTCATCAGTGCGGGGTTTATCCATGAAGATCAAGTGGCTCTACTCGAAGACGTGGACGAAGACGTGCCTGAGTTGGTGTACCGTTGCGCTTCGGATGAAGCTTTGAATAATTGGAGGGCTATCGCAGTTCCCGAGATCATTACCAGGATCAAGTAATAAACCATGTTTGTTTGTTTTTTACTTTTAAATAAAAAAAAATCATTTAGCTCTGCCCAAGGCAAATGATTAGTCGTGTGGGGCCCCCATGTTTTTATAAGTTATTTACAATCATGAATAAAAGCAATCTTTTATGTTCATTTGAGTCTTTTTCCTTTTTGCATTTGTTTAAAAAAGATTTTTCTACAAAAAGCCTAAAAAAAATCATACTCATGCAGATCTACAAATCCACCCTCCAAAAACAACACTACCTTAAACCCTTATGACTTCGATTGCCCGATTAATCAAACGGAAGATGATGAAGAGGACGATTATGAACCGCCTGAAGAATTGTCTAGACTTGCAAATCAAGGGGATAGGGTAATACAACCTCACCAAGAATCAGTTGAAAAGGTCAACTTGGGGACCGAAGAGGATAAGAAAGAGGTCAAGATAGGAGCCTCCCTGCACGAGGGTGTGAAAGGAAAGTTGATCAAGCTTCTGCAAGAGTACGTGGACGTATTCGCTTGGTCGTATCAAGACATGCCGGGTTTAGACCCTAACATCGTTGTACACAAGCTGCCACTCAAGCCGGAATGCCCGCCAGTGAAGCAGAAATTAAGAAGAACTCGGCCCGATATGGCTCTCAAGATCAGAGAGGAGGTCAAAAAGCAGTTCGATGCCGGCTTCTTAGCCGTAACCAAGTATCCAACATGGGTTGCCAACATTGTGCCAGTTCCGAAGAAGGATGGCAAGGTGAGAATGTGTGTGGATTATCGGGACTTGAATAAAGCAAGCCCAAAGGATGATTTCCCGTTACCACACATCGACATATTGGTGGACAACACCGCCCAATTCTCAGTCTTTTCCTTTATGGATGGCTTCTCGGGATATAACCAAATCAAGATGGCTCCAGAGGACATGGAGAAGACTACATTCATCACCCCATGGGGAACATTCTGCTATAAGGTAATGCCTTTCGGATTAACAAATGCCGGGGCAACATACCAAAGAGCAATGGTGACTCTTTTCCACTGACATGATCCATAAGGAAATTGAGGTCTACGTCGACGATATGATTGCCAAATCCCAAACGGAGGAGGATCATCTAGTCCATCTACAAAAGCTTTTCGAACGCCTAAGAAAATTCAAGCTGCGCTTAAATCCTAACAAGTGCACATTTGGCGTTAGATCCGGAAAGTTATTGGGCTTCATCGTCAGCCAAAGAGGTATTGAAGTAGATCCCGATAAGGTAAAGGCCATCCAAGAAATGCCAGCGCCAAATACCGAGAAAGAAGTCCGGGGTTTCTTAGGAAGATTGAACTATATCGCTAGGTTCATCTCACACATGACAGCTACCTGCGAGCCAATCTTCAAGCTGCTAAGGAAAAACCAAGCTGTTCATTGGAACGAGGATTGCCAAGAGGCGTTTGACAAGATCAAACAATACCTGCAAGAACCACCGATCTTAATACCTCCGGTTCCGGGTAAACCCCTCATCTTATACCTAACTGTACTTGAAGGATCAATGGGTTGTGTGTTAGGACAACAAGATGAAACGGGAAGGAAAGAGCATGCAATCTACTACTTAAGCAAGAAGTTTACCGACTGTGAAACAAGGTATACTTCACTTGAAAAGACTTGCTGCGCTTTAGCATGGGCTGCTCGACGTCTAAGGCAATACATGTTAACCCATTCAACTTGGTTGATATCGAAGATGGATCCCATCAAGTACATCTTCGAAAAACCTGCCCTCACAGGGAAGATAGCCCGTTGGCAAATGCTGCTGTCTGAGTACGACATCCAGTATGTTGCTCAAAAAGCCATCAAAGGGAGTGTTTTATCCGAGCACCTTGCTCACCAACCATTGGAGGATTATCAGCCCATACAATTTGACTTCCCAGACGAGGATGTCGTAGCTTTGAATGACAAAGAAGTCACAAGCGATGATGAGGGACCAGAACCAGGAGCTCAATGGAAGCTCGCTTTCGACGGCGCCTCGAATGCCATGGGACACGGTATCGGAGCAGTTTTAATCTCCCCAAGAAATGGATACCAACCCTTCACAGCGAGGTTGTGCTTTGACTGCACCAATAACATGGCAGAATATGAAGCATGTATCCTAGGCCTCGAAGCAGCAATTGATCTAAGGATCAAAAACCTTGAAGTATACGGTGACTCAGCCTTGGTCATCTATCAAGTCAAAGGAGAATGGGAAACAAGACATCCCAATTTAATTCCCTACCAAGCCCGGGTTGTAGAATTGATCAAGCATTTTGATGAGATCAATTTCCACCACATACCTCGAGAAGAAAATCAAGTAGCAGATGCTTTGGCTACATTATCATCAATGTACCAAGTAAATTCTTACAACGAGACACCAATCATAAGGATGGATCGTAGAGACAAACCGATTGTATGCGCATCAGTCGAAGAAGAACTTGACGACAAACCTTGGTTCTACGACATCAAGCGATACCTCGAAGAGCAAGAGTATCCAGAAAATGTCTCGCACACCGACAAGAGGACCCTCAGAAGATTGGCATCCCAGTTCTTCCTCAGTGGAAATACCCTCTACAAAAGAAACTATGACATGGTCCTGCTCAGATGTGTGGATAAACATGAAGCGGACATGCTCATCAAAGAAATCCACGAGGGATCTTTTGGAACCCATGCTAATGGGCATGCAATGGCAAAGAAAATCTTAAGGGCGGGCTACTATTGGTTAACTATGGAAGCTGATTGTTTCCACTATGCCAAGACTTGTCACAAGTGCCAGATTTACGCCGACAAAGTGCACGTGCCACCAACTCCACTGAATGTCATGACTTCACCTTGGCCTTTCTCTATGTGGGGCATAGACATAATTGGAATGATCGAGCCCAAAGCGTCAAATGGACATCGCTTCATCCTCGTTGCCATCGATTACTTCACCAAATGGGTAGAAGCAGCTTCGTATGCAAACGTAACCAAACAAGTGGTAGCCCGATTCATCAAGAAGGAAATCATTTGTCGTTATGGTACTCCCCACAAAATCATCACCGATAATGGGGCAAACCTAAACAACAAGACAATGAAGGAGTTGTGCAAAGATTTCAAGATTGAGCACCATAATTCCTCCCCTTACCGACCAAAGATGAACGGTGCGGTAGAAGCAGCCAATAAGAACATAAAGAAGATCATCCAAAAGATGGTGACAACATATAAGGATTGGCATGAGATGCTTCCCTTTGCGCTACATGGCTACAGAACAGCCATTCGCACTTCAACTGGGGCAACCCCCTTCTCCTTAGTATACGGTATGGAAGCTGTTCTCCCCGTAGAGGTGGAAATTCCTTCGCTAAGGGTCTTGATGGAAACCAAGCTAGAAGAAGCTGAATGGGTCCAAACAAGGTTCGACCAACTGAATCTCATAGAGGAGAAGCGTCTGACGGCAATATGTCATGGCCAACTCTATCAAAGGAGGCTCAAGAGAGCATTCGACAAGAAGGTCCGTCCTCGAGAATTCAAAGAAGGAGACCTAGTGCTCAAGAAGATATTACCTATCCACAAAGATCCCCGAGGGAAGTGGACTCCCAGCTATGATGGGCCGTACGTGGTAAAGAAAGCTTTCTCAGGCGGAGCCCTGATCATCACCACTATGGACGGGGAGGAGTTCCCACTATCAATAAACTCCGATGCAGTCAAGAGGTATTATGCCTAAAGAAAAAAGAAAGAAAAAAAAGCTCGCTAAATCGAAAACCTGAAAGGGCGGTTTAGGCAATAGAGAGCGTCCTGCTAGATTGAAAACCTGAAAAGGCGGTCTAGGCAAAAATTAAGGACATCAAAAAAGGAAATACACCCCGATGGATTGAAAACTTGAAAGAGCGATCCAGGCAAAAATTAGGGGTTAACAAAAAAAAAGAGGCAATGACTGCAGCATCCAAGCTCCGAACAAGATTCAAGAGGAGAGGAATCGGTCTCGTCAGCATCTTCCAACAAACGAAAATATCGAAGTCATAAGGAAATAGCATGTGTTGTGCCAAAACCAACATTTTCTTTTTGCTTTTTCTTGTCTTTCTCTATCTCACTTCTCACTTTGTGTATTTTTACCCATTCAAGAGGTCAAATCTGCATTGAATAAATTTCCTTTTGTTATTTTATGTTCTCAGTAGTGCATAAAATTTTGTTTTATTCATGATGAAAATGCTTTAAAACATGGGAAATAAACAAAAGAATTTTCTTCCAGAAAGAGAAAAAAACAAACAAACTTTGTTTTATTTTGAATTTTCGTGAATTCTGAAAGAATTGCGGTAGTTCCCACCAAAATATTGCACCCAAAGATTTATGCTCCTTAGCTAAGGCAAGTGTGTAGCTCGCGGCACGCGGAGCGCAAGATCCCCACGAGGGTCAAGAGGAGCAAAATTCCCCAATAAACACCCTGAACATCCAAACACCAACAAAGGCTGGATATCGATCATGTTTCCAAAATGATCCTTATATCCCCATAAGCCAAACCTCATTGGTACTCCCCGGGGAGTCTCAACACCAAACAAAAGTCCAATCATTATTGGCAAACCCACACAAATTTTCGGGCTTAGGCTCGAACTACACCGGTTTTGATCCCATTTGGGTATGTAGGCAAAGGACTTCGTCCTTCCAAACCGACCAACCAAAAAAACAAAAAAAGAAAGCCCAACTGTCGTGAACACACCCACAAACAAAGACCGACTCAGCTCGGCACCCAACCAACATTATTTCATTTCATGCATGCATATTTAAAACCATTCATACATATGCATTTCATTTCATAAAACACGCATCCTTAACAAGGATCCTCCAGTGAGTATCACATATTCACCAGCATCCATCAACATTCAACCAGGGGCACCTATTTAGGGTAAGACCGCAGCTCGTTAGGAATCGATATTCAGAAGCAGTACCTGAATAAGATCACCTAGCTTAGGTATCGACCTCTAGAAGCAATTCCTAGAGTAGATCACCTACCTCATTGTTCGACCTCTAGAAGCAATTCCTAGAGTAGATCACCTACCTCATTGTTCGACCTCTAGAAGCAATTCCTAGAGTAGATCACCTACCTCATTGTTCGACCTCTAGAAGCAATTCCTAGAGTAGATCACCTCCCCCCAGTGTATCGACCTTCAGTGTTAGCGGCTGAATAAGATCACAGCTCGTTAGGAATCGATATTCAGAAGCAGTACCTGAATAAGATCACCTAGCTTAGGTATCGACCTCTAGAAGCAATTCCTAGAGTAGATCACCGCCATCAATGTTCCACCTCTAGTGACAGTGCCTAGAGTAAAACACCACCCTCAGGAATCGGCCTCTAGTGACAGTGCCTAGATAAGATTACCTTCATTCCCCAGTGGATCTACCTCCAGTGTTAGCGGCTGGATACGATCAACCCCTACCAACTATTGCATTTGCATTTCGCGAAGGACAAAATTCGGGTCCTTCTTTTTCTTTTTACTTAATTGATCTCCGCAAAGAGTTCATGAGATGCCCTCGGCACTCACGCACTCTATGCGAAGACACAATTAAGTAGGGGCAGCTGTAGTACCCTAATTTTGTCCTACGCATTTTAAAACCAAAAATCAAAAAAAATCAAAGAGGGGAAAAAGTCAAAAGTCAACAAAAGTCAACAGAAAAGTCAACTTTTCAAAATTAAGAACTTCGCAATGCGAAGCTCACTTCGCACTGCGAAGTCTGCGATTTTTCTGCAGATTTTTGGTTTCTTGGATTTAATTCCAGATTTTGTTGCACATCACTTCCATAATTATTTTAAGTAGCATTCATGGCCAATTGGGCCAAGCAAAGCCAGAGTTGAAGGACTTGCCATTAATGCCAAGGTTAGAAGCTTTTTCTTCCAACCTAGCATGTGACAAGCAAGTGGGCTTGCCCTTGGGCAGCTCTAGCCCCTCCCAGGTGACCTGCTAACCACCACAAGGTTGCCAGCCACCTGCTTGAGGACTTTCCTCCTGCTTGCTGCCCCAAAAACCAGTCAAACCAGCTGGATTTTCTCACTTGAAAAGCCATGAGTGCCTACTCTGTTTTGCAGCAGCTTTTCACCCTCTCACACCAGCCAATTTTAGCCTTTTCATCCCTCAATCTCTGCACAATACAGTGCACGTTTTTATTGACCAACCATTGAGATTGCAAGGATTGATCCCCAAGCATTAGTCATGTGCAAATCAGCTTTGTTCTTCATCATTACCTTCTAGAATAAGTTGAATTTGTGGCTGAAATCAAGCTGGATCTTGCCCCTTGGCACAAGGCAGGGTTGCCTCTATCCATTAGCATTTAATGCAAAGGGATTCAGCTTGATCTTGGCCACAAATCAGCTGAATCAAGGGATTGTGTAATGATGACAAAGATTTGATTTTGGCCTATAAATACAAGGCAATGCCCAAGGATACAAACACACAATTAGACAGAAAACACAACACTCAAAGAGCAGAAACTCTACTCATTTCAACCTACAAATCTCCACAAATAACCAGAAACAAACCAATCCATTACAAAGTTCCAAAGCCTTCACAAATCTTCAAACCTTTGTGAAAGCCTTCAATCAATACAAATCAAGTGCAGCTGGAGCTTTGCTGAGGAGTTCTGTAAGTTACTAAGCTCTTTATCTTGCATATCTAATTGTGTTTGCATAGCTATTTTGGCTCAAAAACTCTTTGTCCTAAAAAAACCCCTTTTGAATTTCAAAGAAATCCCAAGGTTTTCAAAACATCAAAATTGGTTTGTACAACCTTTTTCACCCCAAAAACTCAAAGCTTTTCACCCATCTATAAGGTCTTGAGTGTGTTCAGAAGTTGTTTCTGAACAAATGTTCAGAAACAGCTTCTGAACCCAAAATTTCGCATGCTTCGCAGTGCGAAGTCATGGTCGCAGTGCGACCATGACAGAACTCAGAACCTGAGTTTTTGTGTCCAAACAACCAATTTTTGAGGTTCTAGCCCCAGAGCTCAGAACCTAAGAGTTTTTAAACCTATGTTCTTCAAATCATAACAAGGTTTTTGCATAATTTTGGCAAAATCACAAGTTCGTATAACCATTTTGTGGATAGCTTGCAAAGCAAGTTATGTTCCCAAATTTTCAAAACCACATGAACCAGCAAGCTATGTTCAGCTTTTCAATCTAAACTTGAACAATAAATATTGTTCATGATGTTCAAAACTCAAAAATGAACATACACCGGTGATGTGCGCATTTTCGCAAAATGAGACGAACTTGCGCGTTTTCTAGCAAATTTGCTAAACCTTCCCATTTTGGGTTTTCAAACCAAATGTTTTGACATGCCTTGGGATTTCTAAAGAATTCAATCCAAAAACATGAATGAAAAAGGGATGGTGTGACGTATGTCTCTCCATCGCCCCGATTGTACGAATGCGTGACGTATGTCTCGTCGCTCGGATAATCGTCATTCCTTTTTTTATTATGTACAACCCTAACCAAACCAAATCTTGGCCCCTTGTGGTCAATCCAAACCTTTTGGTCCCCCGTTGGCCATTAGACTCAACCCCTCGACTCGTTAGAGTCCACTCGGTCAATGTTCGACTCGTCCGAGTCCATTGTACCCGTTCTTGATCTCAGTGGATCAATCGAACAATAGCCCGACTCTTCGGAGTCCACTCGGTCAATGTTTGACTTGTATGAGTCCATTGCACCTCCCTTGGTCCCATAGCGACCAATTCAACCCTCTACCCTAACGGACGTACCTTTTAACAATTCTAATGTGGTTCGCGAACGAACGCTTAATAAGTCTCCAAGTGCGAGCATACAAGCAACGTTTAATCGCAAGAATTCGGTTAAAACATCGTCCAATTAAAATCAACCAACACACATACGTTTTTCTACCAAAGAACTACGTATGCTTTGAATTCTCCGACTACCGGGAGATACGTAGGAGCAAGATCGACATCTTGTCAAGCACAATAATAAAAACTTTTTTTCTTTCTTTCGTTTGTTTTTATCTCTTTCCCCCCCTTATTATATTTTAGCATAAATGAACATGTACGCAAAGTATTAAAAAGCAATTCAAACTTTAACCAAATAGAAGGTTCCCGTTGAGTACAACGGACGTGAGGGGTGCTAATACCTTCCCCTCGCGTAACCGACTCCCGAACCCGACAATGGTTGCGATGACCTAATCCTTATCCTCATCGTCAAAAGGGTTTTATTATCGTTTCCCTTTACAAAAAAAAACTTAAGGGTTTATCAACGTTCCCTTTACACAAAAACTTTGGTGGCGGCTTCACAAAGGCACCTCCGAGCGTTTACGGACGTCCTCGGAGGAATCTGCGCGTCTTTTTCCCGAGGAAAAAAACGAGGTGCGCACACAAAAGTCTTCAAGTTTCTCATGTTCCAGCACATGACCAGTGGGCATACATTCTCACCAAACCTTTATCTACAACAAGGTTCCTACATCTCAGAGACAAACTCAGGGTTGGAGACACCTTCAGTTTGAAGGGGGGATATTAGAGTATTAGACTTAGTATGTTATATTAGTGACTCAAGTATTGTTAAGAGTCTTAGAAATATCCAACTGTGTACATCTGTAGTAGTGCCAGCTGTCACACTCTCTTAGGATCTATAAATACATGTAAGCACTATTCAGATTAATGAATATAACAAACTTTCTGAAATCATTTCTCTCTCTTTCTCTCTCCTCTAACTAACTTTTCTCTCAAGCTTTTCCAAACTCATCAATGGAGTTTTCTCATTCTATCAAGTTCAACAAAAATTTTAAAAGGATGTGCGTCACATTTGACGAGACACACTAAAGAAACCACCATAATTAGGGTCATTGGCAAACTAGTGGTTCCACAGTATATATGCAAAGTTCGAGACCACTAAAATAATTCAAAATATTTTAGTAAAATTAATAATTAATGCAATTAATGCAATTAATAGTTCAGAGTTTCTTGCACACAAGCAAAACTCAGCATGCACAACGAGACAATTTAAACTGGATAACATGTTTGACACGAAATATAACTCAGGCATTTCTTCTTTTCATTATTTTCCCGATAAATTATTCGTACAGAAAATTATATAATCAACACACCAGCTACATTAATTATATTGTTTGTTACTACAGACACTAACTTTCAAGCTGAGAAAAAGGTATGATACAATTCACACACTACATATGATCCATGTTGTTTTGAATGGGGTTAAAAGTAAGACAAATTAGGAATGAGGGATCATATAACATAAAAACAGATCTTTCAAGACTCTAATAGGTCAGCTGTAATACAATTTGAGCTACAAGCTATCTGAAACAAGATCGCGCTCTTGCTATTGAGTTAGGTTATCTTCTGAAATGCAGTATATGATCTTAATGCCCCTGCACACCCTCTGTCTGTCCACTCTGTTGAGTGTCGTTACACATGTGTTGATCGTTCCCTGGTTGTTCCCCAAGTCTCTCCTGTACATTACATCTTTATGTTAGTCAAATAATTATGGTAAGCCTTCACATATTAAGGAAGTCTACGAATGGTGTAGGTTTTAGTTGGAAGCCAAATTCCATCTAAGCCAATCTATTTATGCTCTGTTTGAGTAAACAACTTAATTAGCGTTTATATATAAGTTATTTCTATAAGAAATGATAAATCCTGGAGAGCTTGTGGAAATAAGGTGAAAGTTGTTTATAGACATGTCATAAGTTGTTTCCATACACTCTCCCAAAGAGTCTCACAGTACTTGAGCCAATAATAAACTCAAATAAGTCAATCCAAACAGACTTTTAGTCTGCCGAATCAACAATCAAATGTAGTGTGAATTATGACTATTCATGAACTTTTACTAAAAAAAAGGTCACAAGTCCCGAGTTCAAACCAGGGGAAGTAACTCCCCTTCCATGTGTTGCCTTCTTACTTTTCATTCCTTTTAACAAAAAAAGCATACAAGATTTTAACATTACCTTGAGAGCTGCATTCTCGGAAAGTAGCTGCTCATACTCGCTTCTAATGCGATTTACTTCTAATCGGAGGGAAGCATTTTCTTCTTTCAAAACATCAGCACGCTGAGCGAGCTCGTCGCACTCAGCCTGAAAACAGCACATCCAAACCGGAATCAGAAATGTGACAATTATGATCAAGCAAACACCGAAGGAAATAAAGGCTACATGGAACTCGACATCACCTGCTTGCGCAATCTGGATCTCCGAGCAGATTCCCTATTAGACTGCTTTCGTCTTTGTCTTTTAAGCTCTCTTTCATCCTAAAAGTTAACCAGAAAATATAAATATTTAAATAAGAGGTGTAAAAAATTATTAATAATGGAACAATACAACTCATAATCAGATCTCAGACAAGCATTGAAAGCAACGTAGCAAGTTATTGATTATGGTCAATCTGAAAAACATGAGTTATATTCCCAAGGAAAAAAGCTACTCCTACAAGCTATTAATTAAAACCTTAAACCGTGGGTTACCTACAAATTCTCTATCTGAGAAAGGGAATCGAGAAATTATGTTGAAAGAAATTAAAAGTACTCCCTCCGTCCCATTTTATAAGATTATTTTACAAAAAATCACGAGTATTAAGAAAAGTTGTTAAAGTAATAAATTTGTCACAAATGTATGTTACTAATACCAAATTACCCTTTGTCTATAGAGATATTTAATGTTAACTTTTCATATTTCAAGGTATATTGATAATATTAATGAAGGGTGTATTTGGAAAAAGAATAATAAATGCATCTAGAAATTTGTAGTCTTATAAAAAGGGACGGAGAGAGTAATTCAAAATGTGTAAGTGGGGACTAAGTATGCACCTAAGTCGAAATAGTCTTCGTCAGATTAAGCCTCAATGAAAATCAGTGCTGTTAAATGGTGGCGCACCATGGCGGAATATCATGGTAGATTTTTTATAACTGCCGTAGACAATTTGTGAAGAGCTGTCATCGTGGCACCATAGACGAAATGGCGTGTTTATATGGTGGGTTTTAGGCATTCTGCCTTCGACTACCTCGATGAAAATGTGTGTAATTGAATGAATATACTTGCTAAAACACAAGGAATGTCTTGGTGACAAATACCGAGAGGAAATGCTTAAAAGTTACTAATACATAGTCACAATTTGAAAGGTGGTCAGAAAGTTGCCAAACATAAAGCATGGTATGTTGAATGTAAGCAAGAGAGGACAAAACAATTTATATTTTCTACATGATCTCATTCATTGAACAGCAATAAATTGTTATCGAAAGAATAAACATCATTGGTCTGTTTAAAAGTTAACCTGTAGCCAAAGTTGTGACTGAACACTATCCCGTGATCCACCAGTAACCACCCCTCCCGCAACTGTGGTAGGCGGAACCTTTCCGCGGAGAGCGGGAATGTTGGATGAAGTTGGCGTGTTCCAATAATCCATTCCTATATTTAAGTTTGTTGTGGGGCCAGGAACAGCTCCAGGAGCACCACTCGCCGAGATGGGAAGGATAGACATAGTTTGATTAACCACTGTATGGGGTGCATTAAGTCCCCCATTCTGTGAAGTATGCACTGAACTGCCATTTTGAGATGGTTCACCTGTAATTCAATAGAAAAGGTACACTTCAGCTTCTAACGCACATACATCATGGGTTTGCATATAGCATTAGATAGTGAAAATTAGAAACTATATTGGAACATCAGAAAGTTATAATGCCAAACCTTCAAAAGAATCCAGCCTGTCCCCCGATTTCAATTGAGAGCCCTATAAAAACAGAAATACAAAACCTATGATAGTTGAAAAAACTTATAATTATCACCTTTTATATATCTTAAAATTTATAATTAGTGCAAAAATATTTGTTTATGGACATATTGACAATAAAGTAGCAAACCGATGACGGTTACAGAACTTACATTCTGAGAATTTGCATCACTTCCTTCACTAGTACCTTCATAACTTCCACTTTCACCACTGCAAATCCAAGATTACCAATCAGAATAAATTGCCATAATTTGCAAATGGCAAACTAATGTACTCAACAGGCTTGGAAAAATAAATCACTGTCAATACAGCAAAAACATTGATAAAATAAAAAGCAAATCAAGTAACTGTGTAGGGGTCCTCAGGCATTAGGAGATAAATAATAAATGCAGCTTTTTTCAATCTAGTTATTATTATATTATTAAAATAAGCTCCCATAATGTATTAAAAGTTGCAGCAAATCAAATAAAAATGTTAAAAGAATGACACATGAGAGGAAACATCAGCTACAGGAAGTTGTCATTCTTTAGGGATATGGATGCCAATGTAATCATTATTAATACACAACATATTGAATCATGGTTCAAATTCACTCCTCCAAAGCACCAAGAATTTTCTCTTGGACATGTCACACCAATCATGGTTCAAATAAGTCTGAGCAAGATCAAGCAGAATACTGTTCGATGAAAAAGAATGGATGCACTACATCACGCAGAGACAAATCAACACACCAAAATTTACCTCTTTGAGTGAATTCCATTAGCAGATGTCCCCGCTGTTTTACCATGTTCATTATTTTTCCCTGTTATCATGTTCAAACTACCTAAACTTCCTTTTGACCTTTTGATTGGCAATTTTTCCTTCACTTCAGGAGGTTTACCATCAGTTTCCATGCTGGCAGGAGTGTTTCCCTGCATGTAAACTTGTGTTACTTTTTCCCTACTTATATAAGGACAAGCCCTTCACAGAATAGGAGAAGGGAAGACAAAGACGGAGAAAGAAGGAACACAAAAATGCAGAACGGGGGAAAAACTCACGGAAGCCTCAGCAATGCCATTTGGAGTAGGCATGGCATAAGGATATGGATAAGATCCCTGTGTAAATTTTCCGCAATTAGCAAAAGAGTGGTTCGTGAATCGATGAGTCGATAACAATATGATAACTCCATTAAAACATAATTGACAATGATTACCGGAGGCATGGATGGATGAGCATATATGCCACCATGGGGATACATTGCAACATAGGGATGTGGAGGAGTACCATAAGGAGGCATCATGTGCTGCAAATAATAATTTCATTAATGAACCAAATAAAACATGGGGAAGTGTTCAAACTTCAAACAAGATATTTTGTAGTGTTGGCAAAGTATTAACAAACTGCAGATACAATGGATAACAATATAAAGAACAAACAACAATGACAAACAAAGAACAAATAGTTGAGGACCGAAATCTGAATTGTTCATTTTGTAGTGGTAAGAAGAGTTCTTTCCATTCATTATTGGGAGGTTCAAGCTTATCCTTCTTTAAGACATATGTTTCCTAATACAAAATAACTTTAACAAAATATTATATTCCTTAAGCATCTAAGGAATTAGGGTCATCATTATTTATAACATAAACATCTCTCATTCACCTAGCACATGAGAGTGCATAAAGTTCTCTCCATACACGGGGAAGTTTTAGTCGATATGTACAGTTGCATGCATGGAAATTTTTGCTAATGGTCATACCAGCAAAATCTCTTCTTCCTTGGTTGGAGTCGGACAACTTTCTATCCAGCTTTTAAACCTAAGAATCATTCCATCCATTTTGCTAACTTAGTTTTCCAACAATACTTATCTCTGTGATGTTTCTTTCCGGCATCTCTAAGTTTAAGTTACCTTGCCAGCTATGTTTTATGCAGTCCACTTTATATTTATGATATTTTTTCTTTTGGAATTGTCTATTTGTAACAAACTCAAAGCTTTGTAAGCTTTAGCGCAAAGGAGAGTGTTAGAATCTCTAGAAAATAATATCATTTTTCTATAGAATTTTTTTAACAATCCCTCGGTCACAGATTATAAGCCCCTTTACCAATGAAACATTAATGTTTCTTTTCCTATCACACCCTTTATGATTTATTACTCCCTCTTCTTCTAATTCTTTTATGTTATTTTTCCCATGCCATTAATGAAGGATAATTTTATCAAGTAACTCATAATTTCTTTCTCCATACAAAATTAACCATGTTTCTTAATTTGTGTGAAATAGTCAAAGTGACTTATAATTTGTGACGGATATCTAATATGATCTCATAGGAGTATTTTTCATATTTCATGATTTGTTTCTTTGTTTATATAGGATTAGTATTAGTAGTCAGCAGAAAAAGTAGAGGTTAGTGCCTTTTAATTTGCATCATAACAAAATTTCATGCTAGTCATTAGCTTGTTCTCTTTCTTCCTTCTACCCTATCTAAAACCTTATAACTTCAACAGCGATAATAGTTTGAAAAGGGAAAAAAAATATTGATATCTAAATTATATGTATTATGTTCATTAAATATCAAAAACCTTTTAACAATAGGCATTGGACTGCAGCTCCAGTAAGGAGTATACTGGCACAGCTATATATTAGATTATTTGGCCATTAATGAGAAATAATACAAGGTTAACTTGCAATATTCAACACCATAGTGTGCATCAAATCAGGCATTTAAAATATATGCGGCATTACCTGCACACCCCACATATAAGGGTGAGCTTGGGGACTTGACGCCATGAATCCATGTGGAGGCATAGGAGAATATGCCTATACAATGATGGAGAAGGGTGAATTAAAATCTAATACCGAAAATAATAGAAAATAATGTGCCGAAAAAAACTTCTTCGTTAAAAACCTGAAAGCTGGCCCAGTCAGTATTAACAGGTCCAGTGCTGGTGGTGGTCGAAGGATGGTCCTGGAAAAACGATAAATGTTTCCGTCACACAAAATGTACCATTAACTATCAGTATATATAAAACAAAAGAAAGTCAATTCGACCTGCGATGTTGTTGGCGGTGTCTTCGACTCCTTCTCTTTTGCTGTTTTATCCATCTCATTATTACCCATACTTTTATATATCAGTGAATTACAAAAGTGTACACTTAACCATTCTGCAACATACACATAACTTATGTTACAAGACAGTATAAGAGACACCATACTCATTCTCATTCGAAATAAAAAACACACAACCGAATTCCACATCTGTAAAGTTAACTATGTTAGACTAAACAGTTCAAGCACTAACACATGTTTCACTGTTGAATAATCTACAAAGTTAAAATCTTTATATTGCATGTATAAGTTGTTGTATCTATCGACAGCAATGAACCATTCCATTAACAACCCACCATCCTAATTACCCTCCCAATCAATGCAAAATCATCCAAAAGCTCAATTTGATGTTGCTCTATGTTATCTCCAAACCCAACATGGCAAATTCAATTATCAAAGCAACAATTACCAAAGCCAGAAAATTGATAAAGCAACATAGAAAACCAAGATGAAACCAAAGATAAAGAGTGAAATTGAAATTCATACATCTAAACCAGCTAGCAAATATGAAAATTTGAATAGTTGAATTCAATTGAAAGCTAAAAAAGCTGAGAACTTTCAAAAATTACCACTCAGAGAGAAATTGGGGATCCTTCAGAGCTTGATCTGGTGAGAAGCAATGAATATACAGTTGGAGGGTCAAAATTGGCAAGAAAAAATGGAAATTGAGCGAAGGAAGAAGGTGAATTGGGGATTTTAATTGGGAAATTTTGTGAAAAATTTGATCTTGAGTTTATTAAGATTGAATTGATGAGAAGGGGCAAAGAATTGGGGATAGATAAAAAATTAGGGTCACTGTCCAGTCAGATTTTCGTTCCTATTTTGCACAGGGTGTGAAATCCCCCATTTACCCTCTGTGCCCACAGTTTCTTATAATTTTTTTTATTTAGTTTTTATTGTCATTTGCCGATGAGCAATGTTTTTCAAACACAAATTTTGTCAAACATCTATATTATTACCGAAAAAAAAAAACATTTATGTTATTCGGTCTTTAATATTTCTTATGTGGTTAAATAGTTTAGCAGCTAGAATTCAATTTTTTACGGTGAATAATTGGAATGTTTGTTCTTTCACATTAAAATATCAAATCTAATGTTCATATATACCAAGATCATCTTAAACATCTCCCAAGTTTCATTTTAATCTTAAAATTGGGCTTTTAGTAAAAAGAAAGTGTTGTTGAACTTTAAATTTTTTTTTTAAATATTATATATTTTTATCAAATGAAACACCAAAAACTCAAAATTTGAACCTTCAAAATTTGTGTTATAGATCTTTTTGCTCTCCCTAATAACCAATCATGATCATAACATTTTGAAAAAAAGCAAAATCGACCCATACTCTTCAAAGAAAGAGTAGGACCACCCAACAAGCATAACCGTTGCAATTGTATGGCATAAAGAGCTCGTTTGGTTTAGTATTTTCCCGCGTTAATCAGGTATTTTAAGTGTATTGTTGTAACAAGGCTTCAGGGCAAGCCAAAGGAAGGGCGCGATATAGCTCCAAGACAGGCTGAAGGCAGAGAAGGATATACGAGACAAGGAACCAAAAGTAGAAAAGAAAGATTAGAATAAATCAGAGGTAACGGTTGAACGAACGGTAGACACGACTCTGTATACTTAGTCGGAAGCAGGGCCTTCCACCGATTCCACTTGGGGAGAAAGCCATTCCTGTATCTATTTAATGATATCAAAGTACAATGTAAAAAATCGTACGTCAAGTCCACATAAATCATCTCTCAAATTTGTCTCCATATTAACCGTGAAAGTTGCGAACTCATTGTAGACGAGTAAACTGGTGGCATTTACTATGCACACTACACAAATTTGTGTATGGTGCACAAATTGGAATAAAATAGGCAATAGCCGGTTGTTAACCTGCTGGAAAAAAAAGCACGGACCGTGCTTTATTTTTTTTTATTGTCTAGATTTTTATGTAAAGACTGTAATTAAGCACGGTATGGTGGTTAAAAAGCACGGACCGTGCGTTTTGTCAAAACTTTTTTTAAGCAGCACGGTCTGGGAAATTTAAGATGGTAAATTCAGTTTATGTTGATAAACGCACGGTCTGGTGGTTAAAAAGCACAGACCGTGCGTTTTTTCAGAACGTTTTTTTATGAGAAACAAAGGGAAAGAAATAATCTTAAAAAAAACGTACATACAACAAAAAAACGTACATACAACAAAAGGAAAGAAATAATCTTTTTTATGAGAAACAATTTACTTTAAGTTAATTTCATCATAAATTATAAATTATAATGTTCATTATAATTTTACTAATGTACTATCAAGTATATAAATTTGTTTTGAAAAAATGCACGGTCTGTGCTTTTTAACCACCAGACCGTGCGTTTATCAACATAAACTGAATTTACCATCTTAAATTTCCCAGACCGTGCTGCTTAAAAAAAAGTTTTGACAAAACGCACGGTCCGTGCTTTTTAACCACGGCTTAATTACAGTCTTTGCATAAAAATCTAGACAATAAAAAAAAATAAAGCACGGTCCGTGCTTTTTAATGCACGGTCCGTGCTTTTTTTTCCAGCAGGTTAACAACCGGCTATTGCCTATTTTATTCCAATTTGTGCACCATATACAAATTTGTGTAGGGTGCATAGTAAATGCCACCGAGAAAACTCCTTTAATTATAACTGAGCCAGCGGCGAAGCTAGCTATGTTTCCACGAGGGGGCCAAATCTAAATAAATGAAATAAAATATAATTTAATTGTGGTTTGACAATTTTTATTGTTAAATAAGCTCTCTATTAAACAAGTGGATATATTTTGGTTTTTCTTTAATAAATTCTTTTGAGGTAACTAAATATATGTTATTGGGGTAGCTAATTACAAAATATACTAATTTAGTCGAAGAAAAAAATATTGTTTGGGGTAGCCAAAGCTACCCTTGGCTACAAATAGCTTCGACCCTGAACCGAGCCAACCTTGATCGTCTAGTGCGATTTTTTTTCAATCAAAGAGGATAAACTACTTTTTATTACACTACAACATTTTAATCCTACGACAATGCCAAAAATTATTGCAAAAACCAAAAAAACTGTTTCGGTTGGATACTAGAACGGTTTCTTGTCGTGGCAAACCGATGCGTTGTCTTAACAATACACAACAGTTTTGATCACAAAATTAGAGTCAAAATCTGTAGTATTAGATTCCTTTTAAGAACGGTTCTCGAAGCCTACCACTACAAAATTAGATAAGCGTTGCCTATGTGACTCTACCAGAATGGTTTTTTTACCTTCCAAAATTTAGACGTTGTCCTAGAGTCAAAATGTTGTAGTGTTACTTCTAGCATAATCAAGTTTTGTAAGAAAAAACATATTTCCCTTAAAAAAAGTTGAATATTTCCAAGGTGAAACCTAACAGTTTTATTGTGGGTTAGGTTTTTTTTTTTTTAGAGAACTATTGTAGGTTAGGTTGTAGGGAGACAAAATTGAATTTTTTTGAATTTAAATCAGTTGATTTAAGGGGGCGTTTGTTTTTAATTTTTTTTCAAAAAAATATCACTTTTTTTTATTTTTAAATGTTTTTTTAGGATTTTTATAAAATCATTTTATAAGCGTTTTCCTTCAAAAAATAAAATCAGTTTATAAAAAAATCATTTTTGACTCTAAAATAAAATACTATTAGGATTAGTTTTTTCTAAAATATTTTTTTTGTTCGAAAACAAAGAGGTAAGACATGAACAAGTTAATTTTTTTTTTTAAAATGATTTATGGATATTAAACAAACATAAATATCTTCAATTTTTTTTTAAATCTCTAGAATTTTTTAACTCAAAATCTATTTTTTTTAAAAGATGAAATAAAATGCACCCTAAAAATTAGTTGAGAGTAAAATGATTTATATTTAATTACTTTTAGAGAAAAAGTTATTTAAATCAAATATGTTATTTGAATAGTTTGGATCCAAATTATTTTATATATATACAAAAAAATATTACACATGAGGGGAAGGCAAACGAGAAATAAGCTATGTCGCTAAGCCATTTTGGATGACAAAACTAATTCTCGTAAACACAACAACATCTGGTATTAAGAAGCCAAAAGTGTCAAACGTAAATGGTATAAAAACATGTTGATTGTCAGAACACACTCTCATGTTTGGCCACTTTGCTTGAAGCGGCTTTAAGGGTTGCATGTCCCGCCATAAAAGTCGTGGACCCCAATCCCACAAGTGGTGAAACCCCATTCAAATTCACACATAAATGTTTTCCTCCTACTCATTAGTACACCATAACATCTGATGGCCTAAGTGTTGATCTTCCATCAAGTGGGTCAGACAAGAAGTTCACAGGTGCCTCCTTCTTCACAGATACTCCGGCCTGCCTGAATATATTAAAAAGGGCATCCCTAACAAAGTCATGCATGTACTTGAAGCCGTGAAGCTCTTTACAATAAACTGCATGCTCTAAAGGTATCGAGGTACGCCTTACGGCAAACAGGGCACACTTCATCAATAGGAAATAATGGAACACATGAGGCGATATTGGAGGATAGTGCGGTACTCTATTGATGACATATGTTGATTTAACCCATTAATAGGGATGACTAGAAGAAAATCTTGAGCATGTGTTGCATGCAAACGCACAAAAAAATTTTTTTTGTCTTGTGGTCATGTCAAACTTCACTTCCATATGTTGAACAATTATACTAAAAAGGACACTCGTCAAAACATGTTGTGCTTTCGGAGGAACGATATCCTTGCTAGTAAAACTGCTACTGTCAAAAACTGGAATCGTATCAGGTGGACCATCCATGTCATGGCCCAAATCAGAGTCCATATCATTTATTCCATTATCTCTCAAAATATGATCTTGTAGCTCCCAAGATTGGGTCCTGGAAGCCACAAAACGTATGAGGAAGCCTCTACGCCCGGGTACAAACTCAACCCACCAATCTTAATAGGTAAAGAAGCCAACCTTCACTGAAGGTCCCCAAAGAAAGGACCTCCACCAACCACAAAGTTTTCAACCACCGCTTGCAGCTCTTTATCAAACAATATAGGTGCCTCCTCAATGTGAATTGGTTGACACGTTCTTAGGCTAAAGAAAAGTTTGGTGATATCCATGCATGATCGAAGTAGAAAAAACTCATTCTATGGATCTCTTAATTGTGATAGAAGATGCCCTGGAAGCTCTCTTTGTGGCCAACCCTTCAATAAAACCTTCATATCGACTAACAGCCCTCCGAACAATTTCACCCCAAACGAAGGACTCTCAATGTCCGAAGTGAACAATCCCTCACGTTGTTTTGTACCATCACACAAAAATATCTTAGCATTTATTAATCACAAGTAATATATAAAAAATTACACCAAATTTCTTTCTAGATTACTCGATATAATTTTGATGCCAACAGGGATGGCAATTAGACCCAAGTCTAATGGGAACCCAAAAAAAAATGCTCATGATGGATGGGTAAATACCCACATTGTTGGGTATGGGTTTGGGCTCGGGTAATTACCCGTGAGTTTGAACGGGTATGGCGCGGGTACAAGCAACCTAATGCCCAGCCCACCCCATGCCTGGACATTATATATACTATACCAATAATTTGATGTAATACTAAAGTTAGTTAATTAATGCTAAGTTTTTTATATTTATCGTAATATGCACTTGTTTTTATATTTAAATGTTTTTTATATAACTAAATAACATTATGTGTGATATTTTATGTTTATTTAAGAGATTTCAAACCATATTTTAATTATGTTGTGATATTTTTTTGTTATTTATTATCTTTTTGTTGTTAAGTGCGGGTAATAGGCGCAGGTATGAACGCTTAGATGCCCATAGGGTATGAGGACTGACAGGAGACTTATTGCCCACGAGGGTATGAGCTCAGGTATGAGAATTTTTTATAAACGTGAGTATGGAGATGCGCACTATAGTACCATGTCTAAAGGATACTCATTGCCATCCTTATGCCAACTTCAACCAAGTAGTTTGAATAGGATTTTTTTTCTCAATATCTCAATTATTGTCAAGTTTAAACTTTTTTTAATAGCAAATGTTAGTAATAGTTTGCTACCTTAATATTTACTTCTTTGTTCAAGTTTAAATTCAGAACCATCGACTTCTTTTTCCTTAATTCAAATCAGTTGAGATATTCAACTACCAATTGTCCAGTTTAAACTAATAAACTCGACCAACGTAACAACTTATCCAAGTCTATTTAGATTTGTAATAAACGACATCATTTTCAACGAGGATTAAATAAATTCACTTCGAGATTTATTCTCGTTTGATTTAAATTCAATTATCATAATTTTTCATACAAAGATATCCACTACAATACCATAATTTACGGTATCTCTCAAATTATGAAAAAAAAACTTTCATAATTAAATAATTAATTGTAATAAACCTGAAATAGTTAAGAAAATACTCATAGTTAGCTATATAGGTCTGATACATGAAATAACAATTTATAAGGGACAAAATATCTTTAAAATAAATTGACTTAAAGACTTATGAGTTCATGTAACATTTTGAATAAGATTACCAACGGTTTGGAGAACCTATAAAAAATCTAAAATAAGTCTTTCAAAAATTCATACTTAACACATATTTTTGTCAAGTTCTTAGTTATCTTAGAGTTCAGTTTCTTTTTTTAAGAAAATCCTAGAGTTCAGTTGAATATCGGTAGTTGCTAAACAAAATTCATTTGAAATTTAAATTTATTTTAAAATAAAATATATAAAAACATGGTTTGACATTGAATGATTGAATGAACATTACATATCTAAAAAAAACTCCATGGATTTACCTTTTCTAAAGGGCAAATAGAATAAGATACAGAAAGTAATAACATAGTTGAGAGAAAGTACAAAACTAAAGGTTCTTATACATATAAAGTTTACGAACTAATAAAAGAAGGAAGTATTATAAAACATTATTCTCAGTGTTAGTCACCGTTGAAATATGATGCACATTTCTAGATATTTCTAGAATACATTAGAAAGATATAAAATCACTCTTAATTGTTTAGTGGCAATAAACACATGTAGATCTTTCTAGAATACTTGAGTAGTTAGTAGAATAAACTAACACTACATTTGTATAAGAAAATGTCATGAACATTCTAGAATGTAGTATCTAGAATATACCTTCTACATCTATAAATAGGCAAACATATGTACAATTGTATTCAAGCCTTTGAGATGCAATGTCAATAATATTGATGGTTTCACCAAATCATTATCTCTCCTCCTACAATGAGCTAATTCCTAATGTGTATCCTCTTGTGCAATGTTACTAACCACTCTACCACTAGCTTAAACCACAATATATTTTCCAACAGTCACAAACACATTAGACTTTTCTTGAAATATATTTTCCGGTCAGCATGTATACCCTTTATTCAAATAGAACTAACTGCATAATAAAATGCAAATACCATGGATAAGATATAGAGACAGTAACCAACAAAAAGCCGGATAGTAACGTCAAAGGCAAGATCATGAGGAAATCTTTTTCAGCGTAACGCGATGTAACAATCTCAATGAAAACCAAGACCGAAGCGGAAAAAAAGAAGATAGAAACTACATCTGTAATGATAAACATGGTAAAATTAGATTCAGCCAAGATGGGTTTCCATTTTTTTGATTGTTTAAACGTGGGACAGTGAAGGCTGCAGCGAACATGATAGTAAAGACGAGAGAAGCCATAGCTATGTAAGACCTAGCTGTGTCTTTTGTCCATTTCTCTCCATCTTCTACTAGCTCCTTGTGGCTTTCAGTGAATACCTCATTAGGAGTCTTACCATCCTCATTTTTTGCATCCTTGCACTTAGGATGCACAACATTCTCCACCGCCTGCATTAATATTGATTTCATAAACCATGAATTAACATGTCATGCATAAATGAGACAAACTATGGGAAAGACAAATGCAAACCCCAACCACATGAAAATAACTTACTATAATTGGGAAGTGAAAGTCCTTGCCTTTGGAGGAGCAAGACTCTATATCATCCGAAACATAAATAAATATTTAGTTAAGAAGTCAAAATGAATTATATAACAATCAAGGTGCTCTCTCCCCAGCACAAGACGTACTCGGGAACGAGCAACAGTCACAAATACAACAAAATTACAGTGAAAAGGAAATTAGCCGAAGCCCAAACACAACCAAGGGCTAAGCCACCAAGTATGGTTACTTGGCAGCAAATTTAGAATATGCCTTTAACCACCAAAAAGAAAACTGCTTAACACTATCTAACAACTTAATAATTGAAGAAGCTTTGTTATTAAAGATTCTGTTATTCCTTTCCTTCCAAATCAAAATCATGAAAGAGTGTCTAGCTTTTGAAGAACCAGCCGAATTACCAAACTAAAGAAAATGTCAGATAGATTTGCTGGGTGAACTGAGTCAAATCCTAACCATTGTCGTAAATGATACCACAACGAGCCAACCACCTGACAATTCATAAACAAGTGATCTACTGAGTCCATCTGACCACAACCACCAACACAGAGTTGAGCTTCTTGATGAACAATACCTCTTTTGCATAAGTTATCCTTTGTGGGTAATCTATTCTGAAGCAACCGCCAAACGAACAAGGACACCTTCAGGGGAACTTCTCTTTGCCAAAAATTGATCTTCCCTGCTGACACATGCTAGGGGACCTCGTTGGTAAGCATACGATACACACCACACACAGTATACCTCTGTTTGTATTTGGGGTCCAAATCCAACAATATGGAGAATTAAAATGTAAAGAAACGTTATGGAAAACAACCCTAAGTTCCACTAATAACTCTACCTCCCACGCCAACAACCTCCTCCACTTCCAAGCCTCACTACTGTTACCCCAACCTAACTGGAACATTTCAGCAACCGACCTCCACTTATTCTCCTATAACTCAAACTAACACCGAAATTTAACACTAAAAGCTACATCCCCTAGCCAACTATCAATCCAAAAAAAAATGAATCTTCCCCATTACCAACCTTACGACATAAATTCTCCTCAAACCACCCCATTTCTTGAAAACCAACCCCAACACGGATAAGGACCACAGGTGATCTACTGAGTCCATATGACCACAACGACCAACACAGAGCTGAGCTTCTTGATGAACAATACCTCTTTTGCATAAGTTATTCTTTGTGGGTAATCTATTTCGAAGCAACCGCCAAACGAACAAGGACACCTTCAGGGGAACTTCTCTTTGTCAAAAATTGATCTGCCCTGCTGACACATGCTAGGGGATCTCGTTAGTAAGCATACGATACACACCACACACAGTATAACCTCTGTTTGTATTTGGGGTCCAAATCCAACAATTTGGAGAATTAAAATGTAAAGAAACGTTATGGAGAACAACCCTAAGCTCCACCAATAACTCTTCCTCCCACACCAACAACCTCCTCCACTTCCAAGCCTCACTACTGTTACCCCAACCTAACTGGAACATTTCAGCAACCGACCTCCACTTATTCTCCTGTAACTCAAACTAACGCCGAAATTTAACACTAAAAGCTACATCCCCTAGCCAACCTATCAGTCCAAAAAACAAAAATGAATCTTCCTCATTACCAACCTTACGACATAAATTCTCCTCAAACCACCCCCTTTTCTTGAAAACCAACCCCATCACGGATACGGACCACCTCCTTCCACCAAACTGAACCATACCTCCCCCCCTCCTTCAACCGGCTGCCCTCTACTCCGTACTTTGTCGCCAACACCCTAAACCACAAATCATCTCTCTCATTCACCATCCTCCAACACCACCTACCCAACAAAACAATATTAAACTCCCTAATCCGCCTAACCCCAAACCCCATACTACTTATTGAAACAAATTGAATGTCAATCAATCCAAGAAATTTTCCTATTATCCTCACCTAAAAAAAATCCAATTTTTTTTAAAAGAGATTCAATAGAGGAAATGATACCTGAGAAAGTCTTTTTTATAGGGTTAACATTGAAATATTTTATGTTTGGGCTGACAATAAACCAAGTCAACTCGAACATAGTTCGAACAATTAAACCTTATATAAATCCTTTTTATAGGGTTGCATAATTCACTGCAAGAAAAAAGGCATTTTGCGACTCTTAAAATGATGGATTGCGACTGTTCTAAGGGTCGCAGATGCTTCTTTGTGACGGTTTCCCAACGGTCGGAAAGTTTGGGGTCGCTGAAGCATTTTGCGACGGGTCGGGGAACAGTCGCTACAACCGCCGCAAAGCATATTGCGACCCTTGCCAACAGCTGCATTTGCTCCTTTGCGACGGTTCATAACAGTCGCAAAACAGTCACTTTAAATTGGTTTCAAAAGGTCTTGCGACGGTTATATAACCGTCGCAAATGAATGTTTTTAATTTTTTTTAATTTCAGTCTGTTTTGAAGCCAATTTAACTAAATATATTATCAAATACTTAAAATGCAAAAATATATAACTATAAATGACTAAATCTCATTCATATAATTCATCAAAGAGTAACAACATTGATCCATGCATCAACTTAATTAAAATAATGGATAAAATGCATAGTTAAAACATTCACAAACCAAAACACTAGTGACTAAACGTTCAAAACAACTATAGCAGAATTAAAATTCCCTAAAAATATCTAAGTATCCCTTAGTGATGTTGCTCCATTATCCTCAATGTCGTAGCTAGACTCGGACGAATGTCTACCAGGGAAGTTCAATCATACCGATTAGTGTTTTGAAGTGGCAGAATGGGATTCTACGAGGGATCGAGAGAGAATTGGAATATTTAGCGCCTTCAACCTTTCTTGATTATCTTCCATTCTTTTGATTCTTTTATCCTCGTATGGTGTCATGTTTTGACAAGAATGAGACCTTCAATACAATTACACTACAAGATTGACGATAAGCAAAGTCAGAACGAAGCAAATGGCTAACATAGTAGGATAAGAAAATAGTAGAAAATATAACAAAAAAAAACTTTATATTAATAAAGTGCATATAAGAAGCTTATACCAAGCTTACACAAAGAGAAGCTTATACCAAACTTTATATTAATAAAGGGTTGATGAATATTACGCCTCTTTTTTGCGGTTTTTTGAAACGACAAAGTTTACAAGGGTATCATAGTGTAAAGCATATACAAAGGTTCAACAAAAAATCCCCTATCTATTTCACGTAATGTCCTTATTCTTTCTAGACCAATAACAAAGGTTCAAATGAATAAATAGGGAAGTATGAGATCTGAAGAACTGCAAACGACGACGTAACCCAATTGCACAGAACTGAGATGGCAAAGCTGAAATAAGAAATTACAAAGAATTTAAGAAATCAAGAAATTAATATTAACAAACTATTGAAATCAAGAAGTAATAAGTAATTAATACATTCAATTTGAAACCGCTATATTATTACTATTATTTGTAACTCAAATGGAATATATTCTAAACAATATTGGATGCAAAAATGTGTTAAGACAAATTGGTAGGAATGCTGATATTTCACTGTTAGATTAATTTAAAAATTTGAATTTCTTTGTAGAGACTTAAGAGAATGCATAGCAAATACATGTGTGATTCTACATGTTCAAAATCCTAAGTGTGGATTTCCATACCACACTTATGTTGCAGTTTCTACATCTTACTTTGGTGCGTCTTTTGGATCCATTCAATCATCCTCAAACTTGCGATTGATTCAATGCAATGCATGTCAATATACAAATCCATATAATTCAACACAAGTTTACACAAACCAATTTTTAATCAAGTTAACTCAATTTCGGTAGCCAAAACCATATAAACTAGTTCTAGCAAATCCTATGAATTAATTCAACATCTATGTAGGTATAACCAAATCCATCACAAATTTTTAATGTCATGTAAATTTAATCAAGCCAAAACTCCTTACACCCAGCAAAGGTCTCACATATTCTATTTCTCTTAATTGATTATCAATCTATCAAATACTATATAACAATTAAAATATTGCTGATTTAAAAAAAAACATTTACTATAATTGCACTTACAGCTTTATCCTTGGGCTCTTCACTGCAAATGATCCGTTGGACTTTTTATGAGAAATTGAATACATTTCTCTCCTACTGTACTTTCGACCATCTCTCACTTCCTACAAGTAAGCACATATAATAATTACTTGTGCAAATATATGTACAATCAGTAATAGATTAAGTGAATCAGACCAGAGGTCAAAAAGCTACAACTCATGAAGGCATGTGACACGAAAAAACAAAAAAATAATGCAGACAATAAATTATTTTTTAAGTTCACTAGAGGATTAGAGCAATGGCTCGCATATTGTTAATATTTTCATTATTTTTTGAGTTGATCATTCATATTTATTGCAATGTATTAAGAGTCAACTAAAGAAAAATATAAACAATACATAAAAGGATAGCTAACAAATCTGATGAGTTTGACAAATAAGAAGGTTGATTTTACACTTGTTCGTGTAATCTTGATGACCAGCTATAACATGGCATCTAAAGGCCAGAAGAAGGTACCAAGAGTAAGACAGGGCATGAGAAGGGTTCAACCTGCAGGTTGCTACTAAGTCATGTGGACATTGCATCTCTTCTTTGTAGTTGTATAAACCAAACAAAAATTATCAATTTACAGTTTTTAGAGTGCAAATTAATAAGGAAAGAAACTAATTCACAAATCTCAGAAAACTAAACAAAAATCTCATACAACTTCCATTAACCCTATATTAAGGGAGTACCCATTTCAGTTAACAATCATTAACACCATAAATCACAACAACAAAAAAAATCATAATTTCCAGCAATATACAACCATTGTCCATAAACTCATAAAGTTTTGTTTTTGCTAATTACCTAAATTTTCAACTTAATTTCATGGCAGATCAAATGAATAAAGGTTAGAAGAAAAAAAAGTTTTACCTTGAGAAAGTCAAGTAGGAGAGATGAAGAAGTATGAACCAAGGCGAAATCTGAGGACGAAAGCGAATTGCACAGAACTGTGAACTGAAATCGCAGAACTCAAATCAATAAATTACACAGAGTTAAAAGAAAAAAATCACTCAAATCAACAGACACAGAATTTAAAAAGTTAAATCCTTAAAAAACAAAAAAAAAACAAGAAATAAAAATGCAAAAATGGAAGTTGAGAGAGTCAGATTGAGCGTGAGATTGAGGGCAACACTTCATCGATTGAGAATAACAATGATTTAGAGTGGGGCTTCATCCATTTAGGGGAATCGAGAGTGAGATTTTCCAGAAATTGAGAGAAAAATGGGATATGATGTTCAATCGAGTGGTGGAAAAAGTGTTGAAACTTATGAATGTGTACAGATCGTTGAAGGCATACGATGAAATTGGAGATTAGGTTTTCAGAAATTGGAGATTAGAGAGTGAGATTGAAGATTAGAGAATGGAACTGGGTTTTAGGGTTTTGGAGTTGTGGGAGACTGAGATAGAAAAATAGGGATTTGATGAAAAAATTTAGGCTAAATTAAAGCGGGAGTGAGAAATTGACAACTCGCCTTGTAAAAATTTCCTTCAAACCTGCGACAGTTAGGCAGAACAGTCGCAATAACTGTCGCAAAGGTGTACTTTGAGATAGTTCTCAGGCAAGGGTCGCAGATTAAGTGTCGCAAATTGCTAAATTTCTTATAGTGATTTTATTTGTATAAATATTTTATGTTAGTAGGTATTTTTGCCTCGGTTATCTACACTACTTTTGGTGTGATTTTGTATGTTTGTTGAGGGTACATCTAACTTGGACCTTTTAAAAATGATTTATCGGTGAACCTTTGTTATTTTTAGTAAAAGTTTGTATTGAACTCGAGTCGAATTTCAAGTTAAACTAATTCTTATCGGGTCGAGTTGAAGCGAGTTCGACACAACTCATTTCCAACCTTAGTTGTCTTTGATCGCATTTAGTTTAGTGTTTGACAATGTCTTGAATCGAATTACCTTTAATAGAGGGAACTTATAAAAAAAAACCTAAATAACATTATTTTTTTTAAAAAAAAAAGGATTGTGCAATATGAACATTTCAAAAAGGTTAATGATTGATGGACACCTCATCTACACCTACTTCTTTTTTACTTATTTTGTTGGATGAGTGAAACAAAAATAGCATGTGATTAAGTGTTAAAGGGTTGTATATAAAATAAAATGTGTTTATTTAAATAAACACATTTTACTTTATAATGACTCTTGCCTTTTAAGTAAATTTAAAAGACAAAATTACACATATGACCCCTTAACTTAATTTCTGGTAACGATTTGGCCGTTTATCATTTTGTTCATTGCATTTTTGCCTTTTTGGTTCATTTGGATATGAATTTTCAACCTTCAAATCTCTAGTTTTATTTTCTTATGACCTCTCAATCTTCAAATCTATGGTATTTTTAAAAAATCTATGTTTGCATTTAAATAGTAGATTTGAAGTTTGAAAATCCATATGCAAATTAAATAGACCAAAAAGAGTAAAATTGCAACGAGAATAATATAAAGGACCAAATTATTATCTAAAATTAAGTTAAGAGATTACAAGTGTAATTTTGCCATTTTAAAAAGTATTAAATGTTTTCCTCTTTTATTCTTATAAATTCATATTTTACTAAAAATGATAAAAATTACCTTAAACCTTTTTTGTAAAGTTATAAGATGAGACAAATTCTAACACTCGCCTATATGACAAACCCTCAAAACAATTCACAAAACTACACTAATATACAATTTTAAACGACAAATAAAATGAGATAGAAAGACAGTATATATTTATGAGAAAGTATGAACACAAGGTTTTTATACATATAATGTTTACAATGAAATATTTATTTAATCACAAGACTAAATGTACAATATTTAGATATACACACACAGAGAGAAATACATTATTCACACATTAGACTTTTCTAGAAAATATTTTTTTAAATGGAACTAATGGGATTTTTCATTGTATAAAGGAAAATCCAATAGATTAAGCGTACCCGAGATACTACGAGAGCAAGAATTGGAATAGAAACAAAGGACAAAATGGGTTCTACTAGACCATACCGCCTAGTGCCGATGCGATCTCCCTCTAAGATTATACCAACTGCATAATAAAATGCAAATACCATGGATAAGATAGAGACAGTAACCAACAAAAAGCCGGATAGTAACGTCAAAGGCAAGATCATGAGGAAATCTTGTTCAGCGTAACGCGATGTGACAATCTCAATGAAAACCAAGACCGAAGCGGAAGAAAAGAAGATAGAAACTACATCTGTAATGATAAACATGGTAAAATTAGATTCATCCAAGATGGGTTTTCCATTTTTTTGATTGTTTAAACGTGGGACAGTGAAGGCTGCAGCGAACATGATAGTAAAGACGAGAGAAGCCATAGCTATGTAAGACCTAGCTGTGTCTTTTGTCCATTTCTCTCCATCTTCTACTAGCTCCTTGTGGCTTTCAGTGAATACCTCATTAGGAGTCTTACCATCCTCATTTTTTGCATCCTTGCACTTAGGATGCACAACATTCTCCACCGCCTGCATTAATATTGATTTCATAAACCATGAATTAACATGTCATGCATAAATGAGACAAACTATGGGAAAGACAAATGCAAAACCCAACCACGTGAAAATAACTTACTATAATTGGGAAGTGAAAGTCTAACTGTTTTAAGGTTAAAAATGATTTTAAAAAGGGTTGAAGTCTAATTGTTTTCAAAACAACTAACTGATTAGCTGAATGTGTTTTGTTACAGACTTTGGCACGGAATTGATCTTTCTCTAATAGAATGTTTAATAATATATATTTTTTCTCTAGTGTTTACTTCTTTCACATAATTATGTTTTTTCTTAAAGGTACACCCCACTATATAAACACTACTAATGTATGGATTCCATCCGATGTGGGACTTCCAGTTTTTTCAATTCACACAACACTAGTTCTACCCAACATGAGAATTTTTGCTTAGTCATTTAACTCAATTTCCACACATGTTTCAACAATCCCCCACTTGAATTTAAAAAATGGTTTCAGAAATAACGTCAAAGACGTTTCTATAAGGTTGCTAATAAACAAAGGTGTCGCCTATAACTTGAACCTCTACGTAACGAATACTATTCCGATTTAACAAGAGTTGCTCAGAGCATTGAACTCTATTTCCGACATAGAACCCGCATACAAACCTTTTCCTAAGGTGTATTCTAAAAGTCCGTGTGTTTATGGCCCTGCACGTCTATCTCAGTTTTAACGAATTCTCTAAGTATCCTGCCTCGAAATTCCATAGGAACCGGCCTCAGTTCCACATTCATATAGGTAAGTCTATCAAGAGTACTCCCGTAGATATGTACTTCACTCCACATAGAGTATAGAAATCATTAAGAGTTTATATTATCTCATCCTCCTGTCGCTGCAGGAATCATAATTTCTTAGTTTTATCATAGCATGTTCTATCACTCATGACTTGTTATTACCCATTGAACCTATTTCTTGGGATCTCCAGTCATTTAGGTCGGGTTACCATCACTCGTGATCTTTAGACATTTGTTCCATCCTATTGGATGTGTTTAGGAATTTCTTTCTAGTTATTCCTTTCGTCAAAGGATCAACTAAGTCTTCATCAGTATGCACATGATCTACTTTAACCGTTACTTTTGAGAGTAGCTAGCGCTCTAACTGTTATGTGTTCGTTCCTTAATTATCATCTCTTACCATTGTAGTAACGATTCTAAATTTTTTTCATAGATGCACTACTATCACTGGGGGTTCTCAACTAGCAAGCATTTTCTCAACTTGTTTTTCACTAGTTTTCTCTGGTGTTCTCATCTTAGATTCATTCCATAGTGGACTGAGTCAATATCATTTGTTTCAACAAAAAACTCCTGCAGTGATTCTCAATGTGTAGTCACTGGTCGCTTAAGACTCATCCAAAGGATGTTCTATTTTGTATCTTGTACCATTCAAGTACAAAAGGATACTTCTCATAATATAATCTTAAAGTCATAGTATTTTTAAGGCACCTCATGACTCATTCAATAGCATATCAATGCTTCTCACTTGGCCTACTAGTAAACTTGCACAAGAGTTCCACGACATATGCAATGTCGGGTCTAATACATTCAGTGGCATAACTAAGGACTGACAATGCTGCTTGCATATTATGCTTGTCTAACATCATCTCAAGTGTTCTTGAAGAGTTTCACACTTGGATCATAAGGGGTGCTTGCAAGTTTACAGTCAAAATAATTACATATCCTTAAGATCAACTCAACATAGCGAGATTGATCCAAAAAGTTCTTTTTTCTGATCTAGTAATCTTGAAACCAAGAATTACTTCTAATTTGCTTAGGTCTTTCTTATCAATGTGTTGGAACAAAATGTGTTTAACAAGTCTCTTATAAATTAAGGGGAGATTGTTGAAACATTTATGTGTAAACATATCTCTCTTTATGGTTTTGATGATAACAAAGTGTTAAAGAGAAAATTGGTTATTTGTTAATGCTTTGTTCAAGTGATTTCAGAACCATGTGTTTATTGATTGGAAATTAAGAATGGTTATGAAAGAACAAGCTTAGAGCAAGAAAGGAAAGCTAAGAAGCAATGTTGCAAAGCTAGAAGGAAACTGGGTCTGAAGAAGTGCTCCTGAAGTGGTGCTCCTGAAGTGCAGCTTCTGAGTCTGAAGGCAGCTTCTGAAGTCTGAGTGCTTCTGAAGAAGTCAACGCAAGTCAACGTCTGAAGACCAGCTTCTGATCCGTACAAGGCAGCTTCTGATGCACTGTTCACACAGAAGCTTCTGAAGCTGATGTGGCTTGGAAAGTGACCAGTACTGTGCGCATTTAATGCCTGGATGTGTCAGAGCAACTCAATAGAACAGTTGTCTCCCTGACCCAAACATTCTCCAGCTTTTAAGGTAGGCCATTTCAAAAATGGTTGCTGCTCTGTTTTGTTTGAAAAAGTGCAGCACACATTTGCAGAAATCCTAGCTGAACTTGCAACGGCTCTTTCCTCAAATCAAGCAAATCTTCAACAGCTATTTCATCTATAAAAGGAAGAAGATTTGAAGAAGAAATTGTCTAAGACTCTTTGAACAAAATACTGAACCTGTGCTCTGTTTTCCTGTCCAGAATTCATAGCTCACAAAACTCTTAGAAATTCTCATAGTCTTTGTAACTTAGAATTTCTTAAGGTTAAGAGTCTTAACCTGTGTTGTATTAAGAGAACACCTCTGATATTTTATCAAGTGTTCATCCCAAACTCATTTACTTGTAAACCAGTTTGGTCATTAAAGTCTCAGTCTGTATACTGAGCATTTGTAACCTCACTCCTTTGTGGTTTGAGTCAGAAGCCTCTTCCTTAGTGGTTGAGCATTGAGAAGCCTCTTCCTTAGTGGTTGAGCATTGGAAGCCTCTTCCTTGGTGGTTGAGCATAGAAGCCTCTTTCTTGGTGATTGAGCAACTGGAAGTCTCTTCCTTAGTGGTTGAGCATTTGTAATCAGAACTGATTATAGTGGAACTCTCTTGTTGGAAAACAAGGGGACTGGACTACTTCTCACATTGAGAAGGAACCAGTATAAATTCTGTGTGTCTCCCTTTACCTTTGTCTTTTCATGATTTGAACCGCTGCATAACTCTTGATAACAGTTCAGAACTGATTCATATCAGCTTCTGAACTTAACCTTAGTTTTGAAAAGAAAAGATCTTAGTTTTTGAGTCACACAATTCAACCCCCCCCCCTTCTTGTGTGTGTTTTTCTCACCTTCACAATGTTGTTGATAAACAATGATTTCACATAATTTACAGCATGAATCTTTGAACTGAGTATGAGCAAGTCGTCTACATAAAGACATATGATCGTGCAAATGTTATTTTCATATTTGTAGTAAATACATTTGTCAATTTCATTCAATTTATGTTCATTCGATATCTTTAGGTTATCAAAATTTCCATGTTATTCTGTATGAGCTTGTTTTAGACCATACAAAGAAATATCTAACTTACAGACCTTGTTTTCTTGTCCATAAATAACAAAACTTCGAGGTTGTTCCATATAGATTTCTTCTTCTAGTTCACCATTTAAAAAGGCAGCTTTCACATCCATTTGGTGTACTATCAAGTTATGAACAGCGGCTAAAGGGACTAACACCCTTATGGATATGATTTTAGTGACATGTGAATGAGTGTCGAAAAAATCTATATTTTTCTTTTTGCCTAAAACCTTTGACTACAAAGGCGAACCTTGTATTCATCAACCTAATCATCAGGTTTTATTTCCTTTTTTTTCTTTCCAAAATCCAAATACAACCGATTGGTTTGCAATCACGAGGCAAATCAACTAAGTGTCACGTTTCGTTAAACTCTATAGAATCCATTCCATCGTTTATTGCTTCTTGCCATAATTCAGCATCCAATGAGGATTTAGCTTATTTAAGGCTTAATGGATCTTCTTCCAATGTATAAACCATATAACCAGGTCCATACTCTGTAGCAATTCTTGCTTTCTTACCTCTTCGAGGTTCTATAACATTTTGTTTAATGTTTTCATAACTATTTCTGATTACTGGAATGTGATCAGCTGCAATGCCCCCACTAGCTCTTAATTTTTTAAAAGGAAATTTATTTTGCCCCCACTAATTATGTGCTCTCACTATCGCTCCCACTAGTGCCCCCACTATTCTTTATTTAAAGGGGTATTTATTTACATAGAAATCGACATCGTTTAATTCTATGCTCACTATAAAATTTAGGTCATAAAACCTATATGATTTGCTATTTATAGCATACCCAATGAATACACATTCATAGGCTCTACTAGTGAGCTCAACTCTCTTGGGGTCCGAAATCCGAACATATGTCAGACAATCCCAAGTTAAAAAAAAAAAAGACAAGTTGGGTTGTCTTTTCTTTAAAATTTCATAAGTAGAAATGTTGTTCATAGACTTGAGTACTCTATTTAGCACAAATCAATCAGTTAATAAAAGTTCTGTCACCAATGATATACAGTACTGAAATTAAACATGATTTAAACAACTAACTTGGTAAATATTCTATTTTTTTCCTTTTTCAACTTTACCGTTTATTTCAAGATAGTAAGATGTAGTTGTTTCATGAATAATTCCGCGCTCTTCAAATAAATCATTGAAAATGTGGGGATTATATTATGTGCTTCTATCACCATGAAGATATTGATTTTCTTATTGAAAAAGTTTTCAATTCCTTCAGTGGTGTTGTATTTCCCAACAAGAATACATGGCGCACAAGTCTCTCTTAAAGTCTAAGTCAACTCAGTTTTATTTAGCAGAAATCTGAAATACAAATTCTTTCTTATCTTCGGAGCATACATCACATCCTAGAGAATAATTTTGTTTTTGGACTCAAATGGTAACTCCATATCTCAAAAGCCAACAACTTTAGTGGTGTTTGAATATTCTAACAACACTTTCTTATTTTCAGCAGTAACATATGTTTTAAACATAACATAATCATAGCAAACATAGCGCGAGGCGCTAATGTTTATCCACCATACACTTAATTCGCCAACTAGATTAATTTAACTAGTCATATCAGTGAATTTCTACTTAGCTAGGTTAGGCAGCAGAGCAACAATTTACTTGTTCATATACTTGCGAGACATATGACCTGGTGTTAGCACTTATTTTGATTTCCCTTATTTGGACTAACTATATGGTTGTAAAAGCCATGAAATCTTCCAAGTATAGGAAATGAATTTAGATTTCGACTAAAGAAATATTAAAGTTGTAAGTTCTCCAAGCCTAGGAGCATTTAAGTCTAAAAAGAGCCCAGGGGTGATTCGACTAACAAGATTTCGACATAGAAGGAAATATTTCTCCTTGAGTTTAGTTGTTTCGACAGAAGGGAAGAAGCCTTCAACCAGTTTCTCTTTGGAAAGGCAAGTTGGAAGGTTCAGACATGTGGAAGCCATGCTGAAGCTGTCGAAGTAATGTAGTTAGGTTTTCATTTGTTTTTCTACGTATATATAGTAGTTTTTCATAGGAAAAACGGGTCACAAATCATTAGCAAAAGTTCTAAACACTCGAAGTACCATCTTCTAGAGAAAAGAGTAAACAGAATGTATGTAACATAATCTTCTGAACCACCTTTACATTCAATGCAATGCAATTTACATTTCTTTAAGTTTTTGTCTTCTTTAAAACTTTAAGCCTTTCTTTTTGTTTGTTTTTTACAACTTTTAAACAACCAATTGTTGGTTTTTGTCGAAACTAGGCAGTTATCTTCATACAAAAACGGTTTTCTTCATCTTTGTGTAAGAAAACTCACTAAAGGTGATGAACGTTCATGCTTTTCTGGAAATAACAATGCACAAACATGTCCTAGGATTTCTAGTTTGATCCTGCTTGTAATAAACAAAGCTAGACTCGTCGTTTACCAAAAAAACCCAGGTAAACAAATTGGCACGCCCAGTGGGACCAGTTTGTGCATTTTGGAAGAAATTTCTGTAAATTTCTATTTTTCTAGTTGTTCTTATGAAAAAAACGTTTATGGAAATTTTTTAAATCAATTTGATAAGTTTTTTCTGGAAAATCTTACTTGTGCATGCATTTAAGAAGTGGTAAAGGCCTGAAAGAAATGGTTCGTCCTAGTACTTCTGTGTCATCTTCCAAAATGAATGCACAATCTTCACAAGCACAATCTATCCAGGCGTCTATGCCTACAATAGATGCCAATGTGTCAACTGCCATGAGAGAAACTGCTCCTATACCAGTTTCGACGGTAATGGGAGAAACTGCCCCTATAATTGTATCATCAACCGCTGCATTGACACAATCTGATTATGTGGTTTCATTGCCACCACCAATAACTTTCCCTTCGACCCCTAGAGATCTAAATTATCTAGTGTGAACTTCGTTGGATAATAGATTCCTTTCTATGCAACAATTCACGATGCATATATATGGTCTCGAAGGATTTTCCCTATAACATACCAACAACAATGATGGCAGGCCTACACACAAGTGCGTCCACATATTTAAATAATGCAACTGTGTTGACGCCTTATAATTCACAATTACCTTCTAGTTTGTTGGATATTTGGTTGTTGGCTTCATGTTTGCTAAAATCAAATATACAAGCAGTTGTGCAGTACGTCTTCAGAAGCTAAAATCTCAATATGTATATCTTCAGAAGTTGGGTCTTCAGAAGCTGGAATAGTACTTCAGACGCTGAACCTTCAGAAGTTGATGTTCAGACGCTGAACAGTACTTCAGAAGATGACCTTCAGAAGCAACCTTCAGAAGCTGAAATGTTCAAACGCAGAACTTCAGACGCAGACTTCAGAAGTACCTTCAGAAGCTGGTTTTCTGCGTTCTATTTTCTACACCTTGGAGTGTTTATTTTCACATGTGATTTGTTGAAGATTTAATTGAAGAATTATCCAAGCTGCGTTTCTAGAAGGAAGATTAATTTGCGTGAGATATTTGTTGAAGATTGGTTTCTTTTATTTGTGAATATATTTTCAAAGTAATCTTTGGAAAATATATTTCTAAAGAATAAATTGCTTCTATTTGCTTCTAAAGAATTCTGGGATTATATCTTTGAAGATTATTTGGTTCAGAATTCTGTTGATGCTGAAGCTATAAATAGAGGACACTGCTGCTGAAGAAAGTACATCAAAACAGAAGTTATTATAGAGAGAGTCATACTTAGGTTTTGAGTCTGTGAGCTTTGTGCTTTGTTCTGTACACCACTCAATTGTTCAGAGTTGGTTGTTTTTTTTTATTGAGTTGTAATTCACTTGAAGCTTTTAAGTAAAAGTGAGTTTGATGTTTTGAAGTGTGTCTTCATCTTTGATTGTCTTAGAGTTTAAGATCAATGGGGGAGTGATTGCTTGAGTAGGAAGTAAGAGGGGTCTTATATCTAGGAGTTCCTAGGTAGAAATTCCACGGGTAGTGATTAAGTGAGAAGGCTGTGAAAAACAGGGGTTGTTTACACAGTAGTTCTAATTGATACTATTATAGTGGATTTCCTTCCTGCCTTGGTAGCCTCCATACGTAGGTGTGTTTGTCACCGAACTGAGTTAACAAATCATATGTGTTCTTTACTTTCTGTCTTTTATTTTGCTGCTTCTGAACCACTGTTATACGTACTCTGTTCAGCTCTGTTTTACGGTTCAGACTCAGGACTTGCCAGAATTTCAATTGGCATCAGAGCAGGCACCTTGACTCAATGGAGTGGACAAAAATATGTTTAGACTGATCAAGCAGTGCACTGTAGCTAAGGATGCTTGGGAGATTCTCAAAACTACTCATGAAGGCACATCCAAGGTAAAAATGTCCAGACTTTAACTTCTCACCACCAAATTTGAAAATCTCAAAAGGTTGGAGGATGAGAACATACAAGACTTTTATATGAATGTTCTGGACATAGCCAACCCATTTGATTCTTTTGGAGAAAAAATATCTGATGAGAAACTTGTGAGGAAAATACTCAGGTCTCTACCCAAGAGATTTGACATGAAGGTGACTGCCATTGAGGAAGAATAAGACATCTCCAGTATGAAGGTTGAGGAATTGATAGGGTCTCTTCAGAATTTTGAAATAGCCTTCAACAACAGGACTGATAAGAAGGGGAAAAGTGTTGCTTTTGTAGCAAATGATGAAAGCATATCAGAGGATCTTGTGATGCTTGGTAGATAGTTTAACAAGATTCTGAAGCAAGATGACAGGACAAGAACTGATGAGAAGAGCAGTCAATCAAAAAGTGTTCAGTGTCATGAGTGTGAAGGATATGGCCACATTAGAACAAAATGTGCCACATACCTCAAGAAACAGAAGAAGAGTTTGACTGTGTCTTGGTCTGATGAAGATGACTCAGAAGGAGAAGTAGAGAATGAATCAACCAAGTATGTTGTTGCTTTAACTGGTAGATGCATGTCTAATGATGGAGTCAAGGTTTCAGAAGCACCATCAGGTTCTGAAACAACATCTGATACTAAGCCAAGTGATGGAGAACTGTCTTGTGAAGAACTGGCTACCTATTACAAAGAACTATACCTCAGAAATGAAGAAGTTTGCAAGCAGCTGGAAAATCAGAAGAAGACTATCAGTCAACTGCATGCTGAAAGAAGTGACCATGTAGCACAAATTTCTGATCTCAAAGATGAGGTAACCCAACTGAATTCTCAACTTGAACACTTAAAGAAGCAGGTCAGAATGTTGAACACTGGTACTGATGTGCTTGAAGAGATATTAGAGAGTTAGAACAAAGGGAAACCAAATGGTATAGGATTTGATGATAGGACCTTGAACAACAAACAACAAAATCCAGCCAAAGGGTTCATTGCAGCTGTTGGAACATATGATTCAATGATGAGCAAACCTAAGTTGGAACATTAGAACCAACCCCAGGGATCTAAGAGCAGGAGGGCTTCTCATCCTTGGGTATGTCATTACTGTGGTAAAAAAGGGCACATAAAGCCTTTCTGTTACAAACTACATGGATACCCCAAGCACCTTCAGCAAAGAAAATCTGAACCTGTTGTAATCAATGTCAAGAAGAAATGGAGACCAAAATGTGAAAGTGTTGACAAGAGGCTGAAGAATAGGAAAGGAAAGGTTGTTGCTGCTGCCAACAGGCCTACTCCTGTTGATAAGAAGAGTGCTGTTGTTGGATCATCTAAAGGCTGGAGCAAGGTGGTGGTCCCTGTCCCAAAGAAGAAGGCACTAAAAGGAAAGGAAGTGGATCCTAGTGAGTCTGAGGATGATGTTGAGCAAGATGTTCAAGACATCATGCCCTATGTTCAGAAGAGGATTGCTGAGAAGAAGATTCCTCTAAATGTGCCTGAAGCACACATTGACTAAACAACATCTGATGCTGTGTCTAATGAAGACTAAGCAGCTTCTGATGCTGAGTCTGAAGACTGTAAGCTATGTTCTGGATTTCTTTTTGTGCTTCTGGTCTGCATTTTTGTACTGTTCTCTGCAGTTGTGTTCTTTTTTTTGTTCTTCTGTGAAGACTGTGTGTGGGTACTCTGTTTGTGTGATTCTGATCCTGCTGATGGTTTTGATGATGGTTCTGTTGATGGTTCTGATGTGGGTTCTGTGTGTGGTGCTGTGATGGATGTTTGTAACCTCTGAATAGATTTCTGGGTGTGTTCCCTTTGTTGCTCCTCTGCTGTTTCTGTCTTTCTCTCCTGGTGATTGCATGGTTATTTTTGTCAATATTGTTTGGCTAAAAAGGGGGAGATAAATAAGTGCTTGTTTGTTTCAGAAGTTTCAGAAGTATTTCAGAAGTTTCAGAAGCACTACAATTCAGAAGCACAGTTTAGAAGTGATCTGTTTCAGGGGGAGTCTCTGTTTCAGGGGGAGTTTGTGTGTTTCATGACAGAAGCTGATGTACTTCAAGGGGAGTGTTGTTTGTGTAACGTAGTGTATCAGCTGCTGACTTTGTTGCTACGTTTATGTGTTCTTCATGGTTGTGTACTTTGTTTGTGTGAAGAAGCTTGTACTTTGTTGTCTCTCTGTTCAGTAATTGATTTTAGCCAAAAATTTGCCAAAGGGGGAGATTGTTGGATATTTGGTTGTTGGCTTCATGTTTGCTAAAATCAAATATACAAGCAGTTGTGCAGTATGTCTTCAGAAGCTGAAATCTCAATATGTATATCTTCAGAAGCTGGGTCTTCAGAAGCTGGAACAGTACTTCAGACGATGAACCTTCAGAAGCTGATGTTCAGACGCTGAATAGTACTTCAGAAGCTGACCTTCAGAAGCAACCTTCAGAAGCTGAAATGTTCAGATGCAGAACTTCAGACGCAGAATTCTGAAGTACCTTCAGAAGCTGGTTTTCTGCGTTCTATTTTCTACACCTTGGAGTGTTTATTTTCACATGTGATTTGTTGAAGATTTAATTGAAGAATTATCCAAGCCGCGTTTCTAGAAGGAAGATTAATTTGCGTGAGATATTTGTTGAAGATTGGTTTCTTTTATTTGTGAATATATTTTCAAAGTAATCTTTGGAAAATATATTTCTAAAGAATAAATTGCTTCTATTTGCTTCTAAAGAATTCTGGGATTATATCTTTGAAGATTATTTGGTTCAGAATTATGTTGATGCTGAAGCTATAAATAGAGGACGCTGCTGTTGAAGAAAGTACATCAAAACAGAAGTTATTATAGAGAGAGTCATACTTAGGTTTTAAGTCTGTGAGCTTTGTGCTTTGTTCTGTACACCACTCAATTGTTTAGAGTTGGTTGTTTTTTTTTTATTGAGTTGTAATTCACTTGAAGCTTTTAAGCAAAAGTGATTTTGATGTTTTGAAGTGTGTCTTCATCTTTGATTATCTTAGAGTTTAAGATCACTGGGGCAGTGATTGCTTGAGTAGGAAGTAAGAGGGGTCTTATATCTAGGAGTTCCTAGGTAGAAATTCCACGGGTAGTGATTAAGTGAGAAGGCTGTGAAAAACAGGAGCTGTTTACACAGTAGTTCGAATTGATACTATTATAGTGGATTTCCTTCCTGGCTTGGTAGCCTCCAGACGTAGGTGTGTTTGTCACCGAACAAACACACCTACGTAGGTGGGGTTAACAAATCATCTGTGTTCTTTACTTTCTGTCTTTTATTTTGCTGCTTCTGAACCACTGTTATACATACTCTGTTCAGCTCTGTTTTACGGTTCAGACTCATGACTTGCCAGAATTTCATAGTTCAAGCATTCCTGGTCGAAATGCTCTCCCATCTTTGATGAATGACTCCTTACTTTCCTTAAGACAACAGATGGATGAGAGTAATCATGAAATGGTGAATATGTTAACACAACAAATTGGAACAGTGTTCAATCCTATGATTCAAACCACAAACCAAAGTTACCAGTTGTTGGCCACACCAATGGGAAGAATAGCAGATTTCTTTGCCCTTGTCCAAGTAAGGGATCACCAAATTCTCCAAATTTAAAATCTCAGGTCTTTACATATTGGTGAAAGGCCAAATAACGAGGGAAATCAAGGGCAACAACCTGCTCCCCATGTTCGACTAGTCGAACCAGTAGCCCAAGTAGAAAATGTCGAAAACCCTCCTGTAATTTTGGTAAATAGAAATCAGGATGTTGATGACATAGTAAGAAATGTCCAACAAAACAATTTAGCAAGACATAATAATATGACCAATTTGGTCGAAACCATTTGGTTCAAAATGGCCTTAACGTAGGCCTGCATAGGCCTAATTTTGTTTCAGCCCTGTTAGAATATGTTCTCCAGACTGAACTTCCTAGGGGATGGAAAATTCCTAAGTTCACAAAATTTGCTGGTGACACCAGTGAATCTACAGTCGAACATATTGCTCGTTATCTGACTGAGGCAGGGGATATGGCAACTAATGAAAACTTGAGAATGGAATATTTCCCCAATTCTTTAACAAAGAATGCCTTTACATGGTTTACTAATCTTTTCCCGCATTCAATCCATAATTGGAATCAATTAGAAAGGGTGTTTCATGAACAATTTTACATGGGTCAGTCTAATATAAGTTTGAAAGAATTTGCTAGTGTTAGGCGTAAGACTCCAAAATCTATTGATGACTATCTCAATAGATTTAGACTATTGAAGGCTAGGTGTTTCACCCAAGTGCTTGAACATGAATTAGTCGAAATAGCTGCTGGGGGTCTTGACTATTTCATTAGGAAAAAGTTAAACACACAATATTTAAGAGATATGGCCCAGTTGGCTGATAGAGTTCGACAGGTTGAAAGACTGAAGGCTGAGAAAGCCAGAACTCACAAGTATCATAAAAAAGAAAAGGTCATATATGTCGAAACAAATGACAGTGACCAAGAATTCGACATAGCTTATGAGGATGTCAAAAATAATGAGATTAATGTTGCAGAATTAAAACGTGGGTCTCCTTACACTTGTAAATTGTTGAGGCCTTCTGATGGGAAAAAATCTTATAGAACAAAAAAATGATAGATATGTTCCCAAAATGTATACATTTGATATAACAAAATGTGACGAAATATTTGACCTTCTGGTTGCTGATGGGCAAATTATAGTCCCTAAGGATTTTAAAAACCCCTCCATTAGAGCAACGTAAAAAAAGAGATTTTTGTAAGTTTCATAATTATTTGGGACATAAAACCTCACATTGTGTTCTTTTCAGGGATCTTGTTCAGAAATCCTTGAACAAAGGAAGATTAAAATTTGGGGAGAAAACTAAGACTCAAATGCAAGTAGATGTTGATCCCATGAAAGTTGTAGATGCAATGTACACAGAACCAGCATGTTGTATGGTGGTAGATGCCATAGTCAAAGCTGTGGAAAACCAGTATATCAAAAGCAATACTGATGTTGCTGAGTGTCAGATGGTAGAGGCTACTAAGGGCCGCAAAAACAATGTTGGGACAATTTCTGAGGCTCAATATTTGGAAAAAATGAAAGTTGTCTTCCCTATGGCTGAAGAGGAATTGATAGATTTCCTCAACCGTTGCAGGCTGAAGAATTCAGAAGTTGCACTCAGCCCTAGATTCAGTGCAGTTTTTGATAAAGAGGCTACCAAGAGCCTTGAGAGCTTTAAACTCCAATCTAAGAAAAAGGGGACGTGGTTTGCTGACCACATACCTAAGTTTTCCTTTGATAGGAATTTCATTCTATTCACAAATTCCTCTTCGACCACCACCCACTTTTTCAAAGATGGTTGATCAAAGAACTTTGTGCAAAAGGCAAAAGTTCCTGTTGGAGAATGGATTCATCCAGCCCAACAAATTTCTCCAGTTGGGAAAATTAAAATGGAGAAAGGAGGTACCAGTGTTCCTGGCACTAAAAGTTCTGATGGGTCCAAGAAGTATGCTTATACTAATAATTAAAAAGGAAAAAATCCAATGAATAGGACCCAATAAAGAAGGTACCAACGCCAAAAGAAGGCTGTTGAAATGACCTCTACTGATGTCAAAACCAATGAAGGTGACATCAAAGGAAAGAAAGTAGTCGAAATGGCTAAAAGGCCAGTCAAAGAGAGGTTGTTCCATGCACTACCTCCAGTGAAAGACATGACTACTGATAATGATGAGAATTGGGATTCAGATTTTATGGATTCCGAACCTAACTTCGATGTGATATGTAACGTCGTTTCAATACTCCTTGCGGAGTTTGATGTCATTTCTGAAGTCGGAGAATCTGATGAAGAATTCGACCCAAATCCTGATACCAACAAGTCAGTGTGTTACTATGTTACAAATTATGGCTGTGTGGATGAGCAAAAGGCTTTGTTTGAAAAACCAAATGGTACAATGAAAAGCCATTTAAAGCCTTTGTTCATACAAGCAAGAGTAAATGAACTTGGCATCAATAAGGTTCTTGTTGATGGTAGAGCTGCAATAAATCTAACGCCCCATTCTTTGCTGGGGAAACTTGGCAAACTCAACACATATTTAAAGCCCCACAACATAATTCTCTCTAATTATGAGGGAAAAGCTGGTCATTCGCTTGGTGCTCTCCAGGTTAATTTAACAGTGGGAACCATAACAAGACATACGCTTTTCATGGTGGTGCCTACTAAGGCGAATTTTAATTTGCTATTAGGAAGAGAATTGATACATGGAATTGGGGTTGTACCCTCTTCTATGCATCAAAGAATTGCCATATGGAGAGATGATGGTCTGGTGGAAAATATTGAAGCAGATCAAAGTTATTTCACTGCTGAAGTGAACCATATCACTAGGAAAACCTTTGAAAAGCATTTGGCAAATAAAGCACCATGTCGTGCAGCTGAATCTGGTTTTATTGACCCAAAAAAATGTTTGCTCTATCAGGCTGCATCCTACCAATGGATTCATGTGGGAAAGGGAATACCCAGAGAATGAATCTTGGGAGGAAGGAGTTATCCGCCCAACTGGGTGGGACATTGACGATGATCATTATGTCTGAACAAGAATTTTGGGCAAGGATTACGGCCTATATGGCCGAAAATAAAATAAAACAGGCTTTAGAGGCTGAAATACAACAAAAAATGGTTGTAGGAACCATAGTTAAAATGTCTGGCGAACACATTGATGAAAAATGGTTGAGAGTCAGAGACTTGACTATATATATGAGGAAGAGCCTTTGGGTTTTGAAAAAGATCCCTCTCTTCCGACCAAAAGAATCCAAGCTCAAGATCCTTTAGAGGAAGTTGACTTACAGGATGGATCAATCAAAAGACCAACTTATATCAGTTCTAAAATTGATCCAAAATTGAAGGTACAAACGGTTGAACTCTTAAAGGAGTTCAAAGACTGTTTTGCCTGGGATTACAATGAAATGCATGGATTAAGCAGGGAAATGGTGGAATTGAAGTTACCAATTCGACCAGACAAGAAGCCAGTAAAGCAACTTTCAAGAAGGTTTGCACCTCCAATTGTGTCGAAAATCAAAGAGGAAATTGAAAGACTCCTCAAAAGCATGTTCATTAGAACTGCAAGGTGATTTCTTGGGATTTGTCGTACATAAAAAAGGCATTGAAATCAATTAGAATAAAACTAAGGCTATCCTGGAAACTAAGCCTCCTTCGACCAAAAAAGAACTTCAGTCTTTATTGGGAAAAATAAACTTCCTAAGAAGATTTATCTCAAACTTAAGTGGCAAAACACAAGCTTTTTCGCCATTACTCCGACTGAAGAAAGAGGATAGTTTTCACTGGTGGCAGGAGCATCAAAAGGTATTCAACACAATCAAAGATTATTTGACAAAACCTCCAATTTTATTGCCTCCAATTAGGAATAAGAACATGAAATTGTATATTTTAGCATCTGATTCGACCATAGGGAGCATGTTAGCCCATGAAGATGATAATGATGTCGAGAGAGCCATATATTATCTTAGTCGAATTTTAAATGATGCTGAAACTAGGTATAGTCCCATTGAAAAATTGTGCCTATGTCTGTATTTTTCATGTACTAAACTTATGTAATACATAAAGCATATTGATGTTTATGTTTATTCGCATTTTGATGTTATTAAACATATGTTGTCCAAACCAATTCTACACAGTCGAATTGGAAAATGGGCTTTGGCACTCTCTGAATATTCATTAACTTATAAACCTTTAAAAGCAGTGAAATGTCAAATTGTTGCTTATTTCATAGTAGATCATTCTTTGGTCGAAGTAACACAAAGTTATGTGGATAAGAAGCCTTGAACTTTATATTTTGATGGTTCCAGCCACAAAAATGGCACTGGAGTTGGTATATTGATAATTTCTCCTTTAAATATACCAACAAAATTCAAATATAAAATAAATGGTCATTGCTCCAATAATGAGGCTGAATATGAAGCCTTGATAATAGGATTACAAATCTTATTGGAACTGGGGGAAAAAGATGTCGAAATAAAAGGAGATTCAGAATTGGTGGTGAAACAATTAACAAAAGAATACAAATGCATCAATGAAAATTTAATCATGTACTTTGTTTATGCTAATTCACTGTTAAAACAGTTCGACTCTATTAACATTCAACATGTGCCTCGAATTGAAAATCAATAGGCCAATGACCTGGCACAGGTTGCTTCAAGTTACGAAGTTCCAAAATGTCAACTCCAAGAATAGATTGAAATAAAAGATAAGTTGATTTCGTCAAATTTTTCTTTGACACAATTGTCAATGCCAAAACTTGGGGAGGGGGGGAAATGGTGAAGATGGTTCAGGTTTTGAAAATTTAGAAAATTCTGAAATTTTTGCCTTTGACAATTTGACAAACAATGATTGGCAAAAACCAATTGTCGAATATCTTGAGAACCCATTAGAAATAGTTTGTCGAAAGATTACGTATAGAGCTTTAAGTTATGTAATCATTGAAAATGAGTTATTCAAAAAGACTCCAGAAGGAGTTTTGCTTAAATGTCTTGGTGAAAACGAAGCATATTTAGCAATTTCCAGTGTGAATAGTGGATCATGCGGTTCTCATCAAGCAGGTCATAAAATGAAGTGGCTTTTGTTTCGACAAGGTGTGTATTGGCCAACCATGTTGAAAGATTGCATAGAGTTTGCAAAAGGTTGTCAAGAATGTCAAAAACATGCAGGGATACAACATGTACCTGCAAGTGAATTGCATTCAATCGTAAAACCTTGGCCTTTTAGAGGTTGGGCTCTAGATTTAATTGGTGAAATTCATCCTTCTTCATCAAAAGGCCATCATTATATTTTGGTATGAATATACTACTTTACTAAGTGGATTGAAGCTATTCATTTACCTAATGTTGATCAAGAGGCAGTCATTAGTCTTATCCAAAACCATATTATTTATAAGTTTGGTATTCCTGAAACCATAACTACAGACCAAGGTTCTGTTTTCATTGGTCGAAAAATGGTTGAATTTGCCTCGCAAACAAGTTTTAAGTTATTAACTTCGACACCATATTATGCACAAGCAAATGGTCAAGTCGAAGCTGCCACCAAAATTATCATTAACCTGATTAAAAAACATGTGGGTCAGAAACCCAAGAATTGGCATAAAACGCTAGATCAGGTGTTATGGGCTTGTCGAATTTCTCCAAAAGAATCAACGAATTCTACACCATTTCGACTAACCTTTGGCCATGATGCAGTTTTACCAATCGAAATTTGTCTACAATCAACTAGGATTCAAAGACAGATGGAAATTCCAACAGATCATTATTGGAATATGATGTTGGATGAGTTAGTTGATTTAGATGAAGAAAGATTGACTGCATTGCAAATTCTTTTAAGACAAAAGGAACGTGTTGCAAAATCTTATAATAAAAACGTTAAGTCTAAATCTTTCTCTTTGGGAGATTTAGTTTGGAAAGTGCTTTTGCATATGGATAAAAAAGATAGAGTTTTAGGCAAATGGTCCCCAAACTGGGAAGGTCCATTTAAGATTTTGCAAGTTTTTTCAAATGATGCATATGAGATAGAAGAGTTAGCATCTGATGGTCGAATATTTCGCAAAAATGGCAAATATGTAAAGAAATATAAGCCTCTGTTGCAAGAAGTTAAAATATCCTAAGAGTAAGTTCGACAGCAATTTGAAAATATGACATTTTTTTGCCAAAAGGCAATTGTCGAAATAAAAGACATTGTCGAAGTATTTCATCAAATGGATATTGTCGCGCTACATATTTTCATGACAACACCAAGTGGAAGATAAGAGATCTAGTCGAAGTCAGAGTGTCAGATTTTTTCAATTCTTTTATAAGTTTAAATGGAAAATACTTGAAAAGTATAAACCAACATTGCAAGCAGTAGGAATAATTCAAGATAAATTAATGCGAAAAGCAAAATGGCATTTGATTAATTTAGAAACAAAAGCCAATTAATGGGCCAAGTTACATAAATGTCGAAAACAAAGGTAAGGATCATTAGAGTCCATTCAACATGCATTTTACAAAAAAAAATTAAAAATACTGGCCTCTTAGCCCTAGATACTAATGAAATCTAATTGTCTTCTTCCTTCAAGGAGCGAAATGTAGTAAGAAACCAAACAATTCTGGCATCAAGACGACAAAACAGGCAAAGCTCTGTCATGGAGTATTCGTCATCAGAGCCTGGAGGAGGCCAGTAAATGCCAGGTCTTCTTCCAACCCCTTTACAAGTTTTGTTCGAAGTGCAGGTAAGCCTGTAAACTAGGCTAGAGGGTAGCGACCTTGACCAGTAATAAGCCCAGTATGGAGGAGGAACTCTGTCATTCAGAATGACTCTTCTGTAAGTGGCTAGTTGTTGACGTTCGAAAAGGTCCTTGAAAGTAGGGAAGACCTCCTCCATGAAAAAACCATCTTTGGCCAACACCTTCAGCATCATTAATAGATATTTGGCTCCGTCGGATCCATGAGTGGTTGATTTTTGAAGAATGCACTTGACTTCATCAAGTTTAGAGTATCTTTCTTGAAGCATCTGAGATGCCAAGACCACACAGTATGATGCATGCCCACTTTGAGATAATCTCTACATGAAGGTGTATTTTTCTGCTCAGGGACAGTGGTCAGAGAGATACCACAAGCAGTCCCTGGATAAAGCCAGGAGCACCACCTTTTTGTTGGCCAACTTCCGGTGGGTAGTGGATGTAGCTCTGAAACTAAAAAGATCTTTGGTTCCAAAAGCTGCCACCTTTTTGATGATGTTGAGAAGGACATCTTCTGGGAGTTTTTCCATTGTTTGAACAAGAATGAGAAGTGAAAGAAAGAAGAAGTGGGTTTTATAGTGTCTGGAGAAGGAGGAGTTAAAGAAGTTTTAAAGTTTAAACCTTTAAGATTCAGTCATGTGGCTGAAAAGTTTAGTTAGTGGGAAAGAGAAAGGTTAAATGAAACCTTTTGAGTTCTAATCTTACAAGAGATTGCCACGTGGTCGAAGAAGTTGAGATGGTGGGATTATGAAGAGTTGTGATTATGATTGATTGAACCCCATTAATTTTTTCAACTTAATGTGGTGGCCCATTGAATCCCAAGAAAGTGGCGCAGTAATGATAAAAACTGGGGAATAATTTCTGAAATGGCGTTTTGAGTAGAAGTGACGTCATTGTTCAGAGATTGTGTAGAGTTTTCAAAAAATGTCAGTTGCTCTTTCATTTCTTCAGTCGAAAATGACATTTTTTGGGGGCAATTTGTTAGCACTTTTTTATTTCCCTCATTTCGACTAACTGTATGGTTGTAAAAGCCATGAAATCTTCTAAGTATAGGAAATTGATGCAAATTTCGACTAAAGGAAGATTAAAGTTGTAAGTTCTCCAAGCCCAGGAGCATTTAAGTCTAAAAAAAGCCCATGGGTGATTTGACTAACAGGATTTCGACAAAGAAGGAAATATTTCTCCTTGAGTTTAGTTGTTTCGACAGAAGGGAAGAAGCCTTCAACCAATTTCTCTTTGGAAAGGCAAGTTGGAAGGTTCAGACACGCGGAAGCCATGCTGAAGCTGTCGAAGTAATTTAATTTCTAGTAGTTAAGTTTTCATTTGTTTTTCTACGTATATATAGTAGTTTTTCATAGCAAAAACGGGTCATAAATCATTAGCAAAATTTCTAAACACTCGAAGTACCAGCGTCCAGAGAAAAGAGTAAACATAATGTATGTAACATGATTTTGTGAACCACCTTTACATTCAATACCATGCAATTTACATTTCTTTAAGTTTTTGTCTTCTTTAAAACTTTAAGCCTTTCTTTTTGTTTGTTTTTTTTTTACAACTTTTATACAACCAATTGTTGGTTTCTCTTCATATTTGTGTAAGCAAGCTCACTAAAGGTGAGGAACGTTCATGCTTTTCTGGAAATAGCAACGCACAAACATGTCCTAAGATTTCTAGTTTGATCTTGCTTGTAATAAACAAAGCTAGACTCGTTGTTTACCAAAAACCCAGGTAAACACCTGGTTTCTCACAATTGTATTAAAATAAATTGTGAACCAGTGCCATTTCTTGATGATGGCTGCTGATTTTCATTTAGGACCATTTTGGGGTTTCTTTTCTGTTGGCAGTTAGAGTTACTTATTCACAGTCCGGTTCTGATTTTTGAAAATAAATTTCAAACAGATTCAAAGCCGCATGTGTGAATTTCTCATGGTTATTATTATAACAACAAGCACTTCATTGTGTTCAGTATAGAGATGTATTTCTATAGTCATTTTATCCTTCTTGTATTTAGGGACAATAAAATTCAAGTTAGTAACTTCTTCGGTAGACATGGCAGAAGGAGACGTCTTATAATTGTTGTTTTTGTCATTGCTCCGTCATCGAATTGTTGGTTTTGTTGGATTTCCAAACTGTTGTATTTGAAGTCTATTTTGAAAAAGAATTTTGATCTACCGAAGTTGTTGTTACTAGGTTGAGTCACGACTAGATCGCTCTCTTTAAGACGTTTCGTGGCACTACCCAAGATAAGGATTCAAGATAAGTGGTGTCAGGAATGATGAAATATTATCAGACTTCTAGTAACGAAGAATGACTTCTAATTTATCAAGATAATTAATGACGTCAACTACTTATTAAGCGAAGCACAAGTAATCTGTAAGAATTCCGCGAATTCTTGAGAATTTTATAGTGGAGGTAATGATTATGATTGCGACAAGAAGCACATTGAGATGGCATAAAGAAAGGAGCAGGTGCTAGAGGTGAAAACCTCCTGCTTATACTTAGAATATTAAGTGGAGTTGAATAATTCTTGCATTACATGTGCGTACCCAATATCAGATGTTTCGGTGTAAGTATGATTCTATATGAAAGTCTATGTCACGGGTCTATAGGTAAGATGTATGTCGTCGTATGAGACGAAAGGTAAAGATAATAATTCATTGGTACTAGTTGTAGTACGATAGACCTCTCTAAGAGAGGAGAATAACTGAGGAGATGAAATCGACCCAATGTCGTCAGAATAAGAATACGTGAACTATGAATGGGTTTATAAGATTCAGTACCAGTGTTAAGACTTGATGACTTCAAATCGAATTTGTAAGAAGTGCATGAGCAAGAGGTATAGTCAGGTGAGTCGGGTAGATTGGTTCAGATAACCACATCCCACTACGTAAGGGTTATGTATGTGCATCAAGCCTCTCAGTTAAAGAAAAGATGGCCGAGTATTTTCGACTTATAGAGTTGGAAAACTAAGTGATTCTGACAAGTAAGACGAATTGGAGTTTTGACTAGTGGTATGAGAGGATTCTAAATTTCGAGGACGAAATTTCTTTAAGGGGGTAGATTGTAATATCCCGCTCAGACGTAGTTTAAATGATGTTAATAGATTGATGAGCAAGCATGGCATTTTTGTAATTAAGTGGGAATGGAGAATTATTTTTATAAAAGGGGACAAGATATTTGTTTCTACCATTTTCCTTCTTTCCCTTTCTTCCCCAAAATCGGTTTCCCCTTCCATTTTTCTCTACTCTCCATGCCACTCCCTCCCCTCTCCTCCAAGATTCATCAATCTTCATCTATGATTCTCAAGCTTTATGCTAGCTCTCAATTCTGGGAAGTTTGGAGCAAGGAAAAGCAAGGAAAAACCAAGAATCAAGCTAGGGTTTTGGGAAGAGATCAAGCTAGGAATTGAAGGGGAACTTGGCAAGGAAGTTATCTAGTGATTCAGGTGAGTTCCCTAGGGGTTTTAGAACCCATCATGTTGAGTTTTAATAAATATTTGTATTATGAACTAGTTTAAGGTTTTAGTGCCCTATTTACCTTTCCATGTGATTCCTTGATTATTCATGATGTAATCTAGCTATATGCCTTAGAAATTGATCCATTAAGCTGTTATGATGTCTGGGTATGTTGGATAAGCTGAAATGGTGAAAAATCACGTTTTAAACTTGCCAAATGCTGTCTAACTGCAGGTAAAATCGTGTCACGATTTTCCAATCGTGTCACGATTTCACAGGCAGAACCAAACACGTTTTCTGGGTAGAAAATCGTGTCACGATTTCCAAATCGTGACACGATGGGACAGTGGACAGGATCATGTGTTTTTCATCAAATTCTCGCACCATTCCGGCTATCCAATGCTACCTCGGACTCAATAACGATATGTAGTGACTAAGTGTCGCTAATAAGCATAGAAAGACCCAACCTTTAGGGAATGTATGGATGAATTATAGATGAGGAAAGGTACCATGATAAGAGAGGAATTATCTTAATCCATAAGTAGTCATAGTGATGTTAAGGAACTAGTTTAGGGTTTAACCCCTACGAAGTAATGTTATGAACTTAATTCAGGATACACGAATCCAAGAACGATATAATGATGAGGCTTAGAACCTTTTATAGGATAAGTACCTATGAATGATCACTCAAGGAATAAGAACAAGATACGAATATGTTATACGATTATGATCACGTGTTCATCAGACTCCGGGTTACGCCGGATGGGATTTCTCCGAAAGGGCTATCCACACGTAAGTTATAAGATATGTTAAACGTGTCCATCAGGCTCCGGGATACGCCGGATGGGACTCTTCCGAGAGGATTGTCCACACGTATGTTTAAAAGATTAAGCATGTCCAGCAGGCTCCGGGATACGCCGGATGGGACTTCTCCGAGAGGGTTGTCTACATGCAAAGTTAAGTTGTGTTCAGCAGACTCTGGGATTTGCCGGATGGGACTTCATCGAGAGAGTTGTCCACACAACGATAAGAGGAGTCCGATGTTAGCCTGATATGATAGGAATTTCACCGGTATGATGGGAGATGTACTTCGGGGTTACTCCACCCGGATGCACTCCGTAAAATGAACCAAGATAATGTAATGTTTGTTCAACGCTAACTTCTAACTTTATGTTATGAAAGATGATTATGAATACGAATATGAATATGTATATGTGCTATGTGCTAAGAGTTAGGGCAAAGTAGTAATTAGACAACAACAAGTGATCATAGACTTCCCCTCGATCACTAAGCATAAGACTATGTACATGAAAAGTATAAGATGAGGTAAAGACATGTAGAGATCCTAGGTTTTCCCCTGATCGCGAATTATGTAGAGAATGATGGCGATCGTAGGTATCCCCAAGATCGCTAAGAGTAGGCACGGCGACCCTAGGTTTTCCCCGTGGTTGCCAACAGTAGGTTGGGCTGGAGCTCACTGAGACATTATGTCTCACCCCAATCCTTCTGGTGCAGGTTTTTAGGTTAGCAAGGGATGTTCATGAAGATCTTCAGGAAGACGCTAGATGGAGTGCAGATGCTCGTCATGGCAAGCTCAGGAGGTTGACAGATTATATATTTGTATATGAAAGTGTATTTTATGATACTTGGATATTTATTTAAACGAGCAAATTGTACTCTTTCAGTAGTTTGTATATATTAATTATTGAAAATTTTAATGTATCCGATATCAGATTAATACGCATGCTAAATATTCTAGATAATTTAGTATGGGTGTTACAAGTATGGAGGAGGAACTCTGTCATTCAGAATGACTCTTCTGTAAGTGGCTAGTTGTTGACGTTCGAAAAGGTCCTTGAAAGTAGGGAAGACCTCCTCCATGAAAAAACCATCTTTGGCCAACACCTTCAGCATCATTAATAGATATTTGGCTCCGTCGGATCCATGAGTGGTTGATTTTTGAAGAATGCACTTGACTTCATCAAGTTTAGAGTATCTTTCTTGAAGCATCTGAGATGCCAAGACCACACAGTATGATGCATGCCCACTTTGAGATAATCTCTACATGAAGGTGTGTTTTTCTGCACAGGGACAGTGGTCAGAGAGATACCACAAGCAGTCCCTGGATAAAGCCAGGAGCACCACCTTTTTGTTGGCCAACTTCCGGTGGGTAGTGGATGTAGCTCTGAAACTAAAAAGATCTTTGGTTCCAAAAGCTGCCACCTTTTTGATGATGTTGAGAAGGACATCTTCTGGGAGTTTTTCCATTGTTTGAACAAGAATGAGAAGTGAAAGAAAGAAGAAGTGGGTTTTATAGTGTCTGGAGAAGGAGGAGTTAAAGAAGTTTTAAAGTTTAAACCTTTAAGATTCAGTCATGTGGCTGAAAAGTTTAGTTGGTGGGAAAGAGAAAGGTTAAATGAAACCTTTTGAGTTCTAATCCTACAAGAGATTGCCACGTGGTCGAAGAAGTTGAGATGGTGGGATTATGAAGAGTTGTGATTATGATTGATTGAACCCCATTAATTTTTTCAACTTAATGTGGTGGCCCATTGAATCCCAAGAAAGTGGCGCAGTAATGATAAAAACTGGGGAATAATTTTTGAAATGGCGTTTTGAGTAGAAGTGACGTCATTGTTCAGAGATTGTGTAGAGTTTTCAAAAAATGTCAGTTGCTCTTTCATTTCTTCAGTCGAAAATGACATTTTTTGGGGGCAATTTGTTAGCACTTTTTTGATTTCCCTCATTTCGACTAACTGTATGGTTGTAAAAGCCATGAAATCTTCTAAGTATAGGAAATTGATGCAAATTTCGACTAAAGGAAGATTAAAGTTGTAAGTTCTCCAAGCCCAGGAGCATTTAAGTCTAAAAAAAGCCCATGGGTGATTTGACTAACAGGATTTCGACAAAGAAGGAAATATTTCTCCTTGAGTTTAGTTGTTTCGACAGAAGGGAAGAAGCCTTCAACCAATTTCTCTTTGGAAAGGCAAGTTGGAAGGTTCAGACACGTGGAAGCCATGCTGAAGCTGTCGAAGTAATTTAATTTCTAGTAGTTAAGTTTTCATTTGTTTTTCTACGTATATATAGTAGTTTTTCATAGCAAAAACGGGTCATAAATCATTAGCAAAATTTCTAAACACTCGAAGTACCAGCGTCCAGAGAAAAGAGTAAACATAATGTATGTAACATGATTTTGTGAACCACCTTTACATTCAATACCATGCAATTTACATTTCTTTAAGTTTTTGTCTTCTTTAAAACTTTAAGCCTTTCTTTTTATTTGTTTTTTTTACAACTTTTATACAACCAATTGTTGGTTTCTCTTCATATTTGTGTAAGCAAGCTCACTAAAGGTGAGGAACGTTCATGCTTTTCTGGAAATAGCAACGCACAAACATGTCCTAAGATTTCTAGTTTGATCTTGCTTGTAATAAACAAAGCTAGACTCGTTGTTTACCAAAAACCCAGGTAAACACCTGGTTTCTCACAATTGTATTAAAATAAATTGTGAACCAGTGCCATTTCTTGATGATGGCTGCTGATTTTCATTTAGGACCATTTTGGGGTTTCTTTTCTGTTGGCAGTTAGAGTTACTTATTCACAGTCCGGTTCTGATTTTTGAAAATAAATTTCAAACAGATTCAAAGCCGCATGTGTGAATTTCTCATGGTTATTATTATAACAACAAGCACTTCATTGTGTTCAGTATAGAGATGTATTTCTATAGTCATTTTATCCTTCTTGTATTTAGGGACAATAAAATTCAAGTTAGTAACTTCTTCGGTAGACATGGCAGAAGGAGACGTCTTATAATTGTTGTTTTTGTCATTGCTCCGTCATCGAATTGTTGGTTTTGTTGGATTTCCAAACTGTTGTATTTGAAGTCTATTTTGAAAAAGAATTTTGATCTACCGAAGTTGTTGTTACTAGGTTGAGTCACGACTAGATCGCTCTCTTTAAGACGTTTCGTGGCACTACCCAAGATAAGGATTCAAGATAAGTGGTGTCAGGAATGATGAAAGATTATCAGACTTCTAGTAACGAAGAATGACTTCTAATTTATCAAGATAATTAATGACGTCAACTACTTATTAAGCGAAGCACAAGTAATCTGTAAGAATTCCGCGAATTCTTGAGAATTTTATAGTGGAGGTAATGATTATGATTGCGACAAGAAGCACATTGAGATGGCATAAAGAAAGGAGCAGGTGCTAGAGGTGAAAACCTCCTGCTTATACTTAGAATATTAAGTGGAGTTGAATAATTCTTGCATTACATGTGCGTACCCAATATCAGATGTTTCGTTGTAAGTATGATTCTATATGAAAGTCAATGTCACGGGTCTATAGGTAAGATGTATGTCGTCGTATGAGACGAAAGGTAAAGATAATAATTCATTGGTACTAGTTGTAGTACGATAGACCTCTCTAAGAGAGGAGAATAACTGAGGAGATGAAATCGACCCAATGTCGTCAGAATAAGAATACGTGAACTATGAATGGGTTTATAAGATTCAGTACCAGTGTTAAGACTTGATGACTTCAAATCGAATTTGTAAGAAGTGCATGAGCAAGAGGTATAGTCAGGTGAGTCGGGTAGATTGGTTCAGATAACCACATCCCACTACGTAAGGGTTATGTATGTGCATCAAGCCTCTCAGTTAAAGAAAAGATGGTCGAGTATTTTCGACTTATAGAGTTGGAAAACTAAGTGATTCTGACAAGTAAGACGAATTGGAGTTTTGACTAGTGGTATGAGAGGATTCTAAATTTCGAGGACGAAATTTCTTTAAGGGGGGTAGATTGTAATATCCCGCTCAGACGTAGTTTAAATGATGTTAATAGATTGATGAGCAAGCATGGCATTTTTGTAATTAAGTGGGAATGGAGAATTATTTTTATAAAAGGGGACAAGATATTTGTTTCTACCATTTTCCTTCTTTCCCTTTCTTCCCCAAAATCGGTTTCCCCTTCCATTTTTCTCTACTCTCCATGCCACTCCCTCCCCTCTCCTCCAAGATTCATCAATCTTCATCTATGATTCTCAAGCTTTATGCTAGCTCTCAATTCTGGGAAGTTTGGAGCAAGGAAAAGCAAGGAAAAACCAAGAATCAAGCTAGGGTTTTGGGAAGAGATCAAGCTAGGAATTGAAGGGGAACTTGGCAAGGAAGTTATCTAGTGATTCAGGTGAGTTCCCTAGGGGTTTTAGAACCCATCATGTTGAGTTTTAATAAATATTTGTATTATGAACTAGTTTAAGGTTTTAGTGCCCTATTTACCTTTCCATGTGATTCCTTGATTATTCATGATGTAATCTAGCTATATGCCTTAGAAATTGATCCATTAAGCTGTTATGATGTCTGGGTATGTTGGATAAGCTGAAATGGTGAAAAATCACGTTTTAAACTTGCCAAATGCTGTCTAACTGCAGGTAAAATCGTGTCACGATTTTCCAATCGTGTCACGATTTCACAGGCAGAACCAAACACGTTTTCTGGGTAGAAAATCGTGTCACGATTTCCAAATCGTGACACGATGGGACAGTGGACAGGATCATGTGTTTTTCATCAAATTCTCGCACCATTCCGGCTATCCAATGCTACCTCGGACTCAATAACGATATGTAGTGACTAAGTGTCGCTAATAAGCATAGAAAGACCCAACCTTTAGGGAATGTATGGATGAATTATAGATGAGGAAAGGTACCATGATAAGAGAGGAATTATCTTAATCCATAAGTAGTCATAGTGATGTTAAGGAACTAGTTTAGGGTTTAACCCCTACGAAGTAATGTTATGAACTTAATTCAGGATACACGAATCCAAGAACGATATAATGATGAGGCTTAGAACCTTTTATAGGATAAGTACCTATGAATGATCACTCAAGGAATAAGAACAAGATACGAATATGTTATACGATTATGATCACGTGTTCATCAGACTCCGGGTTACGCCGGATGGGATTTCTCCGAAAGGGCTATCCACACGTAAGTTATAAGATATGTTAAACGTGTCCATCAGGCTCCGGGATACGCCGGATGGGACTCTTCCGAGAGGATTGTCCACACGTATGTTTAAAAGATTAAGCATGTCCAGCAGGCTCCGGGATACGCCGGATGGGACTTCTCCGAGAGGGTTGTCTACATGCAAAGTTAAGTTGTGTTCAGCAGACTCTGGGATTTGCCGGATGGGACTTCATCGAGAGAGTTGTCCACACAACGATAAGAGGAGTCCGGTGTTAGCCTGATATGATAGGAATTTCACCGGTATGATGGGAGATGTACTTCGGGGTTACTCCACCCGGATGCACTCCGTAAAATGAACCAAGATAATGTAATGTTTGTTCAACGCTAACTTCTAACTTTATGTTATGAAAGATGATTATGAATACGAATATGAATATGTATATGTGCTATGTGCTAAGAGTTAGGGCAAAGTAGTAATTAGACAACAACAAGTGATCATAGACTTCCCCTCGATCACTAAGCATAAGACTATGTACATGAAAAGTATAAGATGAGGTAAAGACATGTAGAGATCCTAGGTTTTCCCCTGATCGCGAATTATGTAGAGAATGATGGCGATCGTAGGTATCCCCAAGATCGCTAAGAGCAGGCACGACGACCCTAGGTTTTCCCCGTGGTTGCCAACAGTAGGTTGGGCTGGAGCTCACTGAGACATTATGTCTCACCCCAATCCTTCTGGTGCAGGTTTTTAGGTTAGCAAGGGATGTTCATGAAGATCTTCAGGAAGACGCTGGATGGAGTGCAGATGCTCGTCATGGCAAGCTCAGGAGGTTGACAGATTATATATTTGTATATGAAAGTGTATTTTATGATACTTGGATATTTATGTAAACGAGCAAATTGTACTCTTTCAGTAGTTTGTATATATTAATTATTGAAAATTTTAATGTATCCGATATCAGATTAATACGCATGCTAAATATTCTAGATAATTTAGTATGGGTGTTACAAGTATGGAGGAGGAACTCTGTCATTCAGAATGACTCTTCTGTAAGTGGCTAGTTGTTGACGTTCGAAAAGGTCCTTGAAAGTAGGGAAGACCTCCTCCATGAAAAAACCATCTTTGGCCAACACCTTCAGCATCATTAATAGATATTTGGCTCCGTCGGATCCATGAGTGGTTGATTTTTGAAGAATGCACTTGACTTCATCAAGTTTAGAGTATCTTTCTTGAAGCATCTGAGATGCCAAGACCACACAGTATGATGCATGCCCACTTTGAGATAATCTCTACATGAAGGTGTGTTTTTCTGCACAGGGACAGTGGTCAGAGAGATACCACAAGCAGTCCCTGGATAAAGCCAGGAGCACCACCTTTTTGTTGGCCAACTTCCGGTGGGTAGTGGATGTAGCTCTGAAACTAAAAAGATCTTTGGTTCCAAAAGCTGCCACCTTTTTGATGATGTTGAGAAGGACATCTTCTGGGAGTTTTTCCATTGTTTGAACAAGAATGAGAAGTGAAAGAAAGAAGAAGTGGGTTTTATAGTGTCTGGAGAAGGAGGAGTTAAAGAAGTTTTAAAGTTTAAACCTTTAAGATTCAGTCATGTGGCTGAAAAGTTTAGTTGGTGGGAAAGAGAAAGGTTAAATGAAACCTTTTGAGTTCTAATCCTACAAGAGATTGCCACGTGGTCGAAGAAGTTGAGATGGTGGGATTATGAAGAGTTGTGATTATGATTGATTGAACCCCATTAATTTTTCAACTTAATGTGGTGGCCCATTGAATCCCAAGAAAGTGGCGCAGTAATGATAAAAAACTGGGGAATAATTTTTGAAATGGCGTTTTGAGTAGAAGTGACGTCATTGTTCAGAGATTGTGTAGAGTTTTCAAAAAATGTCAGTTGCTCTTTCATTTCTTCAGTCGAAAATGACATTTTTTGGGGGCAATTTGTTAGCACTTTTTTGATTTCCCTCATTTCGACTAACTGTATGGTTGTAAAAGCCATGAAATCTTCTAAGTATAGGAAATTGATGCAAATTTCGACTAAAGGAAGATTAAAGTTGTAAGTTCTCCAAGCCCAGGAGCATTTAAGTCTAAAAAAAGCCCATGGGTGATTTGACTAACAGGATTTCGACAAAGAAGGAAATATTTCTCCTTGAGTTTAGTTGTTTCGACAGAAGGGAAGAAGCCTTCAACCAATTTCTCTTTGGAAAGGCAAGTTGGAAGGTTCAGACACGTGGAAGCCATGCTGAAGCTGTCGAAGTAATTTAATTTCTAGTAGTTAAGTTTTCATTTGTTTTTCTACGTATATATAGTAGTTTTTCATAGCAAAAACGGGTCATAAATCATTAGCAAAATTTCTAAACACTCGAAGTACCAGCGTCCAGAGAAAAGAGTAAACATAATGTATGTAACATGATTTTGTGAACCACCTTTACATTCAATACCATGCAATTTACATTTCTTTAAGTTTTTGTCTTCTTTAAAACTTTAAGCCTTTCTTTTTATTTGTTTTTTTTACAACTTTTATACAACCAATTGTTGGTTTCTCTTCATATTTGTGTAAGCAAGCTCACTAAAGGTGAGGAACGTTCATGCTTTTCTGGAAATAGCAACGCACAAACATGTCCTAAGATTTCTAGTTTGATCTTGCTTGTAATAAACAAAGCTAGACTCGTTGTTTACCAAAAACCCAGGTAAACACCTGGTTTCTCACAATTGTATTAAAATAAATTGTGAACCAGTGCCATTTCTTGATGATGGCTGCTGATTTTCATTTAGGACCATTTTGGGGTTTCTTTTCTGTTGGCAGTTAGAGTTACTTATTCACAGTCCGGTTCTGATTTTTGAAAATAAATTTCAAACAGATTCAAAGCCGCATGTATGAATTTCTCATGGTTATTATTATAACAACAAGCACTTCATTGTGTTCAGTATAGAGATGTATTTCTATAGTCATTTTATCCTTCTTGTATTTAGGGACAATAAAATTCAAGTTAGTAACTTCTTCGGTAGACATGGCAGAAGGAGACGTCTTATAATTGTTGTTTTTGTCATTGCTCCGTCATCGAATTGTTGGTTTTGTTGGATTTCCAAACTGTTGTATTTGAAGTCTATTTTGAAAAAGAATTTTGATCTACCGAAGTTGTTGTTACTAGGTTGAGTCACGACTAGATCGCTCTCTTTAAGACGTTTCGTGGCACTACCCAAGATAAGGATTCAAGATAAGTGGTGTCAGGAATGATGAAAGATTATCAGACTTCTAGTAACGAAGAATGACTTCTAATTTATCAAGATAATTAATGACGTCAACTACTTATTAAGCGAAGCACAAGTAATCTGTAAGAATTCCGCGAATTCTTGAGAATTTTATAGTGGAGGTAATGATTATGATTGCGACAAGAAGCACATTGAGATGGCATAAAGAAAGGAGCAGGTGCTAGAGGTGAAAACCTCCTGCTTATACTTAGAATATTAAGTGGAGTTGAATAATTCTTGCATTACATGTGTGTACCCAATATCAGATGTTTCGGTGTAAGTATGATTCTATATGAAAGTCTATGTCACGGGTCTATAGGTAAGATGTATGTCGTCGTATGAGACGAAAGGTAAAGATAATAATTCATTGGTACTAGTTGTAGTACGATAGACCTCTCTAAGAGAGGAGAATAACCGAGGAGATGAAATCGACCCAATGTCGTCAGAATAAGAATACGTGAACTATGAATGGGTTTATAAGATTCAGTACCAGTGTTAAGACTTGATGACTTCAAATCGAATTTGTAAGAAGTGCATGAGCAAGAGGTATAGTCAGGTGAGTCGGGTAGATTGGTTCAGATAACCACATCCCACTACGTAAGGGTTATGTATGTGCATCAAGCCTCTCAGTTAAAGAAAAGATGGCCGAGTATTTTCGACTTATAGAGTTGGAAAACTAAGTGATTCTGACAAGTAAGACGAATTGGAGTTTTGACTAGTGGTATGAGAGGATTCTAAATTTCGAGGACGAAATTTCTTTAAGGGGGGTAGATTGTAATATCCCGCTCAGACGTAGTTTAAATGATGTTAATAGATTGATGAGCAAGCATGGCATTTTTGTAATTAAGTGGGAATGGAGAATTATTTTTATAAAAGGGGACAAGATATTTGTTTCTACCATTTTCCTTCTTTCCCTTTCTTCCCCAAAATTGGTTTCCCCTTCCCTTTTTCTCTACTCTCCATGCCACTCCCTCCCCTCTCCTCCAAGATTCATCAATCTTCATCTATGATTCTCAAGCTTTATGCTAGCTCTCAATTCTGGGAAGTTTGGAGCAAGGAAAAGCAAGGAAAAACCAAGAATCAAGCTAGGGTTTTGGGAAGAGATCAAGCTAGGAATTGAAGGGGAACTTGGCAAGGAAGTTATCTAGTGATTCAGGTGAGTTCCCTAGGGGTTTTAGAACCCATCATGTTGAGTTTTAATAAATATTTGTATTATGAACTAGTTTAAGGTTTTAGTGCCCTATTTACCTTTCCATGTGATTCCTTGATTATTCATGATGTAATCTAGCTATATGCCTTAGAAATTGATCCATTAAGCTGTTATGATGTCTGGGTATGTTGGATAAGCTGAAATGGTGAAAAATCACGTTTTAAACTTGCCAAATGCTGTCTAACTGCAGGTAAAATCGTGTCACGATTTTCCAATCGTGTCACGATTTCACAGGCAGAACCAAACACGTTTTCTGGGTAGAAAATCGTGTCACGATTTCCAAATCGTGACACGATGGGACAGTGGACAGGATCATGTGTTTTTCATCAAATTCTCGCACCATTCCGGCTATCCAATGCTACCTCGGACTCAATAACGATATGTAGTGACTAAGTGTCGCTAATAAGCATAGAAAGACCCAACCTTTAGGGAATGTATGGATGAATTATAGATGAGGAAAGGTACCATGATAAGAGAGGAATTATCTTAATCCATAAGTAGTCATAGTGATGTTAAGGAACTAGTTTAGGGTTTAACCCCTACGAAGTAATGTTATGAACTTAATTCAGGATACACGAATCCAAGAACGATATAATGATGAGGCTTAGAACCTTTTATAGGATAAGTACCTATGAATGATCACTCAAGGAATAAGAACAAGATACGAATATGTTATACGATTATGATCACGTGTTCATCAGACTCCGGGTTACGCCGGATGGGATTTCTCTGAAAGGGCTATCCACACGTAAGTTATAAGATATGTTAAACGTGTCCATCAGGCTCCGGGATACGCCGGATGGGACTCTTCCGAGAGGATTGTCCACACGTATGTTTAAAAGATTAAGCATGTCCAGCAGGCTCCGGGATACGCCGGATGGGACTTCTCCGAGAGGGTTGTCTACATGCAAAGTTAAGTTGTGTTCAGCAGACTCTGGGATTTGCCGGATGGGACTTCATCGAGAGAGTTGTCCACACAACGATAAGAGGAGTCCGGTGTTAGCCTGATATGATAGGAATTTCACCGGTATGATGGGAGATGTACTTCGGGGTTACTCCACCCGGATGCACTCCGTAAAATGAACCAAGATAATGTAATGTTTGTTCAACGCTAACTTCTAACTTTATGTTATGAAAGATGATTATGAATACGAATATGAATATGTATATGTGCTATGTGCTAAGAGTTAGGGCAAAGTAGTAATTAGACAACAACAAGTGATCATAGACTTCCCCTCGATCACTAAGCATAAGACTATGTACATGAAAAGTATAAGATGAGGTAAAGACATGTAGAGATCCTAGGTTTTCCCCTGATCGCGAATTATGTAGAGAATGATGGCGATCGTAGGTATCCCCAAGATCGCTAAGAGTAGGCACGGCGACCCTAGGTTTTCCCCGTGGTTGCCAACAGTAGGTTGGGCTGGAGCTCACTGAGACATTATGTCTCACCCCAATCCTTCTGGTGCAGGTTTTTAGGTTAGCAAGGGATGTTCATGAAGATCTTCAGGAAGACGCTGGATGGAGTGCAGATGCTCGTCATGGCAAGCTCAGGAGGTTGACAGATTATATATTTGTATATGAAAGTGTATTTTATGATACTTGGATATTTATGTAAACGAGCAAATTGTACTCTTTCAGTAGTTTGTATATATTAATTATTGAAAATTTTAATGTATCCGATATCATATTAATACGCATGCTAAATATTCTAGATAATTTAGTATGGGTGTTACAAGTATGGAGGAGGAACTCTGTCATTCAGAATGACTCTTCTGTAAGTGGCTAGTTGTTGACGTTCGAAAAGGTCCTTGAAAGTAGGGAAGACCTCCTCCATGAAAAAACCATCTTTGGCCAACACCTTCAGCATCATTAATAGATATTTGGCTCCGTCGGATCCATGAGTGGTTGATTTTTGAAGAATGCACTTGACTTCATCAAGTTTAGAGTATCTTTCTTGAAGCATCTGAGATGCCAAGACCACACAGTATGATGCATGCCCACTTTGAGATAATCTCTACATGAAGGTGTGTTTTTCTGCACAGGGACAGTGGTCAGAGAGATACCACAAGCAGTCCCTGGATAAAGCCAGGAGCACCACCTTTTTGTTGGCCAACTTCCGGTGGGTAGTGGATGTAGCTCTGAAACTAAAAAGATCTTTGGTTCCAAAAGCTGCCACCTGTAGTACCCTAATTTTGTCCTACGCATTTTAAAACCAAAAATCAAAAAAATCAAAGAGGGGAAAAAGTCAAAAGTCAACAAAAGTCAACAGAAAAGTCAACTTTTCAAAATTGAGGACTTCGCAATGCGAAGCTCACTTCGCACTGCGAAGTCTGCGATTTTTCTGCAGATTTTTGGTTTCTTGGATTTAATTCCAGAATTTGTTGCACATCAATTCCATAATTATTTTAAGTAGCATTCATGGCCAATTGGGCCAAGCAAAGCCAGAGTTGAGGGACTTGCCATTAATGCCAAGGTTAGAAGCTTTTTCTTCCAACCTAGCATGTGACAAGCAAGTGGGCTTGCCCTTGGGCAGCTCTAGCCTCTCCCATGTGACCTGCTAACCACCACAAGGTTGCCAGCCACCTGCTTGAGGACTTTCCTCCTGCTTGCTGCCCCAAAAACCAGTCAAACCAGCTGGATTTTCTCACTTGAAAAGCCATGAGTGCCTACTCTGTTTTGCAGCAGCTTTTCACCCTCTCACACCAGCCATAAGTAGCCTTTTCATCCCTCAATCTCTGCACATTACAGTGCACGTTTTCATTGACCAACCATTGAGATTGCAAGGATTGATCCCCAAGCATTAGCCATTTGCAAATCAGCTTTGTTCTTCATCATTACCTTCTAGAATAGGTTGAATTTGTGGCTGAAATCAAGCTGGATCTTGCCCCTTGGCACAAGGCAGGGTTGCCTCTATCCATTAGCATTTAATGCAAAGGGATTCAGCTTGATCTTGGCCACAAATCAGCTGAATTTTGGGATTGTGTAATGATGACAAAGATTTGATTTTGGCCTATAAATACAAGGCAATGCCCAAGGTTACAAACACTTGTTCAAACACAGAAAACACAGCATAAAAAGAGCAGAAACTCTACTCATTTCAACCTACAAATCTCCACAAATAACCAGAAACAATCAATCCACACAAAGCTTTACCAAAGTTCAAGTTCATCACAAATCTTCAAAACCTTTGTGAAAGCTTTAAATCAAGTGCAGCTGGAGCTTTGCTAAGGAGTTCTGTAAGTTACTAAGCTCTTTATCTTGCATTTTTAATTGTGTTTGCATAGCCATTTTGGCTCAAAACCTTTTGATCCTAAAAAACCCCTTTTGAATTTCAAAGAAATCCCAAGGTTTTCAAAACATCAAAATTGGTTTGTACAACCTTTTTCACCCCAAAAACTCAAAGCTTTTCACCCATCTATAAGGTCTTGAGTGTGTTCAGAAGTTGTTTCTGAACAAATGTTCAGAAACAGCTTCTGAACCCAAAATTTCGCATGCTTCGCAGTGCGAAGTCATGGTCGCAGTGCGACCATGACAGAACTCAGAACCTGAGTTTTTGTGTCCAAACAACCAATTTTTGAGGTTCTAGCCCCAGAGCTCAGAACCTAAGAGTTTTTAAACCTATGTTCTTCAAGTCATAACAAGGTTTTTGCATAATTTTGGCAAAATCACAAGTTCGTATAACCATTTTGTGGGTAACTTGCAAAGCAAGTTATGTTCCCAAATTCTCAAACCACATGAACAAACAAGCTATGTTCAGCTTTTCAATCTAAACTTGAACAATGAATATTGTTCATGATGTTCAAAACTCAAAGATGAACATACACCGTTTACGTGCGCATTTTCGCAAAATGAGACGAACTTGCACGTTTTCTAGCAAATTTGCTAAACCTTCCCATTTTGGGTTTTCAAACCAAATGTTTTGACATGCCTTGGGATTTCTAAAGAATTCAATCCAAAAACATGAATGAAAAAGGGATGGTGTGACGTATGTCTCTCCATCGCCCCGATTGTACGAATGCGTGACGTATGTCTCGTCGCTCGGACAATCGTCATTCCCTTTTTTTAATATGTACAACCCTAACCAAACCAAATCTTGGCCCCTTGTGGTCAATCCAAACCTTTTGGTCCCCCGTTGGCCATTAGACTCAACCCCCCGACTCGTTAGAGTCCACTCGGTCAATGTTCGACTCGTCCGAGTCCATTGTACCCGTTCTTGATCTCAGTGGATCAATCGAACAATCGCCCGACTCTTCGGAGTCCACTCGGTCAATGTTTGACTTATATGAGTCCATTGTACCTCTCTTGGTCCCATAGCGACCAATTCAACCCTCTACCCTAACGGACGTACCTTTTAACAATTCTAATGTGATTCGCGAACGAACGCTTAATAAGTCTCCAAGTGCGAGCATACAAGCAACGTTTAATCGCAAGAATTCGGTTAAAACATCGTCCAATTAAAATCAACCAACACACATACGTTTTTCTACCAAAGAACTACGTATGCTTTGAATTCTCCGACTACCGGGAGATACGTAGGAGCAAGATCGACATCTTGTCAAGCACAATAATAAAAAAAACTTTTCTTCGTTTGTTTTTATCTCTTTCCCCCCTTTTTTTATATTTTTAGCATAAATGAACACGCACGCAAAGCATTAAAAAAGCAATTCAAGCTTTAACCAAATAGAAGGTTCCCGTTGAGTACAACGGACGTGAGGGGTGCTAATACCTTCCCCTCGCGTAACCGACTCCCGAACCCGACAATGGTTGCGATGACCTAATCCTTATCCTCATCGTCAAAAGGGTTTTATTATCGTTTCCCTTTACAACAAAAAAAAACTTAAGGGTTTATCAACGTTCCCTTTACACAAAAACTTTGGTGGCGGCTTCACAAAGGCACCTCCGAGCGTTCGAGGACGACCTCGGAGGATCTGCGCGTCTTTTTCCCGAGGAAAAAAAACGAGGTGCGCTCAGCTGGCGACTTCACTGGGGACACTGTTCCCACTAGCGAGTCAAGCCTAACCTATTTGGTTTAAAGACAATTGCTTTATTTTCTTTGCGTGCCATGTTTATTTATTTTATTCATGCATGTTATATTTATGCTTTATGTTTATATTTGCTTTGTCTGCTTTATATTCATATCATATATATCAAATGCGGGGGTTACTTGAGTGATGTTACTCCACATTGTTCGGGTTAATGCCGGACGTGTGAGGCTCTCTACCCGAGCTTGAGAAAAAAACTAAGTTAGAAGGAGGTTGTGTGCGGAAGCCCGCGTTGACGTATGTCCGTGAGGTGGGATGTCCAACCCCGCTTAGATGAGATTTTCACGTGGAATTAATTGAAGTCATGTCGACGTATGTCCATAGACAACCCTAATTCCATGTGAGGTCTATGACTCTAAGGACCTCTTCTTAGGAGATTTCACCATTTAGAGCCTACACGTGAGAATGGGGGGAAGTTCCGAACCTTCATCTACCAAACCCCTGCATTTCATAAACATTTGCATGCATGAAATTTTTTCGCATAAACAAAAAAAAAGGCATGTTTTTACATAAGCATTGCATTCATACATTCACATGCATTTTCATGCATTTCAAGGAGGAACCCTCACATCATTCCCTCACCAAACACCAAAAAAAAAAAGAAGTACCCGACCCGGTGTACAGTAGCGTTTCGGATGAGATCCGAGCAACCGGAGGGCCATCGAAATTTCGGAAATCATTTCTTTGTCCAAGTAATTTATCTTGTTTTTTCAAAAAAAAAAAAAAAAAAAAACAATCATTTTGCTCTTCCCAAGGCAAATGATTAATTTTTATGGGACCCCCATATTTCAAATCATTTTCGTCATTAATAAAGTTGCAGTTTATGTTCAAAAGAGTTCGTTTTTCTTTCGTTCTCAAATAAATTTTCATAAACCCTACAAAAAAAATCATCATAAATACACCACCAAAAAATAACACTGCTACAATCCCTTTTGACTTCAATCTTCGAATTAACCAAACGGAAGATGATAATAAGGACGATTTTGAACCTCCTGAAGGATTGTCCCGACTTGGGGATCAAGAGGATAGGGTAATACAACCTCACCAAGAGAGCCCTCAAAAGAATGGCACCACAGTTTTCCCTCTGCCGGGGCACACTCTACAAGAGAAATTAGGTCTTACTCAGATGTGCGGATAAACGTGAAGCAGTCATGCTCACCGAAGAAATCCATGAGGAGTCCTTCCAAACCCATGCCAAGACATGTCACAAGTGACAAATTTATGCCAACAAGGGGCACACACCACAAACACCTCTGAATGTCATGACATCACCCTAACCTTTCTCTATGTGGGGCATAGACATGTTTGGAATGATTGAGCCAAAGGCTTCAAAAGGGCACCAGTTCATACTAGTTGCCATCGACTGTTTCACCAAATGGGTCAAAGCAGCTTCCTATGCAAACATGACCAAACAAGTGGTCGCCCAATTCATCAAAAAAGAAACCATTTGCCGTTACGGCACTCCCCACAATTTCCCACAAAAAGCCAAGCCGTTACGGCACTCCCCACAATTACCCACAAAAATCCAAGCCGTTACGGCACTCCCCACAAATTCCCACAAAGAGCCAAGTCGTCATTGGCATTCCTCACATCACCCATTCCCAAACAAACAAAGCCCAATTTTTATTGGCATCCCCAAACAAACAAAGCCCAATTTTTATTGGCATCCCCAAACACAAAAAGCCAAGTCGTCATTGGCATTCCTCACATCTCCAACAAAAGACCAATTTTCATTGGCACACACAATTTCCAAACAAAAAGCCCAATTTCCATTGGCGCTCACAAACCCCATTTCCAATAAAAGCCCAATTTTCATTGGCATTCCCATCCAAAAAAAAAAAAAAAACAGCAAAAGCCCGACCTTGCTCGGCAACCAAAAACACAAAAGTCCGACCTCGCTCGGCATCCCATCATAAAAGCCCGACCTTGCTCGGCATCCCCTCATAAAAAGCCCAACCATGCTTGTCATCCAAGCACCCAAACACAAACAAGGTTTGACCAACAAAGAACCCCATAAAAGAGAAACACCTCACAGCATTGGGGCATGGGCAGTTCAACAAGGAAGTTCATTCTCGAGAATTTAGAGAAGAAGACTTAATGCTTGAAAAAGGTATTACCCATCCACAAAGATCCCCCTATCAATAAGCTCCGGCGCAGTCAAAAAATATATATGCCAAAAAGAAAAAAGAGCTCGCTAAATCGAAAACCCGAAAGGGCGGTTTAGGCAATAGAGAGCGTCCTGGTAGATCGAAAACCTGAAAAGGCGGTCTAGGCAAAAATTAAGGACATCAAAAAAGGAAATATACCCCAGTGGACTGAAAACTCGAAAGAGCGGTCCAGGTAAAAGTTAGGGGTTTCAAAAAAAAAAAAAAGGAAAAAAAAGGCAAAAGACTGCGGCACGTGAGGTCCGGACAGAATTCAAGAGGGAAAGAATCAACCTCATTATCATCTTTCGAAAGCGAGTTATTTCGAAGTCATAAGGGAAAGTAGCACGTGAAACCCAAGCAAATTTCCATTTGTCTTTTTGTTTCTTCTTTTCTCCCTATCTCAGTAATCACCTCTTATAGGGATTACATTTTCACGAATAGTTACCCACACAAGGGGCTAAGTTTCGTTGAATCAAAATCATCTTTAAATCTTTTCATTGTTATGCGTCCTTACTTGCTCATAAAATGTGTTTTTATTCATGATAAATAATGCATTGAAATATGGGAATAACATAAAAAACAAAAAAAATGTGTTTTTTACTTGGACGTTTAAATGTCGAAAGAATTTCGTTGGTCCCCGGTATTGCATCAGAGGACTCAAAACTTGAACCTCTGCATCAGTCATTTTAAGACTCATGCTCTTCAGCAGAAATAAGTGCGTAGCTCACGACGCGTAAAACGCAAAGATCCCGGGTGTCAGAGGAAAAATTTCCCAAATAAAGCACACCCCCCATACATCTTTTTCATCCACTAAGGCCGGATATCGATCATGCTTCCAAAATGATCCTTATATCCCCAGTGAGATCACAACCAAACAAAAAGCCCGACCTCGCTCGGCAACCAAAAACAAAAAGCCCGACCTCGCTCGGCCACCAAACAAAAGTCCAATTTTCATTGGCAAACCAAAGAACTACGTAAGCTTTGAATTCTCCATCCCACCAGGAGATACGTAGGAGCAAGATCATCATCTTGTCAAGCACAAACAATAAAAAGCCCAATTTTCATTGGCCCACAATAAAGCCCAAATTTTATTGATATTCCCCAGGGAGTCTCAACCCCAAACAAAAGTCCAATCATTATTGGCAAACCCACACAAATTTTCGGGCTTAGGCTCGAACTACACCGGTTTTGATCCCATTTGGGTATGTAGGCAAAGGACTTCGTCCTTCCAAACCGACCAACCAAAAAACTAACACAAAAAAGGGAAAGCCCAATCGTCATTGGCACAACCACGACCAAGACCGACTTTGCTCGGCACCTAGCCAACATCATTTCATTTCATGCATGCATATTTAAAACCATTCATACATATGCATTTCATTCCATAAAGCATGCATCCTCAACAAGGATCCTCCAGTGAGTATCACATATTCACCAACATCCATCAACATTCAACCAGGGGCACCTATTTAGGGTAAGACCGCAGCTCGTTAGGAATCGACATTCAGAAGCAGTACCTGAATAAGATCACCTAGCTTAGGTATCGACCTCTAGAAGCAATACCTAGAGTAGATCACCTCCCCCAGTGTATCGACCTTCAGTGTTAGCGGCTGAATAAGATCACAGCTCGTTAGGAATCGACATTCAGAAGCAGTACCTGAATAAGATCACCTAGCTTAGGTATCGACCTCTAGTGACAGTGCCTAGAGTAGATCACCTCCATCAATGTTCCACCTCTAGTGACAGTGCCTAGAGTAAATCACCATCCTTAGGTATCGACCTCTAGTGACAGTGCCTAGAGTCGATCGCCGCCATCAATGTTCCACCTCTAGTGACAGTGCCTAGAGTAAATCACCATCCTTAGGTATCGACCTCTAGTGACAGTGCCTAGAGTCGATCGCCGCCATCAATGTTCCACCTCTAGTGACAGTGCCTAGAGTAAATCACCACCCTCAGGAATCGACTTCTAGTGACAGTGCCTAGATAAGATTACCTTCACTCCCCAGTGGATCTACCTCCAGTGTTAGCGGCTGGATACGATCAACTCCTACCAACTTTTGCATTTGCATTTCGCGAAGGACAAAATTCGGGTCCTTCTTTTTCTTTTTACTTAATTGATCTCCGCAAAGAGTTCATGAGATGCCCTCGGCACTCACGTACTCTATGCGAAGACACAATTAAGTAGGGGCAGCTGTAGTACCCTAATTTTGTCCTACGCATTTTAAAACCAAAAATCAAAAAAATCAAAGAGGGGAAAAAGTCAAAAGTCAACAAAAGTCAACAGAAAAGTCAACTTTTCAAAATTGAGGACTTCGCAATGCGAAGCTCACTTCGCACTGCGAAGTCTGCGATTTTTCTGCAGATTTTTGGTTTCTTGGATTTAATTCCAGAATTTGTTGCACATCAATTCCATAATTATTTTAAGTAGCATTCATGGCCAATTGGGCCAAGCAAAGCCAGAGTTGAGGGACTTGCCATTAATGCCAAGGTTAGAAGCTTTTTCTTCCAACCTAGCATGTGACAAGCAAGTGGGCTTGCCCTTGGGCAGCTCTAGCCTCTCCCATGTGACCTGCTAACCACCACAAGGTTGCCAGCCACCTGCTTGAGGACTTTCCTCCTGCTTGCTGCCCCAAAAACCAGTCAAACCAGCTGGATTTTCTCACTTGAAAAGCCATGAGTGCCTACTCTGTTTTGCAGCAGCTTTTCACCCTCTCACACCAGCCATAAGTAGCCTTTTCATCCCTCAATCTCTGCACATTACAGTGCACGTTTTCATTGACCAACCATTGAGATTGCAAGGATTGATCCCCAAGCATTAGCCATTTGCAAATCAGCTTTGTTCTTCATCATTACCTTCTAGAATAGGTTGAATTTGTGGCTGAAATCAAGCTGGATCTTGCCCCTTGGCACAAGGCAGGGTTGCCTCTATCCATTAGCATTTAATGCAAAGGGATTCAGCTTGATCTTGGCCACAAATCAGCTGAATTTTGGGATTGTGTAATGATGACAAAGATTTGATTTTGGCCTATAAATACAAGGCAATGCCCAAGGTTACAAACACTTGTTCAAACACAGAAAACACAGCATAAAAAGAGCAGAAACTCTACTCATTTCAACCTACAAATCTCCACAAATAACCAGAAACAATCAATCCACACAAAGCTTTACCAAAGTTCAAGTTCATCACAAATCTTCAAAACCTTTGTGAAAGCTTTAAATCAAGTGCAGCTGGAGCTTTGCTAAGGAGTTCTGTAAGTTACTAAGCTCTTTATCTTGCATTTTTAATTGTGTTTGCATAGCCATTTTGGCTCAAAACCTTTTGATCCTAAAAAACCCCTTTTGAATTTCAAAGAAATCCCAAGGTTTTCAAAACATCAAAATTGGTTTGTACAACCTTTTTCACCCCAAAAACTCAAAGCTTTTCACCCATCTATAAGGTCTTGAGTGTGTTCAGAAGTTGTTTCTGAACAAATGTTCAGAAACAGCTTCTGAACCCAAAATTTCGCATGCTTCGCAGTGCGAAGTCATGGTCGCAGTGCGACCATGACAGAACTCAGAACCTGAGTTTTTGTGTCCAAACAACCAATTTTTGAGGTTCTAGCCCCAGAGCTCAGAACCTAAGAGTTTTTAAACCTATGTTCTTCAAGTCATAACAAGGTTTTTGCATAATTTTGGCAAAATCACAAGTTCGTATAACCATTTTGTGGGTAACTTGCAAAGCAAGTTATGTTCCCAAATTCTCAAACCACATGAACAAACAAGCTATGTTCAGCTTTTCAATCTAAACTTGAACAATGAATATTGTTCATGATGTTCAAAACTCAAAGAGGAACATACACCGTTTACGTGCGCATTTTCGCAAAATGAGACGAACTTGCACGTTTTCTAGCAAATTTGCTAAACCTTCCCATTTTGGGTTTTCAAACCAAATGTTTTGACATGCCTTGGGATTTCTAAAGAATTCAATCCAAAAACATGAATGAAAAAGGGATGGTGTGACGTATGTCTCTCCATCGCCCCGATTGTACGAATGCGTGACGTATGTCTCGTCGCTCGGACAATCGTCATTCCCTTTTTTTAATATGTACAACCCTAACCAAACCAAATCTTGGCCCCTTGTGGTCAATCCAAACCTTTTGGTCCCCCGTTGGCCATTAGACTCAACCCCCCGACTCGTTAGAGTCCACTCGGTCAATGTTCGACTCGTCCGAGTCCATTGTACCCGTTCTTGATCTCAGTGGATCAATCGAACAATCGCCCGACTCTTCGGAGTCCACTCGGTCAATGTTTGACTTATATGAGTCCATTGTACCTCTCTTGGTCCCATAGCGACCAATTCAACCCTCTACCCTAACGGACGTACCTTTTAACAATTCTAATGTGATTCGCGAACGAACGCTTAATAAGTCTCCAAGTGCGAGCATACAAGCAACGTTTAATCGCAAGAATTCGGTTAAAACATCGTCCAATTAAAATCAACCAACACACATACGTTTTTCTACCAAAGAACTACGTATGCTTTGAATTCTCCGACTACCGGGAGATACGTAGGAGCAAGATCGACATCTTGTCAAGCACAATAATAAAAAAAACTTTTCTTCGTTTGTTTTTATCTCTTTCCCCCCTTTTTTTATATTTTTAGCATAAATGAACACGCACGCAAAGCATTAAAAAAGCAATTCAAGCTTTAACCAAATAGAAGGTTCCCGTTGAGTACAACGGACGTGAGGGGTGCTAATACCTTCCCCTCGCGTAACCGACTCCCGAACCCGACAATGGTTGCGATGACCTAATCCTTATCCTCATCGTCAAAAGGGTTTTATTATCGTTTCCCTTTACAACAAAAAAAAACTTAAGGGTTTATCAACGTTCCCTTTACACAAAAACTTTGGTGGCGGCTTCACAAAGGCACCTCCGAGCGTTCGAGGACGACCTCGGAGGATCTGCGCGTCTTTTTCCCGAGGAAAAAAACGAGGTGCGCACACCACCTTTTTGATGATGTTGAGAAGGACATCTTCTGGGAGTTTTTCCATTGTTTGAACAAGAATGAGAAGTGAAAGAAAGAAGAAGTGGGTTTTATAGTGTCTGGAGAAGGAGGAGTTAAAGAAGTTTTAAAGTTTAAACCTTTAAGATTCAGTCATGTGGCTGAAAAGTTTAGTTGGTGGGAAAGAGAAAGGTTAAATGAAACCTTTTGAGTTCTAATCCTACAAGAGATTGCCACGTGGTCGAAGAAGTTGAGATGGTGGGATTATGAAGAGTTGTGATTATGATTGATTGAACCCCATTAATTTTTTCAACTTAATGTGGTGGCCCATTGAATCCCAAGAAAGTGGCGCAGTAATGATAAAAACTGGGGAATAATTTTTGAAATGGCGTTTTGAGTAGAAGTGACGTCATTGTTCAGAGATTGTGTAGAGTTTTCAAAAAATGTCAGTTGCTCTTTCATTTCTTCAGTCGAAAATGACATTTTTTGGGGGCAATTTGTTAGCACTTTTTTGATTTCCCTCATTTCGACTAACTGTATGGTTGTAAAAGCCATGAAATCTTCTAAGTATAGGAAATTGATGCAAATTTCGACTAAAGGAAGATTAAAGTTGTAAGTTCTCCAAGCCCAGGAGCATTTAAGTCTAAAAAAAGCCCATGGGTGATTTGACTAACAGGATTTCGACAAAGAAGGAAATATTTCTCCTTGAGTTTAGTTGTTTCGACAGAAGGGAAGAAGCCTTCAACCAATTTCTCTTTGGAAAGGCAAGTTGGAAGGTTCAGACACGTGGAAGCCATGCTGAAGCTGTCGAAGTAATTTAATTTCTAGTAGTTAAGTTTTCATTTGTTTTTCTACGTATATATAGTAGTTTTTCATAGCAAAAACGGGTCATAAATCATTAGCAAAATTTCTAAACACTCGAAGTACCAGCGTCCAGAGAAAAGAGTAAACATAATGTATGTAACATGATTTTGTGAACCACCTTTACATTCAATACCATGCAATTTACATTTCTTTAAGTTTTTGTCTTCTTTAAAACTTTAAGCCTTTCTTTTTGTTTGTTTTTTTTACAACTTTTATACAACCAATTGTTGGTTTCTCTTCATATTTGTGTAAGCAAGCTCACTAAAGGTGAGGAACGTTCATGCTTTTCTGGAAATAGCAACGCACAAACATGTCCTAAGATTTCTAGTTTGATCTTGCTTGTAATAAACAAAGCTAGACTCGTTGTTTACCAAAAACCCAGGTAAACACCTGGTTTCTCACAATTGTATTAAAATAAATTGTGAACCAGTGCCATTTCTTGATGATGGCTGCTGATTTTCATTTAGGACCATTTTGGGGTTTCTTTTCTGTTGGCAGTTAGAGTTACTTATTCACAGTCCGGTTCTGATTTTTGAAAATAAATTTCAAACAGATTCAAAGCCGCATGTGTGAATTTCTCATGGTTATTATTATAACAACAAGCACTTCATTGTGTTCAGTATAGAGATGTATTTCTATAGTCATTTTATCCTTCTTGTATTTAGGGACAATAAAATTCAAGTTAGTAACTTCTTCGGTAGACATGGCAGAAGGAGACGTCTTATAATTGTTGTTTTTGTCATTGCTCCGTCATCGAATTGTTGGTTTTGTTGGATTTCCAAACTGTTGTATTTGAAGTCTATTTTGAAAAAGAATTTTGATCTACCGAAGTTGTTGTTACTAGGTTGAGTCACGACTAGATCGCTCTCTTTAAGACGTTTCGTGGCACTACCCAAGATAAGGATTCAAGATAAGTGGTGTCAGGAATGATGAAAGATTATCAGACTTCTAGTAACGAAGAATGACTTCTAATTTATCAAGATAATTAATGACGTCAACTACTTATTAAGCGAAGCACAAGTAATCTGTAAGAATTCCGCGAATTCTTGAGAATTTTATAGTGGAGGTAATGATTATGATTGCGACAAGAAGCACATTGAGATGGCATAAAGAAAGGAGCAGGTGCTAGAGGTGAAAACCTCCTGCTTATACTTAGAATATTAAGTGGAGTTGAATAATTCTTGCATTACATGTGCGTACCCAATATCAGATGTTTCGGTGTAAGTATGATTCTATATGAAAGTCTATGTCACGGGTCTATAGGTAAGATGTATGTCGTCGTATGAGACGAAAGGTAAAGATAATAATTCATTGGTACTAGTTGTAGTACGATAGACCTCTCTAATAGAGGAGAATAACTGAGGAGATGAGATCGACCCAATGTCGTCAGAATAAGAATACGTGAACTATGAATGGGTTTATAAGATTCAGTACCAGTGTTAAGACTTGATGACTTCAAATCGAATTTGTAAGAAGTGCATGAGCAAGAGGTATAGTCAGGTGAGTCGGGTAGATTGGTTCAGATAACCACATCCCACTACGTAAGGGTTATGTATGTGCATCAAGCCTCTCAGTTAAAGAAAAGATGGCCGAGTATTTTCGACTTATAGAGTTGGAAAACTAAGTGATTCTGACAAGTAAGACGAATTGGAGTTTTGACTAGTGGTATGAGAGGATTCTAAATTTCGAGGACGAAATTTCTTTAAGGGGGGTAGATTGTAATATCCCGCTCAGACGTAGTTTAAATGATGTTAATAGATTGATGAGCAAGCATGGCATTTTTGTAATTAAGTGGGAATGGAGAATTATTTTTATAAAAGGGGACAAGATATTTGTTTCTACCATTTTCCTTCTTTCCCTTTCTTCCCCAAAATTGGTTTCCCCTTCCCTTTTTCTCTACTCTCCATGCCACTCCCTCCCCTCTCCTCCAAGATTCATCAATCTTCATATATGATTCTCAAGCTTTATGCTAGCTCTCAATTCTGGGAAGTTTGGAGCAAGGAAAAGCAAGGAAAAACCAAGAATCAAGCTAGGGTTTTGGGAAGAGATCAAGCTAGGAATTGAAGGGGAACTTGGCAAGGAAGTTATCTAGTGATTCAGGTGAGTTCCCTAGGGGTTTTAGAACCCATCATGTTGAGTTTTAATAAATATTTGTATTATGAACTAGTTTAAGGTTTTAGTGCCCTATTTACCTTTCCATGTGATTCCTTGATTATTCATGATGTAATCTAGCTATATGCCTTAGAAATTGATCCATTAAGCTGTTATGATGTCTGGGTATGTTGGATAAGCTGAAATGGTGAAAAATCACGTTTTAAACTTGCCAAATGCTGTCTAACTGCAGGTAAAATCGTGTCACGATTTTCCAATCGTGTCACGATTTCACAGGCAGAACCAAACACGTTTTCTGGGTAGAAAATCGTGTCACGATTTCCAAATCGTGACACGATGGGACAGTGGACAGGATCATGTGTTTTTCATCAAATTCTCGCACCATTCCGGCTATCCAATGCTACCTCGGACTCAATAACGATATGTAGTGACTAAGTGTCGCTAATAAGCATAGAAAGACCCAACCTTTAGGGAATGTATGGATGAATTATAGATGAGGAAAGGTACCATGATAAGAGAGGAATTATCTTAATCCATAAGTAGTCATAGTGATGTTAAGGAACTAGTTTAGGGTTTAACCCCTACGAAGTAATGTTATGAACTTAATTCAGGATACACGAATCCAAGAACGATATAATGATGAGGCTTAGAACCTTTTATAGGATAAGTACCTATGAATGATCACTCAAGGAATAAGAACAAGATACGAATATGTTATACGATTATGATCACGTGTTCATCAGACTCCGGGTTACGCCGGATGGGATTTCTCCGAAAGGGCTATCCACACGTAAGTTATAAGATATGTTAAACGTGTCCATCAGGCTCCGGGATACGCCGGATGGGACTCTTCCGAGAGGATTGTCCACACGTATGTTTAAAAGATTAAGCATGTCCAGCAGGCTCCGGGATACGCCGGATGGGACTTCTCCGAGAGGGTTGTCTACATGCAAAGTTAAGTTGTGTTCAGCAGACTCTGGGATTTGCCGGATGGGACTTCATCGAGAGAGTTGTCCACACAACGATAAGAGGAGTCCGGTGTTAGCCTGATATGATAGGAATTTCACCGGTATGATGGGAGATGTACTTCGGGGTTACTCCACCCGGATGCACTCCGTAAAATGAACCAAGATAATGTAATGTTTGTTCAACGCTAACTTCTAACTTTATGTTATGAAAGATGATTATGAATACGAATATGAATATGTATATGTGCTATGTGCTAAGAGTTAGGGCAAAGTAGTAATTAGACAACAACAAGTGATCATAGACTTCCCCTCGATCACTAAGCATAAGACTATGTACATGAAAAGTATAAGATGAGGTAAAGACATGTAGAGATCCTAGGTTTTCCCCTGATCGCGAATTATGTAGAGAATGATGGCGATCGTAGGTATCCCCAAGATCGCTAAGAGCAGGCACGGCGACCCTAGGTTTTCCCCGTGGTTGCCAACAGTAGGTTGGGCTGGAGCTCACTGAGACATTATGTCTCACCCCAATCCTTCTGGTGCAGGTTTTTAGGTTAGCAAGGGATGTTCATGAAGATCTTCAGGAAGACGCTGGATGGAGTGCAGATGCTCGTCATGGCAAGCTCAGGAGGTTGACAGATTATATATTTGTATATGAAAGTGTATTTTATGATACTTGGATATTTATGTAAACGAGCAAATTGTACTCTTTCAGTAGTTTGTATATATTAATTATTGAAAATTTTAATGTATCCGATATCAGATTAATACGCATGCTAAATATTCTAGATAATTTAGTATGGGTGTTACAAGTATGGAGGAGGAACTCTGTCATTCAGAATGACTCTTCTGTAAGTGGCTAGTTGTTGACGTTCGAAAAGGTCCTTGAAAGTAGGGAAGACCTCCTCCATGAAAAAACCATCTTTGGCCAACACCTTCAGCATCATTAATAGATATTTGGCTCCGTCGGATCCATGAGTGGTTGATTTTTGAAGAATGCACTTGACTTCATCAAGTTTAGAGTATCTTTCTTGAAGCATCTGAGATGCCAAGACCACACAGTATGATGCATGCCCACTTTGAGATAATCTCTACATGAAGGTGTGTTTTTCTGCACAGGGACAGTGGTCAGAGAGATACCACAAGCAGTCCCTGGATAAAGCCAGGAGCACCACCTTTTTGTTGGCCAACTTCCGGTGGGTAGTGGATGTAGCTCTGAAACTAAAAAGATCTTTGGTTCCAAAAGCTGCCACCTTTTTGATGATGTTGAGAAGGACATCTTCTGGGAGTTTTTCCATTGTTTGAACAAGAATGAGAAGTGAAAGAAAGAAGAAGTGGGTTTTATAGTGTCTGGAGAAGGAGGAGTTAAAGAAGTTTTAAAGTTTAAACCTTTAAGATTCAGTCATGTGGCTGAAAAGTTTAGTTGGTGGGAAAGAGAAAGGTTAAATGAAACCTTTTGAGTTCTAATCCTACAAGAGATTGCCACGTGGTCGAAGAAGTTGAGATGGTGGGATTATGAAGAGTTGTGATTATGATTGATTGAACCCCATTAATTTTTTCAACTTAATGTGGTGGCCCATTGAATCCCAAGAAAGTGGCGCAGTAATGATAAAAACTGGGGAATAATTTTTGAAATGGCGTTTTGAGTAGAAGTGACGTCATTGTTCAGAGATTGTGTAGAGTTTTCAAAAAATGTCAGTTGCTCTTTCATTTCTTCACTCGAAAATGACATTTTTTGGGGGCAATTTGTTAGCACTTTTTTGATTTCCCTCATTTCGACTAACTGTATGGTTGTAAAAGCCATGAAATCTTCTAAGTATAGGAAATTGATGCAAATTTCGACTAAAGGAAGATTAAAGTTGTAAGTTCTCCAAGCCCAGGAGCATTTAAGTCTAAAAAAAGCCCATGGGTGATTCGACTAACAGGATTTCGACAAAGAAGGAAATATTTCTCCTTGAGTTTAGTTGTTTCGACAGAAGGGAAGAAGCCTTCAACCAATTTCTCTTTGGAAAGGCAAGTTGGAAGGTTCAGACACGTGGAAGCCATGCTGAAGCTGTCGAAGTAATTTAATTTCTAGTAGTTAAGTTTTCATTTGTTTTTCTACGTATATATAGTAGTTTTTCATAGCAAAAACGGGTCATAAATCATTAGCAAAATTTCTAAACACTCGAAGTACCAGCGTCCAGAGAAAAGAGTAAACATAATGTATGTAACATGATTTTGTGAACCACCTTTACATTCAATACCATGCAATTTACATTTCTTTAAGTTTTTGTCTTCTTTAAAACTTTAAGCCTTTCTTTTTGTTTGTTTTTTTTACAACTTTTATACAACCAATTGTTGGTTTCTCTTCATATTTGTGTAAGCAAGCTCACTAAAGGTGAGGAACGTTCATGCTTTTCTGGAAATAGCAACGCACAAACATGTCCTAAGATTTCTAGTTTGATCTTGCTTGTAATAAACAAAGCTAGACTCGTTGTTTACCAAAAACCCAGGTAAACACCTGGTTTCTCACAATTGTATTAAAATAAATTGTGAACCAGTGCCATTTCTTGATGATGGCTGCTGATTTTCATTTAGGACCATTTTGGGGTTTCTATTCTGTTGGCAGTTAGAGTTACTTATTCACAGTCCGGTTCTGATTTTTGAAAATAAATTTCAAACAGATTCAAAGCCGCATGTGTGAATTTCTCATGGTTATTATTATAACAACAAGCACTTCATTGTGTTCAGTATAGAGATGTATTTCTATAGTCATTTTATCCTTCTTGTATTTAGGGACAATAAAATTCAAGTTAGTAACTTCTTCGGTAGACATGGCAGAAGGAGACGTCTTATAATTGTTGTTTTTGCCATTGCTCTGTCATCGAATTGTTGGTTTTGTTGGATTTCCAAACTGTTGTATTTGAAGTCTATTTTGAAAAAGAATTTTGATCTACCGAAGTTGTTGTTACTAGGTTGAGTCACGACTAGATCGTCTCTTTAAGACGTTTCGTGGCACTACCCAAAATTGTGCAAGGTAGACTATCAATCATGCCGCCTCCGGGATAAAATAAGTTCAGCTACAACAGTGCGATTAACTACAGACCACTCTTTTAATACTGAAACCAATATGGTATTGTGACCACTCTATTATGGTGCTGAGACCACTCAAATATGGTGTTACCACCATTCTAATTTTAACTTCTCCAACTATGGTACCATGACCTCTCAAATATGGTATTTAAACCACTCAAATATGATGTTACCACCACTCTAACTTTTAACATCTCCAAATATCAATATGGTATTTCAACCACTCAAATATTGTGCTACAACCATTCTAACATTTAATTTATCCAGGAATTGAAGAAGAATATATTTTTAAGATCATTCTTATTATACCAAAAAAGGACTATGATCTAAAAAATTATTTATTCTGAAGTGACATAAATAATTGAACGGACTATGCTCTTAAGACCATTCTTAATTCTAAAGGGACAATATATTGAAAATAAACTATGGTCTTACTCTTATTCCGAAGGGATAGAAAAAATGAGATGAAAAGAAGAAAGACTCGTCAACACAAGTCGGGGGGGGGGGGGGGAAGATAAATACTGGAAGTTTCGTCAATACTTTGTGAACAAGTAAGACATTACTTTGGGATTAAGTAATTCACATATTAGATCTAGTACAAAAATATCTCAATTGAGTGCCAAAATATATTATATTGAGCACAAAAATATATCATTGAGTACAAAAATATATCATTGACTATCAAAATATATTTGAGATCACACACCAAAATATATTAGATTGCATACCAAAATATTTCAGATTCTGTTCGAAAATATTCTAGATTGCATTCCAAAATATTTTAACAAAACTTGAGGACTAAGAAAACACTTTCTAATAATGATTAAATTAATTATATAATTTAACATTTCCAAATAATATATATATATATATATATATATATATATATATATCAATATGTATTTTTTCTTTAGTGCTTACTTCGTTCACATAATTATGCACTCCCTTAGAGGTGCACCCCCACTATATAAACACTACTAATGTATGTGTTACATCCGATTTGAAACTTCCACTTTTTTCAATTTACACAACACTAATTCTAGAAATTTGTATTTAGTTTTTTAACTCAATGTCCACACATGTTGCAACATATGAGATATCTTTTAACTAAGAAATACTATATATATATATATATATATATATATATATATATGAGATGAGTGACCTGACCTTAAACCATTGAATTTCTCTCTGTAGTTGCCTAGTAGGATTTGACCTGTCATTGTGATTCCATGAAGGATCTAAAAGTGCTGCCACGTGCAACATGTTATTTCCAAACGCGTCAATACGATATCTAAATCTCTCCTTCTCCAATCCATTCAGAAAATATATGAGTTGGAACACATTTCGTCTGCGATTCAGAATTGCATACCAAAATATGCCTCTATCACTGTTGTCGACGACTGATAGAAGATCTGGATTAGCCTCCCTCATAGCATTTATGAACTCAATTATTCCATTTTGGGCTGCATACAACATGGCTTCATGTGCTGAAGCTTGTGTGAGCTGTAAATCATTAAATCCTTTAATCGTTTGGCTGAAGTATTTCAATATTCCCAGGACTTCATAATGGGTATATTTTTTATCATACATTTCCTTTGTTCCTGACACAATGGAAGAGACTTATAAGTGCTTGAATCGTTGCAGAAAATCAAACTAAATTAAGCACACAGTAAATAACACACCCTACAGTTAAAATAATTATAGTCATACTTTTTTATTCAAAATAATTCCTATTCAATAGTTCAAAAAAATTTAAATGTAGTATTTATCAACTTTCATATTAAAGCTCGAGTAATCGAATTGTATCCTTTTCCAACTATGAGATTAATCTCAAGTGCTTAGGTTGCACGATAAAGCTCTTTGCACCCTCTCCCAATAGTTTTTTTTTTTTTTTGTGGTGATCGAGTTGTATCCTTTTCCACAAATATTGTTGAAGGAGAGGAGAGTTTGTGGTATAAGGTGATGGGAGCTTGATATAGAGAGGAAGGAGGGCAGTTTTGTTTTGGGAGAGGCAGGGGATCGGTTTGGTGGGAGATTGTGAATAAGATTAGAGAGGGAGCGATTTGGTAAATTGGGGGGGGGGGGGGGGGGGGGGGGGGTGGTTGTTAGATAATATTGGTCGTGAGGTGGGTGACGGATCCTCTACCCTGTTTTGGAGGGATCCATGGCTTGATGGTTCTCATTTTAATGTTAAATTTAGTCGGTTTTATGAGTTGGCGGAAAATAAATTGGCAATTGTAGCCTAAATGAATTCTCTAGGTTTGGGTGTGAATGGAGAGGCGTGAAAATAGCGGAGGCGGTTATTTACTTGGGAGGAGAAGTTGGTGGGGGAGTGTGTCGACCGTTTAACGACAGTTGTTTTGCAAGTGGGGGTCGTTGGGTTTGGAACTTACACTCATCTCAATGTTATAATGTCAAAAGTGCTTAGATTAACTTGACTGCAATGAAAGACAACAATAATTCGATCAATAATCAGGTTGTGGTTAAAAATGATTCTGCTTAAAATTGATAATTTTGTTTGACGGTTGTTTCTTAATGGTGACCCAACTAAGGATAACTTGATGAGGCGAAGGATTCTTGATCAAAATAATCAACATTGCTCAGCAGGGTGTAGTTTGTTAGAAGACAGAGATAATTTATTTGTTAAATGTGATTTTTTGTGGTAGAATTTGGCCTTTAGTTTCAAGCTGGCTAGGCTTCTCAACAACAACTCATGGGAAGTTATTGGATCATTTAGTACAGTTTGTTGGGTGAGGGGGTCATTCGAAATGTGTTCATTTGGTTCTTAATGTTATTTGGATATCAGTGGTTTGGGTTATTTGAAAAGATCGAAATATGCATATTTTTCAGCATAAGAAGGAACATTTACAATATTTATGTGAACAGGTTAAGCTTGAGACCTTTTGGTGATTAATTTTAAAATATGCTACTTTTGATTTTGACTATATCTTTGGAGGCTTAACCATAACTGTAACTTAGCTTGTTTTTCTCTTTTGTTGCTTTGAAACTCTTTGTAATGTAACATTGTTATCTTTGATACATTTTTTTTGATGGAATTACTTATTCTTGTTTTTAATATATTTTATTTTGGCCTTTTAAAAAAAAGTTTGTCTTTTATAATACTCAAAGGAAATTTATCTTATAGAGTACTCAAATGAATATGGAAATTTCTACCAAAAAAAAGCTTACCTAAGATATTTAGACGCTTGCAAATTTGAACTAACAAGTATGCAATTATACAAAGTAGTCGACCTGAACAAATCAACCAGTAAAAATAAACACAGATCAAGACATCATCGAAAAAGTAAAGAAAACAAAGAATCCTCATTCATGATAGTAAAATAATACTACCTCCGTTCCTTTTTAATTGTCACCTTTTGACATTTTACACAAACCAAAACAATCAATAAATGTTACTACTTTTGATACAATAATTTATACTTTTATTATAATGACCTTATTCTTTTAATATATCATTTCATATATTTCTCTCTCCACAATAAATAATTAAGGGTAATATTAGTCAAACAATATTTAATGTTGCATTGAACTTTGAAAGTGACAGTTAAATAGAAACAAAAAATTTCTCCAAAAGAGACACTTAAAAAGGAACGGAGGTAGTAGTATAGTGTATCATTAATTATGGATTATGGTAAATCAAGTGCAAGCAGAGCAGTACAGGGGAATTGGACCAAACCAACATACCCAATAGCTTTAGAGGAAGAATCAAAAGAGTCCAAGGCAGTATGAGGAGGAAGCCACGTACTGACCAACATTTCGCAGAAGAAGTCTTATGTAGACTATCGGCACCTCGTGTAACCGACACTACAAACTTTGTAATGTCGGAATCGGGAATATTATAGTTGCTTTTAAACTCCTTTTCTACGCTTAAACCTGTAAAGAAAAAACACCTAGTACATTAGACGGACGCAAAAACAAAAAGGGTATACCACCTAGCAACTAGCAAACGCTTATTAAACTCAATCAAATCCTGTTGTGGACTATGGAGTGTATCCGCGTGAGTTTTTCTATCATGTGTAAATTTGCAAATGTTAAGAAGTTTAAAAATAGCAACTTTGCATTGGAACTTATTCATTTTGTATTAAATATACAACTTTTAATAAATAATTGTTGTTTTTCAATAAAAACTTGTTACTTTTAATTGCTTTAACATGTGCAATATATAAATGAAACATTTTTACAAAGGGAAATGTTAACTAGTGCCCCGAGCATTAGTTAAGAACCTTAAATAGTAATTTTTTATGAAAATTTATGTAATCAATGCATTGATAATTGAAAACTTTAACATTTTTAAAGAATAATTACTTAATTTAGAATGCTTAAAGAGTGTCTCGGAGGCACTCGTTAACAAGACCCTTTTACAAAAGTATTATTATCATCTATTGATGATCTTGTAATCATTAACATAAATGCAAAGTAGGAATATATTAACTTAGTAAAAAATGTTGATGTGGTTTGTCAAAAATGGCATGCTTAAGCTGGGACATAAAAGAAAGAAGTTATTCTTTCTTCTTCAATTCCTTCCTCTAATCTCTCCCATCTCCTCATTATTTCAACATCCTTTCAAGGCCCTTTCCGTTCTTCTTTCTTTTCAATTTTGTGATCTTCAATTAAATTCAACTATTTCCTGAATTTTGTCACATACAACTACCAATCCGATCTAACCAAAGTATACAACTGTATGAGTAACTGGGCTTCTCTTTTCCGGGCCCCCAAAACTCTGGAATATATTTGAGCATAATTAAACTTAGCATACACTACTATTTTTTTAATACTTCTCTTCCCCCCCAACCGAATGACTTGAAGTATGGAGAAGCATACTATTCTGAGCAGAAAATGCAAAAGACGCCAGCAACTACATTGTCGGAGAGGTAAAATTCTCTTCTGGTATTCCTTGTCATTTAGTAAGGTGTATTATTTTGCTGTGAATTTTAGTTTACAAGTAAGTTTACTCGAGGAAAAGCAAAAGTTTAAGTGTGTGGTTTTGATGACAATAAATCATATAGGATTTTTGATCATCAATTAGTGTCATTTTAAAATAAAAGTAAGTTATTTATGTTCAGTTTAGTTGAATTCTGTAAATAATTCATTCAAAAATCATGAAAGAACAAAAGAAAGGAAAAAACCTTTGAGCCATAGAAATCCACCTAAACCAGAAAACTATGTAACCATGCTATGATTTTTACAAGTTTATCATTGATTAAGCTTGGTTCATAATCGTTACAGACGTTCTGATGATAAGAATTGGAGCAAGGAGTGAAGAAATCAAGGAATCAAGGACTATGAGCCCCGCATCACGAGAATATAATGAAATTCAACGTGATTGCTTCTGTTTATCTCACATCGCAGGTTATGAGCCCCGCATCGTGAGATAGAACATTTTTGAGTTATTACAGGGTATGTGTGGTACTAACTTACCGGGTCTATAGACCCGCTTATGGTGTAACCCCTTCAATGATATATAGAATAGAAGGTTCTATTTTTGTTTTTTCTCTCTCAAAAGTTACATTTTATTTCTACAGAACAGACCATGTAGGATTAAGGCTACTCTCTCAAAAGTTACATTTTATTTCTACAGAACAGGCCATGTAGGATTAATGCTATCATGCTATATACCGAGCTTAGCTATGATCCACACAAGGACAGCTTCCAATCCAAACAAGGTAATAGAACATGATTCTTGTTGATCATATGCTTTTCAGTATGTATCTATGTTGCATAGTTCATACAGACAAATATTTATTCAATTTTTTTTTTTTTGAAGAATTTCCATTCGGAAAAGAATGGATAAATGTTAATACAAAAGGGAGGGATAAATATTATCGAATCTCAATCATGCATGATTTTCATTTGATATGTTGATGTTATGGACAATTTTGACATCATAAGCAATTTTAGGCACCTCACTCACGTAGAGAAACTAACGACTCTTTCAATGGTGAAACTTCTGGTTCTTTGGACTATACAAGTGAGCAGGGAAGAAGAGGAAAGAAAGATGAGAAGTACATGTTATTTTCTGTTTTTGGTAACTTTTCTTTTGGTTTTTGGATCCTTTAGATGTTGAAGGTCTTGGGTTGTATGACTATTATAAGGTATTTTATTTTTATTTATAAGCTTTTTCGTTGACTTGGACTACGATTATTTTATTTACATTACATAAATGATATTTGAAGCAAGTGTCATCAAATAGTTTGAAACTTGTACACTTCTGAAAAATGGTTTAGATATTTGCTTGGTTAGTGTTTCTAGTACTAAATTGATTTGTGGTTATTGATTTTCGCTTAGCTATATCAATGTTTCTGGATTTGGTTTAAATTGAATTTTATTTATGAATTGTTTGTAGGTAAATTGGGAATCATCATCATAAAGCTGGTTGCGACAGTTTATGATTTTTTGCAAAATTAGAGTTTATAACAATTAGTTAATTAAGTTTTCTTATCAGCAACATAGATGGTGGTTTATACTGATGAGAGAGTTGCAACTTGCAAGAGTTAGATGGTCAAACATGCCAATTGCCAACTATGTGGAAAAGACATAGGGTAAGGGGTTAACTATGGTAAAAAAAAATGTTAGAAACTTTTGTGTGAGATGTTGGATCATATTTTGTCCTCCTTCCGTCTTTGATCTGTATTTGTAATCTGGTTGGAGTTTCTATTATTGAGTAATGTCTTTGATCTTTCTCTCAAATCTCATGTTTATTACTATATATTTGACGTGTTTTTGTTTCTAAAATTGTAGTTGTTGTTGTTTAAGTGCATTTTGATTTAATGTATGTGTTTATTCTCGATTTTGATGGAAGGAACCGTTTATTTAAAAACTGTGGTGAAATTGAATACTCCGATGCAGGAGAAGTCGCTACGCGAATGTTTTCTTGCAAACTACAAAGGCTTTTATTGGGAGGTGAAGGTGAGGATTCCATGATTTTTTTTCCTTTCCTTTTCGGTTGGTTTCTATATTTGATCACTATTTGAGTAGATTGTATGTTCTGTTGTGTGGTTTTGATTCTAGCTGTTTTTGTGTTTAGGATATGGTAGGATTGGTTTTGCTTTCAACAAATCTTGGGGATGCTAGCACAATATGCATTAAGAATTATTCAAATGAACATTCATAATTCTATGTATTATTATTTATTGACAATAAATCTGATTGATTAATATTACTGATTAATATAACAATATTAGACCCCCTTCCTCTGCTCAGAAAGTAGCAACACTTAAATCAATGGGATTTTGTTGTTTGCTTCATATTTAGTAAAGGTAGATTCTGCTCCATTTTATATTCTCAATTTTTTAAATGATTATTGAATTTGGTTCAGTAATTTATACCTCTAATTTACTTTCCTTTTGTTTTTGTTCTCCCATTCCTTCTAAATACTTGCAACTAGAAGATTTTTGTTACTTCAAGTGAAGCTATTAAATATGGTGTTGCAAGCTTGTCAAACAATTGAAAGTACAACCAATAAGATTTTTCTTGCATTAGCTTGCTTAGATCCTCATGGCTAGTTTTTTTTTTTTTTTTTTAAATCTGGGTGGAAAATGTGATTAGTAGGTTTAATTAGGATATCTTATTTCCAAAATTGTTGATCTAAATGTTGATCCAAATGAAGTATTGTGATTTGTTTGGATTGTGTAAAAATACTTATGTGATTTTTAGATTCAATATTGTGAATTGACTAAAAAACTCTTATATATAATCCACTTTATCTGACCTATTTTAATTAGTAACAGTTTTTGGTTGATTCATAATTTTCCACTCTAGACAACTTTGCGACACATTTTACAATTCCTCAAAAATTATAAATATGTGACATTTTTTAATGTTATTAACGATACAAAATGTATTGCAAAAATATAAATAAGTAACATTTTTTAAATGTTATTGATAATACTATAAAATGTTACTGAAGCTCTTGGTAACACGGACTTTACCTAAAAATTGTTCAAATGTTACTAAATTTAATTAGTAACAATTTTCTTTATCTAGTACTAATATCAATTGTGTTGTAGTGTATCACAACTTTTTGGCGCGGGGGCTATTATCAGGAAAATTGAAAGTGATTGTGACAATTCCTTTTCGAAATAGATCAATTATAGTGGGATATCCATAAAAGACAAATCTCTTTTTTTTTTTTAGGAGATAAAAGGTAAATCTTGAAAACTTACTATCGTAAATGAAATGTTGTGCAAGGCTGAATCGCGATCGGTTGCTACTTGGGAAAGAGTAACGCAATTTAGCCAACGCAATTAAGCCGGAGAATTTGTTGGATTCCTCATGTTGTAGATATTCGATAAGCAAATTTGGGTAATGTATGAGTAACCTCAAAGCCACATCTATCATATCAAGCCACACATTTCAAAAGTCAACAAACTTAATCAATATATTCTTCTATTACTTGTTTTATAATAATAATAATAATAATAATAATAATAATAACAATAATAATAATAATAATAATAATTAACTAATAAGCAAATTTTAAAGAACAATGCTAAATAGTTCAATTTTTTTAAAGTAAATATAATAAAATTATCGTGAAATTTGTGTAGTTAGTTTCTTAAAAATGTTAAGATTGCTCATTTCAAAATAAAATTTACTTTTTTTCCCCTTACCAAGGAGTAATAGTTAGCATGACCGAGTATGAATTAAAAAAAATGAGGTACCACTATGAATTTACAAGCAATAAATAAAAATGAAAACAAAAATTTAAGAAAAGAAAAGAAAGTAGAGTAATAGAACAGAAACAAAAATAAAAAACAAACAAAGAAATATATATATAATAACTGTAGTAATTTATTTTCAAAACAATCGGAACTGTAAATTTGCTTTCCAAATCCTCTAAAAAGAGAATTAAGAAAAAAATGTGCTTACCGAATAATTTAGCCGTGATACATCGCTCAAGAAGCAAAATTCGTGAATCATGATTGTCAAAGACTTCTGCAGGAGTTTTTGAGTAAAGATAAGTAGTCATTTCTTTGTGTCCATTAGCGGCAGCCAAAAGAACAGGGATTTCTCCATCTGAGTTTCTTGTCTTCAGCAGTTTCTTCCCTATTTCGCTCTCAGTATCATCTACCATGCACTTTACTATATCAATTTTTTCGTAATAACAAGCTGCAAGAGCAAGAGCTGTATGACCACTGCTATCTTCCTTTGTTACAAACTCTTCGTTCCCATGGCTTACCAATATTTCCACATTTTTCACATTTCCAGCGATTACTGCGATGTGAAGCAACGTCCTAGCTGAATCAGATGTTATAAGACTATATACATCACCGCAATTTATTCCTTCCATAGCTTCAATAGAATCACCTGCCTTCACCATCCTCAATAGTGTTTTATGTCGCACACTAAGACGGTTATCATCTGCCATTTACGTTTAAATATGCATAAATATTACAACAATGATACTTATGTTGAAGTTGGTTTTGAAGTTGTTTGTAGTTTGTTTTTAGTCCACATTGCTCAGATACCCAGGCTATTGAGTGTATAAATATGGTTGAGTACCTTCATCCTTTCAGCTAGCTTTTGGGATGAGATCCAAATCAATTTAACAACTTATACATCTCATATTCCCTACATAGAGGTGTCAAATGGGCTGGCCCGCCCCAACCCGGTCTGGCCCGATGGACCAATGCATATAAATGGGTTGGGCCAGTCCGGCCCAACTGAATAATGAGCTGTAAAATTTGAGCCCGGTCAGGCCCTAGCATGGGTCAGTGGTCCGATGGGCCGGCCCAATCCGTATTTCAATTTTTTAAAGTTATGAAATGTACAACAAAAAACTATTTTTTTTTTCACAAACACACCAAAAGCATTAATAACTCGAACAAACAACTCACAAAATAACTGCAACATCAAATATTATCCACAGAAAATAGCTAGGGCATAAACATTCACCCAACATCACAAAGTGCAACCGCTAGGGAAAAGGAAGTAGCGCCGCAGCCTGCAAGCAAGAACCGAAGAAAGAGAGATAGCAAGGCTTGGCTTAGGTGAGAGAGTGAGATAGATTAGAGTTTTTTGTTGGACTTGGAGTGAACCTAAAAAATAAGTGGTTTTTTTAAAAAAAAAAAAAAATCAAATAAACACTTACCAAAATATTTTTTTTATTAAATTTTTTATTATTTATTTTAAATGGGCCAGAAGCCCGATGGGCTGGGCCAAAAGGCCCGTTGTTTTTTGGCCCGACTTTTTGAAGTCTGCCCCGGCCTAAAAAATGGGCTAATGGGTCTGACCCGTTAGCCTGGCCCATTTTTGACAACTCTACTACTACATATCCGATCAACGCCTTAATTTATCTTTATTTCTCTTGTTCTATCATATCACAAACCTATCCCATATATATCATATTCATATGACTCTTATTTTTTCTCTATCAAGGTGATACATAGTATTCATCAAACATTTTCCTAAATATTATTTTGCAGGAAAATTAAAACGACTGGCAGTGTTTAATTTATACCAAATTACAGTTTAATATGTACCTTGCTGCACTTTATCTAGCTTGATTTTTAAAATTTTGCCGTATGTTGTTGACAAGTGATCCCATGCTTCTCTAGCTGATTGAAAATCAGAAAGCTCACCCTGAATGTGTCGTCCACATGATAGTTGAATGATATGCAGTGCTCTTGCATTCTTCGCCTTCCATGAAACCTCTCTTTTAACTACAGAAACACTCAAATAAGCTACGCCAATCCTTTCAAATATTTTCCATATCGATTCATTACATGTAAGCAGAGATATTGGAGGGAAAAAAAATAGCATATGTATATATACATGATGATTGCTAAAGAGAGGCACTTACCATTTTATGTTTCAGGATTAGAAATGAATCCAAATATTTCTAATATCTTTCATAAAATAAAACAACAATGTCGTGTAGATCCTAAAATCTGAAGTTCTCTACATGCATGCTCAGTTTTTTTTTTTTTTTTTTTTTTGTGAATAGCATATTAGCATGCATGCTCAGTTTCATGTTTGTTGATCTTATTTCATTCCCTCTCTAGTTGAATATCAACGGCATACTTAATTTAGAGTTGATTTGTATTTGAGTTGGATTAATTTGTACAAGTTTTTAAAGTCGTTAAAATTTATTTGTAGACATATCAACAATATATACCAAATTAGATACGAACCTTGCTCAATATCTAGGGTGGCTTCGAACTTTTTGCCTTTTTTATTGCTCAAATGATTCCATGCTTCATAATTCTCTTCTAGGGAAGAAGCCTCATTAATAAAGTACCACAGATCTTGCCCCATCAGATAATTTTTCATAAGAACACTCCATCTTTCATAGTTGTCAAAGGTGAGTACTTCAGGAACTATTCTAACGGAGGAGGCAACACTTGTATCTTTCATTTTATTGCCTCGATCCCAATCTAAAATTAACTGACGAGAATTGAACTTTGCACGTTAAAATTGAATGTAAAGCTACACTGAGGTCAACGTGAACTAATTGGGATCTGGTAAGCAATACGAATCAAGTAACCTATTTATAAATAAAAACACTTTTGTTTAAGAGGATAAATAAAGACTTTTTCTTTTTAAGAAATATATAAAGACACTTGATGTACGGACAATAATGTAATGTATTTTATATTAGTCATTTTGGTCTTGAATGTGTAACAAATAACCACGATAGTTCTTCAATATATCGAAATTTCAAAATACTCTCTGATTGTGCACTATATTAGTCAAAATAGTCTCTTACGTTAAAATGTTTCGTTAATATTGTCATATTAGTCCTCAATATACTTATTTATTCTTATATCAGTCCATATATGTACTTATTAACTGTCATATCAGCCCTTATATGAAAAGAGTTAATATCAGCATTGAATGACTTTTTTAACGTCACGGACTATTTTGACTAACAAAATACACAATCATGGACTATTTTAGAATTTTGATACATTGGATGACTATTGTGGCTACTCGTTACACATACAAGAATTAAAATAACTATTATCCCTATTTTTTTATTAAATAACTCAAACTCTCATGCATTCATTCAACAAATCATTTTAACTCTTTCTTTCTATTACATTACTCTTTCTCTCCTGGCCTCTCTCTCTCTCTCTCTCTCTCTCTCTCTCTCTCTCTCTCTCTTATTACCCTAACGTGTGTAAATTATGAATTATTTTTTAAAATTTTGATTTTGATTCAAATTATAGGTGTTTGTGATATATTGTCGGTGTCATTGAAAAAATCGGTATAGTTTGTTACAATATGAAAGTGTAAAATATTTATACCTATAATTTTATAAAATCTATTGTTCGTAATTTATACACATTAACGCAATAAAAAAACGCACACGCTGACATACACATTAACGCAATAAAAAGAACAAATAGACCAACACAAAGTGCACGTCTAAATGCTACTATTAATAAACAAGATAGGAGACCTAATTAAGCACAAGATATGAGACCTAATTAAGCACGATATGTGCCTGGAAATGGCTCAAAACAAAGTCTCAACAAAACAAAAACAAAAAAGCAAAAACACAAAAGGTCAAACAACGACATTACAAAGTGAAGAATCGTAAACAAGTAGAGGGATTCCTCCACCAAGCATGAAAATCAACCACCACCAAGACTGTAGTTTCACCATATCATACATCTCAGCAATGGATGGCTATTTATTTTGAAAAATTACGCTTCTTCCAAATGATCCCAATATAATCTAACCAGATAACGTGGAAATACTTACAAATTTCCTTCCTGAAAAGATGTGCACCCGCAAACCGAATAGCATGCATACCAATGTCAGATGGAGTCTCGCTGAAAATCCTTAACCACTGCAAAATAGTCGACCAGATACACCCAAAGAGATCGCACTCCAAAAAAAAAAGATTAATCGTTTCTTGTTTCCCACAATCCCCAGAACAAACCAAAGACCCTAATTAAATGAAGAGCTCCACGCCGAACCAAGTTATCTTTGGTCGGTATCCTTTTATTCAATAACCACCACACGAAGAGAGATACTCTGAGAGAAAACACTTTATTTCAAATGATGTCCGTGAAAGGAGAATGACTGAGCTACTCTTCGTAAGTTAACATATTATATATAGTCTCCTTTAACAACCATTTTTTGGATCATTTTTCCAAAACCAAGTGTCTGCGCTACAGAATCCTACAAAACAATATTATTAAATAAAGAACAATACTCAACTAAAAGATCCTCCTCCCAAGAAAAAAATCTCATCCTCCACCTCCATCCCTCACCCTTAATCCCCCAGCATAATCTCATCATCTCAGCGATTGAAATATTTTTATCGACATGAACATCAAACAACGTGCTGAACCGTAAACGTAAAAGCCTACCTTCTAACCATTTGTTCCAAAAGGACAAACTTTCACCATTACCAACTCGACCCCCCACACCCTACTCAAACCAATCACCTTCTAACTCCCCCGACAACCTCTTGCACACTGCATAAATCTTTCCACCACTTAGACAGATTTGAACCTCCCCCTAATGCGCCCACAATCTACCCCATATTTTGCCCCCAAAACTTTATACCATAACCCACCTTTGTCAACAAGTAAATGCCAAAAACACTTGCCCAACAATGCGATATTAAATTCGATAATCTTCTGAACCCCCAACCTTCCTTACTCTTTACAACACACCTTTCACCAATGGATCCAATTAATTTGTGAGCATCCTCCCCCCACCACCACAAAAAAATAAAGATTTAAAAAGGGATTCAATTAAAGAAATGATACATATGAGTGCCTTGAAGAAGGAAATAAAATAAACCGGAAGCAAACCTAATAAAAACGTAATTTAACAATAAATATAAGTTAGAAACGTAAAAACTATTTTTTTAATAAACTTAAAAAATGTTAGAAACGTAAAAACTTTTTTTTAACAAACTTAAAAAATGTTAGCAACATATAAGTTAGTAAGTAATTTTAAAATTTTCATCAAGGATAAATTTGAAATTTTAAAATAAATATGAAGGTAATTATGTCAATATAACTAATGTTGTAACAATTAATCTTTTCTCCAAAAAAAACTCTAATTTAGAGGGAGCAAAAAGTGATGTTATGAAGAATTTGGCTCCCTTCCCTTCCCATCATAAAAATTAAACTAAACAAAAAAATATTTGTCTGTTCCCTTTCAAAAACCTCGAACCAAACAAATACTAAGAAAACATCAAGGATAAAGAACAACAACAACAACAACAAATATTAACATAGGATAAAGACAGTCAAAATCAAGGAAAATAAAAATAAAAATAAAACATCTAAACATAAACTACAATTTTGGGCTTTAATTTTTTTTAAAAGCAAAGGTGCAACTAGGGGTGGCCTAGAAAGCACCAGAATATATTAAAAAAAGATACAAAAGAAGGGGGGCAGCACCTAACCCTTCAAGGTCAACAAAATCTATAAGATGACAATCCTAACCTATCATGGTTATAGATTTGTAGCACATTAGATGGGATTACATTGTGCCATATGAAGTCAGGTTCAGATAACCCTCTACTAGCTAACTTATCAGCTAAGCTATTTCCTTCCTTAAAGATATGAGATATTACAAAATTCATGTTGGATAGCTTTGTATTGCAGTTGTCCTTTAATTTTGACTTTTACAAAGCAAAAAATAAAAGGCTTAAATATGTAACCAGTCCCTGCAGATAGATATCATTTGAGTTTTCGTTCATGAACTTACTAATCTTTTCAAACAATCACTACTACAAATTTTAATGATTTGAGTTTTGGTCCTACTCCCATTTGATTACTGATGTGGCATGTGTTTAGTGATGTGGCACAAGCTGATTGGGTAAGGACCTTGATGACTCAGCAAAAGCCACCAGAAATGACCATTTTGCCCTTAATAACTTCAGACCCATGAAAAAGTTCTTCTACCTCTTTCTTACTCTTCCATATCCCTTCTCTTATGCCCATCTCAAAACCATAACCTACCCTTGTTATTGATAACTTTTGGTGAAAAGGAAAACCTTATGTTACTGATAATGGGAATTATATTGTGGATTTGTATTTTGAGAAGAGTATTGGTGATTTGAAGGTTACAATTGATGCTATTTTGAATATTGGTGGAGTTATGGAGCATGGGATTTTTTTTCGATATGGCTACGACTATTATTGTTGCAGGTGAACTTGGGTTAAAGGGTAGTGAAGAAGAAGAAGAAGAAGAAGAAAGGGGTAGAATGGTCTTTTCGCATGTGTTTGGAAGCATTAAGGGCAAAAAGGCCAATTCATGTGTTATTTGCTGACTCATCATGGTCTTTAACTCGTCAACTTGTGCACGCCATTGCCATGTCACTAATCACATGCCACATCAGTGATCAAATAGGATTATGATCAAAACTCAAATGATTAATATTTACGGTGGTTATTTGAAAGGATTAGTAAGTTCATGAACGAAAACTCAAATGATGTATATTTATAGGGACGAATTACATAAATAAACCAAAGTAAAATTGATATTTTTGTTTAAAGAAAAATGTACAAGTTGCCGGTGGGACATGATTTTTCCAAGTTTTATATCAATTTCTCCATAAAAGTTTAAGATGTTTGATTATGTCTTTACATTTATCTCTCTAATTTTGTCTGATAATCTTAGAGTTGTAGCCTCTCCTGGAGGCTTTTGATTGTTTTATTTGTTAGTTTTGTTTTCTGGGACTTGCTCATTTATTTCCACCAACAAAATGTATGTTGACTACATTGATCAATCCCTAAACCTAACATTCTTTTTTTAAAAGTATAAGAATTAAGAAAAATAGCTTTTATGTTATAATTGTGGACATATCAAGCAAGACATATCAAGAAATGTTCCCGCAGCTGCATCTACAGGCTTAATCAGCTCACTGCCCAGAATATGGAGAACAGAGAAAGGGATACCAGATGGATGAAACCGAGGAGCGGAAGGTTTAAATGTAATGTTGATGCCTCTTTTTCTAACTCTGCAAACAAGATAGGAATAGGCATGTGCATTCGTGATTCAGAAGGGAATCATATCCGCTCCAAAACCATGTGGGTTTACTCCTTTGTGCTCCGTTGATATCGGAGAAGCGTTGGGACTTTACCATGCAATTCGATGGATTCACGAACTTCAGCTCACA
>WNNG01000338.1:0-203328 GCA_018208015.1 Medicago ruthenica | reverse complement strand
GTATGAAATATTTCTATAATCAAAGATGAAACATGATTAAATTGTTTTCAGATAAGTTGTAAGATATTTCCTAAGCTATTTCAAGGAGCTTATCGATATAAGCTGAAAATAACTCAAGACATATCATAAATGATTTTCATAAGTTCACTCAAACATTTTACACGGACGCATGTGACATAAGATAACCCCATACAACCTGTAAATAAATTCTTCCAAATGCACCATTAGTCTGTACTCTCTAAAATGGTATCGAAGTCATTAAAACCAGAACATAAAAAAGGGCCTGAAGCATGGGCATGGGCCTAACTACATTTTCCCAATAGGGCGTGAGTGTCAATTACACATAAATCAAAGGTTTAGATATGATTTTAGTCCCTGCAATTATACCGCTTTTTGTTTTAGTCCCTATAAGTTTTTTTGTTTGGATTCAACCTTTTACACATTCAAAACCTATTGTTTTTAGTCCCTAATGTCACCTTATTGAGCCACATGGTGCCACATGGCATGATTATATTGGGCCACGGGGACTAAAAGCAAAAGTTTTTGAAGTTGGAATGACTAAACCCAAAAAAAAAATACAGCGATTAAAATAAAAAAAGTTGTAATTGTAAGGACTAAATCATATTTAAACCTAAACCAAAAAATATAAAATATTCATGTAGATATTCGGATTCGACTCCTCTAAAGTGAGTAATTAGCAAAGTTCAAAAATCAAGGATTGATATTGTAAGCAGCAGTGATTTGTCATGTGAGTGTGTATATAATATGAATTATTGACTATGAAGCACGGACATTTCTCGGATTAGACGTGTGTCGGTGTCCCCCAATACGACACTGACACATATTACACTGAATTGTGTGATTTTCTCAAATTATTAACAGTGTTGGCATGTCAGTATTCGTTTCGTGTCCGTATCCGTGCTTCATAGATTATTGATACTACTCATTTACCCTCTAAACTAATTGATCAGAGCCTTGCCAAGAAATTGAGTATAAGATATATTTTAACCAAATATTCGTAAATTAGAGATTATATTAATTTGCAGAGTTAAAACCCATTTGGCGCCTCTTAGCTTACCAATTGAACTACCTACTTGGGACAAAATTCAGTTTCATATAAATTTCATACGCACATAAAAAATCTTAAATTAAAGTCAGATAAAAAATCACGCACCTTGAAGTTTCAATGGAGGATAAATTTCAAGAGCTTCCAATAGTCTCAGCTCCAATTCAACCTGGTCTAGATCCTATCACCATGATCATAAATCAAATTCAAATTCATAAATTAAATTGAAATTAAAATTGAAATTGAAAGTTAGAGAGAGAGAGAGAGAGAGAGAGAGACCTTGTTGAGAGAGGAAGCGGAGGAAGGAGGAGGTTTGCAGGGAGAGTGAACAGACATGCCATCTTGTTCCTCCTCTTTGGGTTTCACAGCTTCTTTGCCACTGCTCTTACTCATCACGAATTACTCTGCAAGATGGGGGAAAACAGAGACGTTTTGTGATTTTTGTAGGGTTAGGGTTTTGGTGTTCGCTGTTACTTTTTTTCAGGTTGGATTATATAATCTGAACCAGATTCTTAGTTTTTCGAATTTTATATATTTCGAAATATGTTTTGCTTAGATTTTTAAAGATTGTGTTTATATTATTTTAAGTATATCAATATAAATGACAAAAATTTAAAATAAATGTAAATATAAACAAAATTAAAACGACAAAATGATACAAATAAAATCTAATTTTATTAATATATCAATACATTTACAATAAAATAAAGCTTAAGCTTAAAGTTTATTACATAAAATATTCAAACCTAATGTTAAACTATTAAAAACCTAAAGCTAAACCTGTAATGCATGCTTATGGAGGTGGAAGGTTAAAGCTAAACATGTAGTGCAAGCTGATGGAGGGGGCGGGGGGAGGAGAAGAGATGGTGGGGGGTAGGTGGCTGGGGTAAGGTTTGTTTCCTCACTAGGGCTAAAGAGACTCTGATGGTCAACCTTGCGCCTAGACAGACCAACATGACTACCCAGACAAATCGTGCTTCTTTGCAGCGCGTCACCATCCTCATTGATCGTTCATACAATCCCTGCATTTCCAAAGTTTTTATGAAAGGCCAACGATGGAAACATTGTCGTAGAAGGAAGAGGAGGAGAGAGTGTGAGATGATGGTGAAGGTTTGAAGGGTATTTATGGGGGAAATTTATGAAGATTGTGTTGCATAGAGTGTAACTACTCTTAACTAAGGGTCAAAAAACGTGTTCAAAGGATTTTACAAGCCATTAAAGCTGATTTGAAAAACGTGTTTCATGAGCTAGGGGATATTTCGGATTATACAATCCGAAAATATTATGTACAGGATTTTTTGTGTGGTCCACATTGCACCGACAGTTTTTGTGGTCCACGATGCCCAGAAATATCTATAAATAAGTGTGCCTATTTTCATTAGCAGTAAACCACACAGAAAAAAAAAAACCATGAAATTTTTTATCATTGATCTGAACACCAAGCTAGCTGCAGTTTACTACAACGGGGGAAAATCACCCCATCTGTTCAGGATTCGCACTGATGTCAATCTCTCCGGGTTGAAGGATCGGCTGGATCAAATCATTCGTCAACTCAACCACAGAGACACAAGGAGGGTGGACGGTGTTGAGTATTGACGTCCATCGAACGGCTCAGCCGGGAGTGTGCGGTTCAGCCGGATGAAGCTCATGAACGACGACGACGTGAGAACCATGTTCTCGATCTTTGGTCAGTACAGTACTAAATGACCGATCGAGTTAGAAGCTTTGTTGGTCAGATATGTTGAACAAATTCATAAAAGTTTGATCCGGCCCAGGAGCTACGAAGAGATCAGGGCTCTGCTGGACGCATCAGACGAAGACATTAGTTTAGCTTATCTGTGGTCTGTTATGATTTATTTAATACGTGTTTTATGTTGTTGAATTATGTTGTTAAAATAAATATATTTATGGTTAGTTTTATGTTTGTGAATTATGTTCTTTTTTTTCTCTTCTTCGCACAAATTTATTTTTGTCTGCACCGAAGAAACACATTGAAGAAATACGAAGAGAAATGTTTTATGAAGATCTTCATCATGCTGTCAAAGGTGCTATTCGGATTATACAATCCGAAAATATTTAGACAGGTTCATATTGTATAATCTGAAACCTCTCAGACTAGTTAGACGGCGGCGTTTCACCAAAGGTTTGGACAATATGTGATGTGTTTAATGCATTTTTGGTCGATTGGACCATGGGAAACGTTTCCTTTGACTGTCGTTATGGTCTAGGATTGGTTTAAGGCTATAAATAGGTTTGCATCTTCAACAATTTCATTCAATCTTCACTTCTCATCTTTTCTTACTTTTTCTTAAACTTTTTTAGTTTTTTAGGAGTGTTTATGGTGTCATGGTCATTGTTGACCGTTCATAGAATCCCTGCAATTGCTTTGCAGTTTATGCGGGGATTCTACGACGGTCAGCAGAGACTTTTGACATCAAATACAACACAAAAAATGCAGTTCGTAATGTTTCGGATTTTAGAATCCGAAAAAATCCTAACAATCTGGTTCGGATTATATAATCCGAACCAAGGGTATTTTTGGAAAATTTATAGGACGCGCGAGTATAGCATAGGGTAGGAAAAGTAAAAGTCATATGAAAAGCTAATGAGGGATTTGTTAGCCCGAGAACAATTTGGGCCGGTTGATAAACCCATTTATGGATTCATCCAAATCAAAATTATTTGAATTCAATTTGAACCAATATTTTAAATTAAAAGGAATTGACTCACCTTTAACTTCCGTTTAAGCGTTTGCTAAGGTTTGAGGCATGTCATGACGATCATGAGTCACGGAGTTTAACTCATTTAAACTTTGTGTTAACAAAAAAACCCAATATTTTAAAAGATAAATGATGTGTGTACGATCTCTTATCCTCACTCTCCCTCTCTCAATATTATTTTTGTCCCAAAAGAGAAGGTTGTCTCAAAAGTTGTCATAGAACGGTCGTACAAATATTATTATTCATATTAAAACTATAACCAAACCAACTTCATGAGTTTTATCTAGTGGCAGGAAAAAAAAAGGTTTTGGATCCAAATTATTTGTATTTCAGCCTCGGAAGTGCCTTTTAAAGAGAGATATATGTAACTTTATTGGGTTAATTGATCACATGATCCCTTAACTTAATTTTTTGTTTCAAAAGTGATATCATAACTATAGAAAGTCTCAATATGGTCCTTTATGTGTTTTTCGTTATCCATTTTGATCAAAGGTTAAAAAATTTAAAAACTAATGGAGATGACCAAAGTGGCTAACGGCATAATACATAAGAGATCATATTGAGACTTTTTAAAGTTATGAAACAACTTTGAAACAAAGAATTACGTGAAGGGATTGGATAATCAATTAAGCCAAATTTATTTGTAGGTGCTCTATGAGTCTTAAGTTATTCTCTCCCATGAATTGGAACACCGTCCTTTCACTCTAAGGGTATGTGTAATCTACTAAAATATAAGTATTTGACATAAAATCACAACACAAAACATAACAACAAATTAAGAAATTTTAATGTATTAGTTAATATTTGTAAATATAATGTATAGAAATCTAGATTAACTTATTACTTATATTATTCCTTATCATATTCCATTGTAATTAAATGCTCTTTATTTTATAACTCCTATATATTACAATCTTCGTAGTGCAGCCTAAACACACAATTTTCAATCTATGTCTTTTTTTTTTTTCTTCTTATTCAACATCATATTCATAATGTGATTGTCTGATGGATCCACCGTCCTCCAGTGAGAATTTTTTTCGACGAGTTGTGTTTCAACTCCGGTTTTCCCCTCCTCCACCGCCGTGACATTTTCCGGTTTCTAGTTTCATCACTTTTCTGCACAAATAACTTCTGCTCCCGCCACGCATTTCAGTGACCATTATGGCAACCGACCACACAATTCGAGTTGTAATCCCCTATCCGGCCAGCCCCTCGAAAGTGTTGTCTCAGATACTTTGTCACGGACCCACATGCGTCGTCCATCTCTCTGGCACATTAATACAGTGTCGTCCATCGCATCTGGGCGTGAAAGCATGCCTGGCCGCCATTTCGATCGTCGTTTGTCTCTCGAGACTCGAAATTCTATCATGGTTCAATATCCGGTGTCATTTTTGGGTTTTGATCGACGAATACATGTTCATATTCAAATGACCTGTATTTTCAACGATTTGTGCAATGTTTCTCTCTTAGGCGATAACTATGGTTGGCTCTAATCCATCTACCACTTATGATACTACCAAAATTACCATCTCTGATGCTGACAAAAGCAATTTTACAACTATACTAGATTTTTTTTTTATAAATTACTAGAAAAAAAAACTTATTAAGGGAGGAAGTTGTAGATTTTAACATAAAAGAGGTGGAAAATGTAATTCAAACTTCTTTCACGGGTGGGGAGTGAAATATTTTCTAATATGATTTGCATAAGAGGGGAGGAGAGTATATATTTTAACATAAGAAGATAGAGAAGTGTAATTCAACTATCTTTCAATAGAGGGGAGTGTAATTTACTCTATTTTTTTGCTAATCACTTTTGTAAATTAAAAAATAATTTGTCAATTTTTGCATTTTAATTTTTAATTATAATATTTTTCTAAAGAAACTCATTTAAATATTAAGCAAACATTCGTGTCAAATTATATATTTTTCTTTATACATTCTTGTCAAATTATTGAATTTACCGTAAAAATATTATATTTTAATCATATCATACTGGTATTAAATGGAAGATTATTGAAGATCTCTTTCAGTTCTTACAAGCCTCCACCAACGAAATTACAACAACCTCCTCACTCACCACGAATCGAAATCCTCCACGTGTCAAACTTTTCCCGCCAAAAACAAAACGAAACCATAACTTCTACATAACTAATACCAGAAATCACAAACTCGATTTTCACATCAACAATGGCTTCCATCACTACCACCACCACCACCGTTACACTCTTCACATTCTCTCTCCTCCTCCTTTCTCTCTCCACCGTAACCTCCCACCCTTCCTCCACCATCCTCGACGCCGCCGAAATCCTCACCACCGCCGGTCACGAAGCCATGGCACTCAACCTCGAACTCGCTTCCCATTCTCTCATCGCTCGCCGTCAATCTCGCTCCTTAACCGTTTTCGCTCCGACGAACTTCGCCTTCAGCCAGATTCCTCAGCTTCCTCTCTCTCTCCTCCGTTATCATCTCCTTCCTCACGCTTTCTCTCTCCACAGTCTCCGATCTCTCCCGTTCGGTGCGAATATCGCTACTCTTCTCCCCGGTCACTCCCTCACCGTCACAACAACTTCCAACCGTAAAGTCTCCATCAACAACGTTACGGTTAATCCAACGCCGTTACTCGATGACGGTTATCTTGTTATTTTTCAAACTGAAAGCTTCTTTGATCCTTATTTTCAGCTTCCTCGTCCTTCCGGAACAAGTTGTTTTTCATCAAGAAAAATCTCCGGCGCTGGCGTTTTTGAATCGAAACGGTTAATCACCGATTCGTCGACGTTTCCATTCAAGGAAGCTAGCGGTGTTTTGAGATCGAGAGGTTGTTCTGTTATGGCGGCGTTTCTTGATTTACAGTTTCTAGGTCTGAAAGAACGACCTGATCAGTTAACTGTTTTCGCGCCTATTGATGAAGCTATGGTGAGTCACGTCGGAAACGTGACGGAATATTCCGATATACTTCGCCGTCATCTCGTGCCGTGTAAGATTGTGTGGAATGATTTGGTTGCGTTAGAGGAAGGAACGTTGATTTGGACTTATCAGAGAGATTTCACATTGAATGTGAAAACTAGTGCTGGTAGTGATTTGTTTTTGCTGAATAATGGTGTTCCTGTGGTTTTTCCGGATTTGTATGTCAGTGATTGGCTTGTTGTTCACGGAATCGGAGATATTCTTTTGGATACTGTTAGATCAGAAGAAGTTTCGGTTCAGGATGCAGAATCTACTTCGTTTGAGATTGATCATCATCATCATCATCACCGTCACCGTGATCATCGTGCTCATAATCCTGCAGAACATTCTCACTTCTCTGTTTTTCATTAGGTGATTTGATTCATTGCTATATTTGTTTTCCTTTACATTTCAATTTTAGATTCAGAATTTAGTTTCGCGCTATTGCAAGCAGGAGGATGATATGATATATTGATTAGGAAAGAATAAGAATTTTCTGCTGTTAAATGATTAGCAAAGTATGGCGTAGCGTGTACTGTTATTGATGCTTTCAATTTGTAATAAGAATGGAACCTCAATAGATTTTAACCATTTGTGTTCAAGTAGAAATAAATTCCATTGATTACTTGCATGTATAGTTATAAACTTATTTTCATGTGTAACATAAGCAAGAATTTGATTATAAGATCAGAAGACCAGATACCAAAGTTTTAAATTCAAGTGTCAATTGGCGATGTTGCGAGAAATTAAATGTGGCTGATGCAGTCTGGACTAGGGTCTCAGACCTTTTTGCGATCGGAATTGTAGTAGCCAGTCTTATGAATTTGAGGTCTCCGCTACTGGAATTGTACTTGCTATGCTTATGATATTGAGGTCTCCACAATGACATTGCAACTACAATTTCGACTGCATTGGTCGTGTTTTTTCACAATTATAAATAAGATTCACAACAAATTGCAACGATTTCTACTACCCAGCTTATTATTGCTTAACATTGTGCATGATTACCACAAAAGGGCTTATGAACCGGGAAGTTACCCCTACATGAAGCAATATAACTAGAGTTCAGTACACTGATTTTTGAGTACCAGAGTTCATATTTATGACTTCAAGTGTTAACTGAAAATGTAAATTACATTTTACTTTTATGGTAACATCCCTCTGTTCGATAGTCATCTCATAATTTCCAAAATTAGTGCCATGGAAACGTATCTATTACAATTACAATAACAGAATAAATCGTATATGATGAATATGACTTCGTAATTTAAACTTTTCTTTCTATATTTGAGTTGCACAGTTTAATTTCACGTTTGTTTTTAAACCCAAAAGAAAAGTAGTAGCAATGCCTTGGCAAGAGAAGCCATGGGCTATACGTAAACAATCAACTACTCATAAAATATAGACAAGCACATTAGTTTATCTGTAAGTATTGATCACTCTAACTTCCCAAGCACATTAAACCCTTAACTTTATTGACCAGACTCCAAGCCATTGAACTATCATGATCAACACTCGAGTAACTAACTACTAGAGAATCAAACCGCTGAACTGAGCTAATAACAGACCTTGCATAACTCCCCACAACTCCACAAGAAAAGAACCACAAAATCTCAGTTTTTTTAGAAAAACTACAAATCAAACAGCCCTCTATATCTCTAATCAAGCCACCACACCCTTCTGATAAATATATTTTTGAGATATTAGATAGAAGTTGCAAGTTGTATTTTCACCAGTTAAGAAAATGTATTTCCCACGTCTTGTTTTTCACTTAAACGGATCATGAAATTCAAGTTCAAATTACACCATTCAGTAAAACAGCCATGAAAACTAAAACATTTTTATCAGAAGAACAAATTCAGACTTGATGAACGCATAAAAATGTGCTTAAAAGGTCAATATGAATTGTTCATTGCTACAACTGATCACTTTACTTAAAAACAGATAAGGCAGTAGAAATAAATAAGTTTGAAGGAAAAAGAAAACAACACAAAGACAGGTGCAGATCTTCCGGCTTCGGTTGGATATTTAAGAAGGCACGAGAGTTATGAAGTGGCCAAATTCCACCTTGTCTAGTCCAAATCCATAGCAAGAAAAGCTTAAAAATCCCCTCTTCACTGAGTATCTTAGATACATCACTACCGAATTGGGGCCAGAGATCCAATGAAATCTTATCAATGCTGCAAAAACGTAATAATGTTAAATTTTGGGGTAGAAATGAATGGATGTTTAGAATACAGCGACTTCAGAAAATATGTAGATACCCTTTTTTTACTTAAATTTTTTTATTATTCTACATCATTAAAAATTTACTACTATAGATCTATAACTATGGCTTTGCATACATACTTCAGAAAACAAACAAATGAAAATATAGCCGAAACCTATCTTACACATACCTCAGGCTCAGCGGGTTTGGCTTCTTCAGCTTTTATGGTCTCCTCACCTGTAAGAGAGTATTAACTTTTAGAACCTCTTTAGTAGGAGCAATTCTAAGTGTATTATAAACCAAATAACAAAAGCTTAATTACGCAATTAACTAGCAACAATATGACTATGATTCTGTATAATTTATCCAAGCAGGCAGTTTCTTACTTTATACTCATCCTAATTTTTTGACAAGGTTGGGGTAAGGATACAAATCGAGTGGATGATTAGTTGATTACTCTAGTGGTGATTAGGGACGCGTCAACTTGGTGGGAGCATTTGTCCCCACTAGGATATGGAATGCCAACCTACCCAACAATATATACCTATAGTTTCAATGTGTTTGGTTCGACATTCAGATTAAAAATCTCACATCTCAGGGCATATATCCCTAATTTTTAAAAGCAAAAAACTGGAGAGCTTGAAGGACGTGTAACACAGATGCATCTTAAATCAAGTGTTAGTCATTATCCCTTACCTCCATCCTCTGGCAAATCAGAGGTCCAGAGAGTCAGGTTGTCTCTCAACAATTGCATGATCAAAGTGCTGTCCTTGTATGACTCTTCACTCAAGGTATCCAACTCAGCAATCGCCTCATCAAAAGCTTGTTTGGCCAAATGGCAGGCCCTGTAAGTTTTATCACCGCCATTTAGACAAGAGATAGAAACAAAAGCAACAGAACCATGCAAAGTATGAGAGAACCGATTACTTACCTTTCAGGAGAGTTCATGATCTCATAATAAAAGACAGAGAAGTTGAGTGCGAGTCCAAGACGGATTGGATGTGTTGATGGAAGATCAGTGTTTGCCGTAGCGGAAGCAGCCTAATAATCAAAACAGTTGTGAAAATCAAGAGACAGCACAATATACAGATAAACATCAGAAATAATTTATTAACGAATCACTTTAATCTGAAATACAAACCTCATATCCTTTCAGTGACTGCTCAGCAGCCTCTTTTCTTTCTTGGTCAGTCTTGAACTCAGCAAGATACCGGAAATAATCACCTTTCCTGCATCAAAAGAAGCATAAGGAAATCAGGGATAGAGAGCCAAAGTACGTGTGAGCCAGTAAGAGATTTCATATCACATAAGGATGTGCAGAATATGTTAAAGAATATGAGAATATGTTATAATATCTCGATATTATCTTTAGAGTAACTTAAACTATCTTTTAAGTCCAGTTTCCATATTGCTTAGTTCTTATCATGATTTCTTCATTGTTTGATTATAGTTAGAAGTTTAATAATCAAGGGCTAGTGTTTAGTCTTTTGTATCGTATCATCAATCATATCAACCTATAATCTATAACATATAATGTAGTCTCTATATCTATAATCCATAATCAACTAGAATTCAAACTCTAATTTACTTCCCTCTTTATCTGAAACTCTATAACTTGAGCGGAATATAAACACACAAATCCAATGACTCATTCATAGTAGGACTCCCTGTAGAGCCGGGACTTAATATCATGAAAAGGGTACTCATCCACCAGGTGGATAACAAATATGCAAGGCAAAAAAAAAACAAAAAACAGTAAAGAAACAGTCATACAGATTCTATGTTTGTCAGATCTGTGATGACATCTTTTAATCCAAAATACATGTCTACTAAAAGGAAGAAAGTATTCCATACCGAAGATAGAGATAAAACTAAAGGCCAACAGGTCAGAAAGGATTTGAATCAATCAATCAATCAAGTAGTACAGAAGCAGTGTAGCAATATGACTCACATCTTATGATAGAAAACATTAGCTTCTGCCGAGGTGGAAGCAGGAACCAGATGCTGGTCAATAATTGTCAGAATGTCACCACAGATTTTGGAGAGTTCCTCCTCAACCTTTTGACAGTAACTCTTGATCATTTTAACATTGTGTTCGTTACCCTTAGACTCCTCCTTCTGCTCAATTGATGACATAATACGCCATGAAGCCCTTCGTGCACCAATGACGTTTTTATATCCAACTGAGAGGAGGTTCCTCTCTTCCACAGTTAGTTCAACATCAAGTTTTGCCACTTTCTTCATACATTCAACCATTTCTGCATATTGAATACATATTTTCAGAAGGGTCAACAATATTATTTAAAAATTATAAACAGTTTGCAACATGGAACAAAATAAAACTGAACAAACTAAAACTTTTAACAAATTAATCTTCCCCTGATAAGGTAAAAATTTGAGACACTCAAAAGCCAAGTGAGAAATAAAAACACGAGTTTAATAATAGACTGGCCAATCTGGGTCTATAACATCACTTTGGTAAGTGATTTATATTTCCAAGCATAATTCCCATCATAATTGTTGTTGAATTTAGCTTCTTAAAATTGAACCATTCACTTTAAAAGGTAAAGCATGTAATCTCAATTTCTACGACGCAATCAAAGGGAAATGTTCCAACACATCCAGTTATTATTTTACCAAATTTCTCAATTTAGAAGATCCATTTTTCTTTTCTATCTAAGCATCAAATCAAACAAGTAACACACAAATCCAACACAATGACACATCAATAAACAATTAATAGTTTAATCTAATTTAATTCAAACAAATTTCCAATCAATGCATCAGCAAGAACCACATCCAAAATTAAAATAAAAAAATAGTAATTAAAGGTAAATTTATCCAATCTAGAAAATGACTGATCTATAAACAATATAATAAATACCCAAATCTAAAAATCAAATCTTTTACATCTTAAGACACATTTCAAACTCATCTAAACAAAAATAACAACCCAAATCACAAAAAAAAACAGATCTAGAACAATGTCAGCATAAAATACATAAAAAACACAAACCCATTAAAAAAAAAGACAAAAATAACAAAATTAAAAACAGAACCTTCATATCTTTCAGCTTGTTCAGAAAGCTTGGCCAAGTAAACTTGGGTCTCTCTCTCTTTCTCAGCGGACATTGTTGTGTTGTGTTGTGTTTGTCTCAGAGAGAGATCAGAGAAAAACTCAAAGGAGGCAAAGAAGAAGAAGAAGAAGAAATGGGATGGGATGTGATGCGAGAGAGAAGGGTGAAGTGGTTATATAGTGGTTCGAAAATCGAGCTTGTTGCAAGGGTCAAAGAAAGACCGAAATCTCAACCGTTGGATCTTGTTGTTTGAAAGAGGAAGCGCGCAAATCGTGATTGATGGGTAACAAAAGAACAAGCGAGTGGGAGAGAGACAAGACAACATTGCTTATCTGTAATAATAATTGGTCCATAATTAATTTTTAAGTTTTACTTTGTCCCTCGATTAATAAAAGTTTTATTTTTGTTCTTTAATTCCATATCCTTTTGTCAAATTGGTCTTTTCTGATACTATATTTTAATCGTAAATGTCTAAAGTGAACTAACATGAGGTGGTCTACCATAAAACTTATACATGTTTTCAATTTAAACCGCTTGATCCTTTTCTGAAATAGAGAACCGTTGGATTATGAAGATCTATGAGATCTATCAATGGATCATCAACACCTAATTTTATTTTATAATTCATCTCCTTTCTCCCTTTGTTCTTTTTCCAATATCATCTTCACAATACCTTCATAAAAAACCCAGAAGAAAAAAACATAGAATTGATTTACATCTAAATTATTCAAGCATCTTCCCAAAGCCATTTTTAATATTTTTATTCAAGCACCTTCCCAAATTTTTTATTCCAGCATCTTCATTTCTCTAATGTCGTATTTTTTTTCTTTTTCCAAAACATAGAATTGAACCATCAAGGTTTTTCGTGTTTAGTTAATGGGCATCTTGTTTTTTGTGTTCATGTTATGTTTTGATGTTTTAGCCTTTTGCCTCTTTTAGTTTTGCCTTGAGTTCAAAACTGGTGAGTTTAGCCTTTCGGTTTGTAATGGATTCAAATTGACTATTGTAAATTCTTTCTCGATTTCTTCTCTTTTCTTATGCAAAGAGTTCATTTATTATAAGCTGATTCAGAACAAAAGAAACAAGGTTGTTTGAAGAGTAACTAGCCAGATCTGGAAAAATTATAAAATGAATAGGAGATAGGCCGTGGGAGATGAGAGAAAACGAGAGAGAATGGCCATGAGAGGAGTTCCTTTTGAATTTTTTTAATAATTTTTTTTGGGTTTGATCGATGAGTATTTATAAGGGAAAAAACTTAGGTACAATTTCTTATGTGCTTTTCGTATGGTTTTTAACTAAATTCACCATGATTTCCTTAAATCCTTAATTTTCTCAAAGTTGGTTATATCCAAAAAATTTGTATTTTTAGTTAAGAACCATACGAAAAGCACCTAAAGAATTGTACCTAAGTTTTGTACTTTATAAAGTTGATGAAGATGAAAAGGAAGAGGAAGGAAGAAAATGAAGAAGAATGGAAAAAAAAATCAGGTGTTGGTGGTTCACGGTTTCATACAATAGACATGCAATCAAATGGTTAAAATCATGAATATTAGACATTAAAAAACTAACAAAAAGGACTAATTTGGCAAACAAAGATGGAATTAAGGGACCAAAACGAAACTTTTATTAATTAAGGGACCAAAGTGAAACTCAAATTAATTAAGGGACCAAATATGCAATTTAACCTAATAATAACTAGGTGGGTTTGTATTTTTTTTGTTTTTTTAACTCGATATTCAGATGAAACAGACTAATTTGTAGGGATTAGTTTTATTTTTCACCTGCAGAGATCCAATTAAAGTTTGAGCAAAGTTATGGATGAAGTGACTCAACATAATTGGTATAAGGATGATTTAAATTTGACATCTTGGTTTTAAGTCTACAATCAAACCAATCCATACGAATTGTTTTATTTTGAAGTTTTAATCGATCTTTTATGAAAAATGCTAACAAATGTTTTTATGATTACACTTGTTAAGGATTCAGATATAAAAATTATGGTTTGTTTCCCTAAAAAAATGGTTTGTAAATTATACGGTTAATTCTTTCAAAATCTAAATAAAAAAATAAATTATTCAACAAAAGAATTTTTTTTTTATTCTTGAACAAATGTCTTAAGGACACTTATTATCATGACTCGTCTTTTAAATACAGAACCTAATGGGTTGAATCATGAATAAGTATTATCTTTTTTGGTTACAAAGCTAATCAAAACAACAAAATGAAAAGGAGGAAAACAGGAAAAACAAATAACTAATCCCCAGAGAAAAAAGTTCATGCTGCGTCGATCTTGAGAAGACTCATAATATCATCCAGAGGAGAAGGATGGATAAGGAGGTCAACATTCAATAAAGCTCCAAGCAGGATGAATTTGAAATGAGTTAATGCAGGATGAATTTTCTTTTTGCAAAGATGAATTTGAAATGAGCATGATGGGAGAGTTGAAATTCTTTTAGGGAATTCAAATCAACCAATGCAAAGATGGTGTCTATGTTCATCAGTCCAAATACACTAAGGAGCTTCTGAAGAAGTTCCAGCTTGATGATTGCAAGCTGATGACAACACCAATGCATCCTACCTGCACCTTAAGCAAAGAGGACAATGGCTCAAAAGTAGATCAGAAGCTGTATAGAGGTATGATAGGTTCTCTTTTATACTTAACTGCTTCTAGGCCAGATATTTTGTTTAGTGTCTGTTTGTGTGCTAGATTCCAGTCAGATCCTAGAGAATCTCATATGACTGCTGTCAAGAGAATCTTTAGGTATCTGAAAGGAACAACTAATTTGGGACTTCTGTATAAGAAATCCTTGAATTATAAGCTAGTTGGATTCTGTGATGCTGATTATGCTGGGGACAGGATTGAAAGAAAGTCCACCAGTCGAAACTGTCAGTTTCTTGGTGAAAATCTGATATCCTGGGCCAGCAAGAGACAAGCAACCATTGCTTTGTCAACAGCTGAAGTAGAATACATCTCAGCTGCAAGTTGTAGCACACAACTGCTCTGGATGAAACATCAATTAGAGGATTATCAGATTCATGCAGATAACATCCCTATTTATTGTGATAATACTGCTGCAATATGTCTGTCTAAAAATCTAATTCTGCATTCTAGAGCCAAGCATATAGAAATAAAACATCATTTTATAAGAGATTATGTTCAGAAGGGTGTTTTGGATATCCAGTTCATTGATACTGATCATCAATGGGCTGACATATTCACAAAACCCCTAACAGAAGAAAGATTCAATTTTATCAAAAAGAATCTGAACATGCATTTCATCTCTTGAAAATATGCTTGAATCTGAATGAAATCTAAGATTCTGATTTTATCATAAGCTAAGACTTATCAGACACTCATTTCCTGAGAGTCTGAAGAAATTTAAGCCTGAAAAACTTCAGAGTCTGAAGGTTCAGAACCTGGATTTTCTGACTTCTGAATCTGATAGAAATCTAATGTTTGGTCAGAATCTGATAAGTATAACCCTGGGCAATGATGATTTAAAGCTTTGAAAGTTTAACTTTGTCCCTCCGAAAGTCATCAATATAAAAATGTGTTTTTCTGTTTGGTATCAAATGCTCAAATTGCTTAACAAACAATTTCAGTCTATTTTCAAATGTTTAAACACAGACACATTTTTCAAATGCTTAATTTGTATCAGACATGTTCAGTCTTTTAGAACTTATTTTAAAAGAATGCTCAGTGAATAAGATATACTAAACAGCTATGTCTGAACAAAGAATGCTCTGATCAGAAGCTCTGAACTATCTTTTTCTGCTTCTGAACATCATTCAATTTTTAAATGCAATGTCATATACTCATGTCTGATCAAGTATGCTCTGATTCTCATCTTTGCTGCCTGATTACTTATATGATTGCATGACTATCTCACATGTTTTTCAAACTCTCTCAAAATTCTGAATTTTTTTTTTCTTTATAAAACTTTCTTTTTGTTGATGACAAAAGGGGGAGAGATGTAAAACAAATATTAAAGCTCCTGAGCTCAAAACATAAGTTAAATTCTGTCAGTAATTAACTTATGAAAGGGGAGTAAAAGGTATTAATGCCTGAGGCTCTGAACATAAGTTAAGTTCTGAATAAAATTAACTTATGAGAACCGATTTTAACTCTTAGCCTCTGAATTTAATTTTGTGAGATATACATAACTCTTAGTGAGTTAAAATGAATTTAAAATAACAAGGATAAGACTCAGGGAGCTTAAAAAACTCATCTTGTGGATTATCAGACTTAGGGGGAGAGCTTACAAACCTCAGAACTTGAAGTCAACTTGTTATTTATAATTCTAAGTGTTAATTTCACTTGATTGTTTTAAGTTGAGGTTAATTAACTTGGATAAGAATCAAGGGGAGCTTACAAACCTAACCTTGAGGACTGTCAGACCTAGGGGGAGCCTGCAAACCTCTCCTAAAGTCAGCTTGTTAATTAAACTTAACAAACAATTCTGAAATTTTCATCTGTTTTGATCTTAACTGAACTTAACTAACCTGGATCAGACTCAGGGGGAGCTTACAAACCTCACACCCTGCATTTAACTTGTTAGTTAAGTTAACATTATGTTTGTCATCATCAAAAAGGGGGAGATTGTTGGAACAAAATGTGAAACAACTCTCTTCTGAATATAGGGGGAGATTGTTGGAACAATTTGTATGAACATCTCTCTCTAAGGTTTTGATGATAACAAAGTGTTGAAAAGAAAATTGGTTATTTGCTAATGCTTTATTCAAGTTATTTCAGAACCACGTTCTTAATGATTGGTATTTGATAATGGTTATGGAAGAACAAGCTTAGAGCAAGAAAGGAAAGCTCAGAAGCAATGTTGCAAAGTTGAGGGAAAACTGGGTCTGAAGACTGGGTCTGAAGGTTGAGTCTGAAGGCTGAGTCTGAAGCTTGCGTCTGAAGGCTGAGTCTGAGGGTCAACAAAAATCAACGTCTGAAGGGAGCGTCTGATGAACAGTGCGCCTGATGACCAGTGCTTCTGAAGGTCAACAAAAGTCAACGTCTGATGAACAGTGCGTCTGATGAACAGTGCTTCTGAAGAAGTGCTTCTGAAGAGAGCTTCTGAAGTACTGTTCACGCAGAAGCTTCTGAAGTCTGATGTGGCAAGAAAAGCAATTGTTACTGTGCGCATTTAATGCCTGCAATGTCAGAACAACTCCAATGGAACAGTTGTCTCCCTGACTCAAAATTCCACAGCTTTTAAGGAAAGCAAATTCAAAAATGGCTGCTGAGTTCTGGTTTTCTGCAAAAGTTCAGCACACAATTTCAGCTATCCTAGCTCTCTACTTGCAACGGCTCTTTGCTTAGTTTCTGCAAATCTTCAACAGCTCTAATTCCCTCTATATAAGGAAGAAGAATTGAAGAAGAAATTTGCTAAGACTCTTGGAACAAAAATTGTCTGAAACTTGCTCTGTTTTGCTGCAAAAATACAGTGTCACCAAACTCTTAGAAATTCTTTCAATCTTTGTATCTTAGAATTTCTTAAGGTTAAGAGTCTTAATCCTGAGTTGTATTAAGTGAACACCTCTGATATTTTATCAAGTGTTCAATCCAAACTTACTTTCTTTGTAATTTCAGTATGGTTTAAGTCTCAGTTTGAATACTGAGCATTTGTAATCTCATTCCTTTGTGGTCTGAGCAGTTAGACTCCCATTGCTTTGTGGTCTTAGCAGGGAGTCTTATTCCTTTGTGGTCTAAGCAAGGTTGGTTCATTCCTTTGTGGTCTGAACATTAGAAGTCTCTTCCTTTGTGGTTGAGCAACTGAAAATCTCATTCCTTTGTGGTCTGAGTAATTGTAATCAGGCTGATTATAGTTGAAATCTCTTGTTAGTAATAAGGGGACTAGACTACTTCCAACTTGTGGAAGGAACTAGTATAAAAACATTGTGTGTCCTCTCTTTCCTTCTCTCTTTGTTTTTAATCCGCTACATATACTCTTTGATAATAGTTCAGAACCAGTTTCTGAACTTGTCTTAAGTTTTGAGAAGAAAAGAAACCAAGTTTTTGAGTCCACACAATTCAACCCCCCCTTCTTGTGTGTTTTTCTCACCTTCAGAACACTTGATAAAATATCAGAGGTGTTCACAAAATACAACTCAGGTTTAAGACTCTAAACTTAAGAAATTCTAAGATGATAAGTTTGTAAGAATTTCTAAGAGTTTTGGTGACTTTCGTATTTTTGACAGCAAAACAGAGCACAGATTTCAGTCTTTAGTTTCTTGAGTCTTAGCAATTTTCTTCTTTAAATCTTCACCCTTTTATAGAGAATAAAAGAGCTGTTGAGATTTGCCCAAAAATCCAGCAAAGAGCCGTTGCAAATTAGAAGCTAGGTCCAGCTGAAATTGTGTGCTGAACTGCAGAAAACAGAGCACGCAATTTTTGAATTCTTTCCTTAAAAGCTGGAGAATGTTTCTGTGAAGGAGGCAACTGTTCCATTGATCTGTTCTGACATTGCAGACATTTAATGCTGACAGTGACAACTGCTTTTCCTTAAGAACTCAGACTTCAGAAGCTTCTTCAGTAACTGTTCATCAGAAGCACTCTTCAGACGCAGGTCTCAGACGCACCCTTCAGAAGCACTGTTCATCAGACGCACTTCTTCAGACGTTGACTTTTGTTGACCTTTAGACTCAGTCTTCAGACGTTGACTTCTGTTGACCTTCAGACGCAGTCTTCAGAAGCACTTCTTCAGACGCAGTCTTCAGACTCAGTCTTCAGAAGCTGCTTTCAGACTCAGTCTTGCTTCATACTTGCAACATAGGCTTCTATGCTTTCCTTCTTGCTCTTAGCTTGTTCTTCCATAACCAGTATTAATTACCAAACATTAAGAACATGGTTCTGCACACTAGAATCAAGCATTAGCAATTCCAATTTTCTTTTTAACACTTTGTTATCATCACAACTCAAAAGAGAGTTGTTCATACATTTTGTTCCAACAATCTCCCCCTTTTTGATGATGACAAACATAAGTATTAATAGAAAATTGTTGTTAATTTAATTAACAAGTTGACTGCAGGGTGAGAGGTTTGCAAGCTCCCCCTGAGTCTGATCCAGGTTAATTAAATTCAGTTTAGATCAAAAAGGTGAGAATTTCAGAATTGTAGTTAACTTTAATTAACAAGTTGACTTCAGGATGAGGTTTGCAAGCTCCCCCCTTAGTCTGATAATTCACAAGGTAAGGTTTGTAAGCTCCCCTTGAGTTTTATCCATGTTAATTAATTTTAACTTAAAACTATAAGGTGAAATTTTCACTCAGAATTATAAATAACAAGCTGGCTTCAGGTTATGAGGTTTGTAAGCTCTCTCCCTAAGTCTGATAATCCACAGGATGAGTTTTGTAAGCTCCCTGAGTCTTAACCAAGTTATTTAAATTCATTTCAACTCAATAAAGAGTAATGTATCTCACAAAAATTAATTCAGCGGCTAAGAGATTAAAAACAGTTCTCATAAGTTAATTAACTGACAGAAATTAACTTATGTTCTGAGCTCAGGAGCCTTAATACTTGTTTACTTTTACTCCCCCTTTTGTCATCAACAAAAAGAAAATTTCCAGAATTTTTAAAAGAGTTTGAAAACATGTGAGATAAAAATGTTCAGAGCATTTTTGTTCAGTACATTCTGTTTAGTATCACTGAACTATTTTAGACAAAATTGTTCAGATCATATACCAACTGAAGGTTTAGCACAACTGAACTCTTTTCAGAAAACTGAAAAATATAGCATTTAGCTCAGTGCTTCTGAGCCCTTTCAGACAGAACTGTTCAGAGTTTTTAAATAGGTTTGAAAAACTGAACATGTCTGATACCAAAGTGAGACTCATATTTTCAAAAGGTTGTGTTTAATAAACCAGTTTATACAAAAAAGGTTTGTAAAGCTGAACATGTCTGATATCAATTTGAACATGTATGATGAAAATATGAAAGTGTGTCTGTGTTTTTGTTAAAATATTTCAGAACTGAAAAACAGAAAAACACATTTGCATATTGATGACTTTGGGAGGGACAAAGTGTAACTTTCAAAGCTTAATTCATCATTGCTCAGAGTTATAACTTATCAGATTCTGACCAGCAGTTAGATAACTATACACATTCAGAAGTCAGAAAATCAGATTCTGAAACTCAGACTCTGAAGTTTTCAGAAGCTGAACTATCTTCAGACTAAGTCTGATAAGTCTTAGCTTCAGATGAACTTTAGAATCTTAGTTTCTATTTAGAGTCAAGCATATTTTTCAAGAGATGAAATGCATGTTCAGATTCTTTTTAATAAAGTTAAATCTGTCTTCTGTGAGGGGTTTTGTAAATATGTCAGCCCATTGATGATCAATATCAATGAACTGAATATCCAAAACACCCTTCTGAACATAATCTCTTATAAAATGATGTTTAATTTCTATATGCTTGGCTCTAGAATGCAGAATTGGATTTTTAGACAGACATATTGCAGCAGTATTATCATAGAAAATAGGAATGTTGTTTTCATGAATCTGATAGTCTTCCAACTGATGTTTCATCCATAGCAGTTGTGTGCTACAACTTACAACTGAGATGTATTCTGCTTCTGCTGTTGACAAAGCAATAGTTGCTTGTCCTTTGCTGGCCCAGGATATCAGATTCTCACCAAGAAATTGACAATTTCCACTGGTGAATTTTCTTTCAATCCTGTCCCCAGCATAATCAGCATCACAGAATCCAACTAGCTTATAATCCAAGGATTTCTTATACAGAAGTCCCAGATTAGTTGTTCTTTTCAGATACCTAAAGATTCTCTTGACATCAGTCATATTCCTTCCTGCTGACTGTAGCCCTGAGCAACCAGTCTTGCTTTGTTTCTGATCACTTCTCCTTGTTCATTAAGCTTGTTTCTGAACACCCACTTTGTTCCAATAATGTTCTTGTGATTTGGTCTTGCAACTAAATCCCAGACATCATTTCTTTGAAACTGGTTCAGTTCTTCTTGCATAGCTACAATCCATCCATCATCTGCAAGTGCTTCATCAGCAGTTATGGGTTCAATCATTGATAGAAGTCCAATCATAGAATCATTCTGACAGAATGCTGATCTGGTCTTCCTTGGATTGTTCTTGTTTCCAATGATCAGCTCCTCAGGATGTGAAGACTTGTACTTGAATGAGGTTCTGGGTGGATTAGCTTCTGAAGATTCACCAAGGGCTTGTTCAGAACCATGCTGATCTTGATTGGCTTCAGGAGGAGTGTCAGCATCTGAGAGTTTTTCAGTTTCCTCAGTGTTTCCAGCTTCTGAACTTTCTTCAGACTCTGAACTCTGTTCAGGTTCTGAAGGTTCTTCTGATAGCCTTATATCTGCAAAACTCTCAACCAGCTCTGGTATTTCATTACCAGGCTTCTTATCATCAAATCTAATGTGTATTGATTCTTCAACAACATGTGTTTCAGAATTATACACTTTGTATGCTTTAGATCTCTCTGAGTATCCTAAAAAGATACCCTTTTGAGTCTTAGCATCAAATTTCTTTAGGTAGATCTTATTGTTCAGAATGTAACAAGTACAACCAAACTGATGAAAATAAGAAATTCTTGGTTTTCTTCCTTTAGTTCATATGCTGTTTTATTCAGAATAGGTCTGATATATATTTTGTTCTGAATATAACATGCTGTGTTAACAGCTTCTGCCCAAAAGTACTTTGCAATTTTGGATTCATGGATCATGGTTCTGGCCATTTCTTGCAAAGATCTGTTCTTTCTCTCTACAACTCCATTTTGTTGTGGAGTTCTAGGAGATGAGAACTCATGGAGAATACCATGATCTTCACAAAAATTTTCAAATGGTTCATTTTCAAATTCACCACCATGATCACTTCTGATTTTTAAAATTTTCAAATCAGTTTCATTTTGTACTTGTTTGCAGAATTTGTTAAACACATCATATGTTTCATTTTTGGTTCTAAGGAATTTAACCCAAGTCCACCTACTGTAATCATCAACAATTACAAGCCCATATTTCTTCCCATTGATTGAAGCTGTTCCAACAGGACCAAACAAATCAATGTGAAACAATTCTAAAGGTCTTGAGGTAGAAACAATGTATTTGGATTTAAAAGATGTTTTTAGAAATTTTTCTTATTTAGCATGCTCCACAAAGAGCATCTGAGTGATAGTCAATGTTTGGCAGGCCTCTGACCAGTTGCAACTTGCTAAGCTTAGAGATGAGTCTCTAGTTAGCATGTCCCAACCTTTTGTGTCATGCCCATTTCTCATCACTCACAGACAGAAGGCAAACTACCTTCTGTTCAACCAGTTCTGAAAAATTGATTTTATAAACATTGTTTTTCCTATTTCCTTTGAACACAACAGATTTATCTTTGTTGTTGATTACAGTGCAAGTGTTCTTATTAAACAGGACATCATAACCACTATCACATAATTGACTTATGCTAAGTAGATTATGTCTAAGTCCATCTACCAACCAAACATCATCAATGGACAGGGAAGAATTACCTATCTTACCAGTACCAATGATCCTTCCTTTCTGATTTCCTCCAAACCCCACAGTTCCTCCCTCTTTCATGTTCAGGGTTTGGAACATAGACTTGTCTCCTGTCATATGACACGAGCAGCCGCTGTCCAGGTACCAAGACCTTTCCTTTTCTTTGGATGACAAGCATATCTGCAACAGAAATTATCTTAGACTTAGGTACCCATATTTTTATGGGTCCTCTATGGTTATTCTTGAAAGGATAAGGTTGCTTGTGCACCTTTTGTCTGACATTTTGAGGTTTGAAAGGTTTTGAATAGACTGGTTTAATAATTTTTGAAGGTTTCATAAACCTAGTCTTAGTAAAATTTGAGTTTGAATTCTTCAGACTCTGAGACTTTCTTGTTTTAGGTTCTGAACTCTTCAGACTCTGAACATTTTCAGGTTTAGAGTCTGATTTTCTCATAGTCTTAGGCTTAGGACCTTTTGGTTTAAACTTTGGCAAGGTTTTAAATTTTGCCTTCATCTTTCCCTTAGGTTCAGAAGCTTTAGATTCTGAGCAGTTCAGAACCTCAGACTTAACAGTCTCAGTTTCTGTTAATTTCAGTTTCTCAGAACTGTCAGAAGAAGGCACAAAGCACGCCTCAGTGCCTTTCACAATACTTTCAGAACAGGGTGGTATTTTTGATTCATTTGAAAGATTGAATGAATCATTATTGAAACCTATACCTTCACCTCTGTTTCTGTAAATGTTATAAATCATAGAAGCAACCTTACTTCTATTGATTCCAGTTAAAATAAAGTCCTGAAGAGCAATTTCATGTTCATTTGGAATTTCTTCAGGTTTCTTATGAGCCACTTCTCTGAGTTCTCTAACTTCTTCATCAATCTCATTGAATTGATTTTGAAGTTTGAGATTCTCCTCAGTCAGCAAGTTATGTTTATTTTTCAAAGATTTTAGTTCACCTAACTTGCTTTTGAGGTGATTCATAAGATCTTTAACTGTTTCAATCAGTTCAGATCTTGTAAGTTCAGAGTATACCTCATCTTCATCATCAGAGTCTGAACATGATTCTGCATCAGAAAATGATGTTGCCATTAAAGCCAGATTTGCTTCCTCTTCATCATCAGACTCAGAATCATTGTCAAGATCATCCCAGGTTGCCATAGGACTCTTCTTAAGTTTGTTTATGAAGTTGCTAGACTTAGAGCTAGTTTTCTTTGATTTTTCTTTTGACTTGTCCTTCTAAAGTTCAGGACAATCAGCAATAAAATGACCAGGCTTCTTGCAATTGTAGCAACCCTTCTGATCTTCCCTCTTTGAACCAGATCCTTTAAAGTTAATGCTTCTGTTAGAGAATTTCTTCTGTCTTTTCATTAAGTACTGAAATCTTTTGGAAAGCATTGCAAGCTCTTCAGCATCTGAATCTTCTTCAGAATTTCCCTCAGGAAGTTCTTCATCAGATTCAATAGCTTTTAGAGCTTTAACAGACTTTCTTTTGGATTTCAGTGCTATTGACTTAGACTCTCTAACAGAATCATCTTCATTAAGTCCCAGTTCATGCACTTTGAGGGAGCTTATAAGATCTTCAATACTTAGAGTATTTAGATCTTTAGCTTCCTCAATAGCAGTTACTTTGGGTCTCCATTTAGATGGCAGACTTCTTAGAATTTTGTTCACATGATCAGCAGTAGTATAACTCTTCTTCAGTATCTGAAGTCCAGAAACCAGAGTTTGAAATCTTGAGAACATTATCTCAATATTTTCATCCTTTTTCATTCTGAACAGCTCATACTGCTGAACAAGAATATTAACTTTTGCTTCTTTAACCTTTTTGTTACCTTCATAGTTAGAGCAGAGGGATTTTAAGATGGCTTTGGCTATTGATTTATCACTCAGCTTCTGATACTCAGTGTGAGGTAGAGAATCCACAATGATACCTCTAACATTGTGATGCTTTCTGTAGATCTTCCTTTCAGCATCACTCAGTCCTCTTCTGTTAACAGCTACACCTTCTTCATCAACTGGAATAGAGATTCCATCTTCTATAATATCCCATAAGGAATCATCAATTCCAATGATGTGGTTGTACATCTTGCTTTTCCACCATGAGAATTTCTCATGATCACCAGTAAACATTGGGGGTTTATTGTGTGAACGAGATTTTCTTTCATCTGTACCATAGTCATATGATACAGAAGTACCAGTACCTCTTTGATTTCTGGGAGAGGGTGGAGGGGAACAACTGGCCATGTTTTTCTCAGGATCTCACTGACTCACTGTTAAGTGATTGAATATCAGAACCGGAGCTTTGATACCAACTGAAGGTGAGAAAAACACACAAGAAGGGGGGGTTGAATTGTGTGGGTAAATTCTTTTCTTTCTCAAAACTTGTGTTAAGTTCAGAATCTGATAATGATCAGTTCTGAACTATTTTCAGAGTTGTTTGTGCAGTGGATAAGAAGTAAAAGAGAAAGGGAAAGAGAGACACAATGGTTTTTATACTAGTTCCTTCCACAAACCGGAAGTAGTCTAGTCCCCCTGTTACTTACAGGATATTTGAACTATAATCAACTTTACAATTGCTCAAAACACAAAGTTAAGAGACTTCCAATGCTCAAGCACTTAGCAAGAGACTTCTATGCTCAAAACACAAAGTTAAGAGACTTCTATGCTCAAACACTTAGTAAGAGACTTCTGGTTGCTCAGCACGCATGCTGAGACTTGAATCAAACTGATTTACAAAGAAATTAAGTTTGAGTTGAACACTTGATAAAATATCAGAGGTGAACTCAGGTTTAAGACTCTAAACTTAAGAAATTCTAAGATGATAAGTTTGTAATAATTTCTAAGAGTTTTGGTGACTTTCGTATTTTTGACAGCAAAACAGAGCACATATTTCAGTCTTTAGTTTCTTGAGTCTTAGCAATTTTCTTCTTTAAATCTTCACCCTTTTATAGAGAATAAAAGAGCTGTTGAGATTTGCCCAGAAATCCAGCAAAGAGCCATTGCAAATTAGAAGCTAGGTCCAGTTGAAATTGTGTGCTGAACTGCAGAAAACAGAGCACGCAATTTTTGAATTTTTTCCTTAAAAGCCGGAGAATGTTTCTGTGAAGGAGGCAACTGTTCCATTGAGCTGTTCTGACATTGCAGGCATTTAATGCTGACAGTGACAACTACTTTTCCTTAAGAACTCAGACTTCAGAAGCTTCTTCAGGAACTGTTCATCAGAAGCACTCTTCAGATGCAGGTCTCAGACGCACCCTTCAGAAGCACTGTTCATCAGACGCACTTCTTCAGACGTTGACTTTTGTTGACCTTCAGACTCAGCCTTCAGACGTTGACTTCTGTTGACCTTCAGACTCAGTCTTCAGACGCTGTCTTCAGAAGCACTTCTTCAGACGCAGTCTTCAGACTCAGTCTTCAGAAGCTGCTTTCAGACTCAGTCTTGCTTCATACTTGCAACATAGGCTTCTATGCTTTCCTTCTTGCTCTTAGCTTGTTCTTCCATAACTAGTATTAATTACCAAACATTAAGAACATGGTTCTGCACACTAGAATTAAGCAATAGCAATTCCAATTTTCTTTTTAACACTTTGTTATCATCAAAACTCAAAAGAGAGTTGTTCATACATTTTGTTCCAACACACTCCTAGATGTAGCTGCGATTACGGGTCTGAAACCTACTGGCCCGACTTTCGACCCTAACACCGTTTCGACAGACTTTGATTTCAATTTCCAACGAGCCACTTTCTCGTCTTACATCGAAGACCATTATGACACCAGTAGCGATGAAGTTTCTGATATGGAACACGTCGCGTTCCTGACCCTGTGGCTATCTCTTTTTGTTTTCTGCACCCCGTCGCTGCAAGTGGCGAAGATGTACATTAAACTCGCCATCCAAATACATGAAGGTAAGGATGTTAGCTTGAGCCGACTCATCCTAGGTGCTCTGTATGATAGCCTTGGCAGTGGATCCTTTGACCTGAGGAATGCCAATGAGGAAAAAAGAACTTTGTCCGTAGCTGGACCTATTTGGTTGTTCCAACTGGGGCTATTGGCCACATTCGAGACGAGATTTCAGCTCTTTATTCCAGAGGAACACCAGGGTATGGTAGAACAAAGAAGGATCGAAGGTACCCGCCTCGCCGCATTGTAGCTCAGAGAAATAGGCCAAACCAATGAAGCCTTGTTTTCGACTACTTTCAGTGTATTCCTAAACTGTGACACCTTTGTACCTTCGATGGCTCCGTTCGTAAAGAGAACTCATGGGCCAGAGTGGTTTACTAAAGAGTTTCCAGAGCCTTCATCTGACCATACAGGAGAACACTTCGAGATCTGGAAAGCTTATTTGACACCCAAACTGCTTTCATTTAGAATTTCGACTGGTAAAGGGAAAGAACTTTTCGGAGTAAGTGGTTACCAACCGAACTTGGTAGCCAGACAATTCGGCCTTTGCCAGCTTTGACCTAGATCCTTATTCTCTAGCAAGAAATATCTGCGACTTCCCAAGACTGATGGAGAATGGAGAGAGCGTCTTGCCAAATTTGATCAAACTGCCCCCAGCTTCGAGCCTATAGCTTTCAAAACATCTTTCTTATGTACTCAAGAATTTTTTACTTGGTGGAGAGAGTATTATAAAACAAAAAGTGCTGATATTGATGAAAACTTTTTACTTGAGCAGCTGATATCCGCTTTTCCTTCTATGCAGAATAAAAAAGCAAAGAGCAAAGGTATGCATATTCGAGAAATTCAAGCATTTCGAAAATATTTCGAAACTGTGTATTATCCGAAGAATCTTAGTTGGACCGTTGCTGAGGCAACGAAAACTTTAAAAGAAAAGATAAGCGAAAAACTTTACATGGTGAAAGCACCTCCTCATGTAAAGGATAAGTACACTTACGCTTTGCATTTCAAAACACGATTTCCAGCTTTGCCAAGTAGCAAACTTGCTTTGGCGTTTCGACCACCTCTTCCTCATTGGTTCTTTTGTGGTTCGAGATTAGCCTTCAAAAACCTTTTAGCTAAAAAACCTGACAGAGTAACTCCGACTAAGTATAACATACATAATTTTGGAGGTCACTTACACCTTGATATTCGACATGTTCGAATTACGTCAACAATTAATACAGGTGATAACCTTCATAACTCACGTAACGCATGGTTTCAACTGCTTTCAAACCTAATGAATTTATACGTTTTACAGATGTGCCTCTCGCCTCTAAACCCGCGTCAGATGATGAGCCCGACAAGGAGGAAATCAAGAAAAAGGCAAGACCTTCCAGGTCGAAAGCTGTTGAGGTAATTCCTTATCATCTTCCAATGACAATGTGTATCGGTCTTGACCGTTTCTTTAACGAAATTAATTTTCCAGAAACGAAAACGTACCAGCAGTTCTTGCACTACGACCTTTTCTAAGAAAACCCGGAAACTCGTCAACGTATCTAGCGATGACTCAGAGGTAAGTATCAATCTCCACTCTCAAATTTCTTTTTTAAGAACCATCTTCCTCTTCACATACACTCGTATATTTTCTAGGATAATGGTTCTTCCCCACATGCTGACGCTGCTGAAGGTCTGTCGACTCTGGCAGGGAGAAAACGAACCAAACAACTAGAGCCAGATTTGAATGTTGAGCCTCTTAAGAAGAAGGTTCCTCCAACAAAAAGGATCCCGAGTGAAAGTTCTGGTGTCGGGAAAGCTAATGTCGAGGTATTCGTCGAAATCTTGAACTTCCCTGAATGCCTTATCGATTGATTTCTTCCAATCTCAAATGACACCCTGAGTAATGATGATAATTGACTTTTTAGGTACTTGAAGCTGGTAACGTCGAGATTAGGGGACATACAACGCCTACATCACCTCATAATTGTCATATTCCCAAAATAATTGAAGAGACGAACGAGGATGGAGCCACAGACCGGAATAGTGGCGGGAAAGCGTCCGACGACTGGATTGAAGATGTACTTGTCACTACTCCTCCCGAACCCAAACAAAACGAGGCTGGGACTGAACAACATGACAGCCTGCCGAAAGAACAACTTCTCACTCCCACTTCATATGTTCTAACTACCTCTCGTGCCGGCGAAGAAACCGTCATCACTGAGCCTCCATTGAATCTAAATCCAGTTGAGAGGGATGAAACAGATGAGGATGATACCTCTAGTGACAATGTGAGCAGTGAGGGTCTTGAAGACGAGGAAACTGAAAGTGGTGAAGATAAACCACGGAGCTCTAAGAGTATGGACGAATCTCCACCAAAGAAAATGGCTGCCCCCAGTTCTGCTCCGAGCCAAGATGACCTAACAAGCCTTGAGGAAAGTGATCCCCTTGAAGCTTTCGAACTTATGTTAAGCAGTGAAAGCGTTCAGAACACTTTGACTTCATTTGTCGGAGTAAGTTCTGAAGCGTCTGAGGAGGATTTGACTCAAGAGCTCCAGGCGAAAGTCGTAAAGGTAGAACTTTTCCAAGCCATCAGACTGAATTCGAGCCTTACTTTTGAACTCAAAAGCCTGACGCACAAGTTGCTCAAAATGACTCGCAACCAAACTTTGCTAGCCTTCCCGGATAGCCACATAACTCCGGCGTGAAGTCGAAAACAATGCTTTGTTAGTAACAAATCGTCGTCAGCATTCAGAGGATTTGAAGTTAGTAGAAGCATCTAAAGTTAAAATTGCTTCTTTGAAGCTTGAGAGTGTCAATGCTTCGGCTGAGGCAAAAATTGCAAGTCAAACATTGCCTCTTATAAAGAGCAAATGACGGTCTTGGCGTCAAAGATTAAGGAGGAAGAAGAGAGGTTAGCCGGAATCCAAAAGGTGTTAGTTCCTTCAGAAGCCGAACTTCGTCAAGAGGCCAAACTGGCTATCGAACATTTCAAAAAGGCCAAGTCGAGAAACAACGAGATAAACAAACTAATCGACAATGGCTCTCAGAACCAAACTGTGTTGGATCTCTCCAGAACGGCTCTAGAGAGACTGACTAGTAGTCTTACCTTTCAAGATTTGTAATATATGTACTAATATTACTTTTTTCTTCTTCAAGACTACATTTTCATTGTACTGGCAATGTATGCCATGATTATGCACCTGCAGTTGTTTTTATTCGCACTTAATTTTCACTTCTTGCAGCACTGGCCTATATTTTTTCAAATATTTGCCATTTACTCGCAATATTCGATTATCCGCACCGATCTCCTCTATTTCGTACGTACCATTCGAGTAAACCTGAGTGATTTTGAATGGACCTTCTCAATTTGGCAACCATTTGCCTAGAACTCTGTCTTTTCTATCCATAGGTAGAATCACTTTCCAGACCAAATCTCCTGAAACGAAAGATTTAGACTTTACTTTCTTGTTGTAGGCTTTGGCCACTCTTTCTTTCTGCCTCATGAGGACATCTAATACACGTATCCTTTCTTCATCTAAATCAACCAGTTCATCCAACATCATGTCCCAATAATGGTTTGTTGGGAGGTCGCACTGCCTTTGGACTCTAGTCGATTGTAAACAAACTTTGGCAGGTAGGACCGCGTCATGGCCAAATGTAAGTCTAAAAGGGGTAGTGTTAGTCGATTCTTTTGGCGATTTTTGACAAGCCCACAGAGCTTGATTCAAAGTGTTATGCCAATTTCTTGGTTTACTACCCACATGTTTCTTTATCAAATTAATGATTACTTTATTGGCGGCTTCGACTTGACCATTTGCCTGCGGGTAATAAGGCGTCGAAGTTAACAATTTAAACCCGACTTCGGAAGCAAATTCCGCCATTTTTCACCCTGTGAAAACCGACCCTTGGTCTGTGGTGATAGTCTCTGGGATCCCAAACCTGTATAAAATGTGGTCCTGAATAAACTTGATCACTACTTCCTGATCCACATTCGATAAAGGGACGACTTCTACCCATTTGGTGAAGTAATCTATCCCGACTATAATATACCGGTGGCCTTTCGACGAAGTAGGTTTTACTTCTCCAATCAAATCCAAAGCCCATCCTCTAAATGGCCATGGTTTTACTATTGCGTGAAGTTCACTTGCTGGTACATGCTGTATTCCTGCATGCTTTTGGCATTCTTGACATCCTTTAGCGAACTCTATACAATCTTTTAACATTGTAGGCCAATAGACCCCTTGTCGAAACAAGAGCCATTTCATTTTGTGGCCTGCTTGGTGCGAACCACAGGCCCCACTGTGAGTGGTGGAAATTGCCAAGTACGCCTCGTTTTCTCCAAGGCATTTCAATAAAACTTGCTCAGGGGTCTTCTTGAACAATTCATTCCCTATCACCACATAGCTTAAAGCTCTGTATTTGATCTTCCGACTGGTATTCCCAGTAGGGTTTTTTAAATATTCGACGATTTGTTTCCGCCAATCATTGACTGCCTACTGTCAATGGCAAAAACTTCAAAAATTTCGGCCGAAAGATTGTTTATCTCCTCTGCCCCCTCAGTTTTGTAATTGACAGTTCTTTTAGAGTAAGGGAAATCAAATTAGATTTATCCCTTATTTCTATCAATTCTCCTAACTTTGCTTTAGGAACCTTATAACCCGAAGCGATCTGTGCCAACTCATTTGCCTCTTGGTTGTCAACTCAAGGCATATGTTGAATATCCACATGCTGAAAACGTTTTAACAACGTGTTGGCTAGAATAAAATACGTAATTAGATTTTCTTTAATACATCTGTATTCTTTGGTCAACTATTTTATGACCAGTTCAGAGTCGCCCTTTATCTCGACCTATTCTGCCCCCAGTTCTAACAAGATTTCAAGTCCCGCTATTAAGGCTTCATATTCAGCTTCATTGTTTGAACATTGTTCAGTCATTCTGAACTTAAAACTTGTTGGAATGTTAGTAGGTGACAAGATTAAAATACCAATCCCAGTGCCATCTTTGTGGCTGGAACTGTCGAAATATAATTTCCAACGTCGAGTCTCTACTAAGCCAACCGTAGCTTCGATCGCAACATGGTTAACTATGAAATCAGCCACAATCTGTCCTTTAATGGCTTTCAAGGGCTTGTAGGTCAACGAATACTCTGTTAGGGCTAAAGCCCATTTACCGATTCTACTATGTAAAATAGGTTTGGATAACATGTGCTTAATAATATCAAAATGAGAATAAACACAAACGTCGACCGGTTTTATATATTGTTTCAACTTTGTACAAGAAAAATACAAACAAAGGCACAACTTTTCAGTTGGGTGGTACCTTGTTTCAGCATCATTTAAAATCCTACTGAGGTAATATATGGCTCTTTCGACGCCATTTTCATCCTCTTGGGCTAACTTGCTACCTATGAATGTTTCTGATGCTGCTATGTACAATTTCATCATCCTATTCTTAACAGGGGGTAAAAGAACAGGTGGTTTCATCAAATACGACTTAATTTCTTCAAAAGCCTTCTGATGTTCTGGTTCCCATATGAATGTATCTTCCTTCTTTAGCCTGAGCAACGGCGAGAAAGCTTGAGTCTTGCCACTTAAATTCGAGATGAATCTTCTCAGAAAATTTATCTTGCCAAGAAGAGATTGCAATTCTCTCTTGGTTGAAGGAGGCTTCGTTTCCAAGATGGCCTTTGTCTTATTTTGGTTTATTTCAATACCCTTTTTGTGAACCACGAAGCCCAGAAAATCACCTGCGTGAACACAAAAAGCACACTTCAAAGGATTCATCTTTAAACCATATTTTCTCATCCTTTCGAATGATTGCCGAAGATGGTCTAAATGGTGATCTTGTGTTGAAGACTTTACCACAATATCATCTATGTACACTTGCATGAACTTTTCTATGAAATCATGGAACATGGAGTTCATTGCTCTTTGGTATGTAGCTCCAGCGTTCTTCAACCCGAATGGCATAACTACCCATTCATATACGCCTATGGCCCCAGGGCACCTAAAGTGGAGTCATCAATGTCTTTGATTTCATCAAAAGGACGAGCAACTTCAATATGATCTTCCATCTTAGAAAAAAGATTGCAACAGTAATCAGGAATTGGAAAACAACTTAGGGGCAAAACATGAAGGGTAAAAAAAATCCACAAAATAAAAACAATTAGTTCATTGTTTTGCACCATGTCATGCATCTTACTAATTGATATCAACTTAGCCACTTACTAAAAATTTAGTCTGTAAAAGACTAATATGAATCAAATTAAAAATATTCAAAATGTCATGCATCTATTTGAGAGCACCTTGCAAAGTCAGAGACGAATTTTTAGATTTAGTCATTTTCAAATATAAAAAACAATCCTATAAAATATTCCACTGTTCAGAATGAGGCCAGAAACATAATAGTAATTTAACAATTCAATTTATTAAAACATTAAAAATCTAACAATTCACATGAAAATATAGCAAGAATCAGTTCTGCAGTTCCAAAAGAAAGAAGACAATGTATCAACAATCAAGAAACATTGTGGTTCAGTTGCTGACATTCAATTCAACTAACTAATCCATTCATTTACAACCATTTGAAGAAGAACAATCACATCACAGCATCAAAATGACTAATTAACTTTTACTCTTCATTATGGTTTCAGTTTAGATTGAAGCATGAAACAAAAATATATTCCATAAAATCATTTTTAATGTAGGATCTATTTGGTTAAAAGTTAAGATCTATTCATCCACAAAATCATTTTTAGATATCAATGAGATGATTAAAGTGAGAAATATTATGATATGGTTCATAAAACATTAAGAGAGATGATTTGTATATGTGAAAATGGATACCTGAAATCTCCTTTTGCTCTCAGATTTGGATCAGTTCTTCTTCTTTGTTTTTGTTCAATGAACTCGGCTGGTGGCAGAGATAGAGTTGGGAGGGAGAAAATGTATCTAGATATTGGAGCAAGAGTGGATGTTGGCGTGTAATAGCATGCATGAGAGCCTAGTTTTGGATAATAGACTGAACTTGAACAATGTTTGGTAAAAAGCAGTGTCAGTAGTAATATAAATGTCAAAACTAACCCTGTAAAAAAATTGTCATCAGTTATTGAGGCTGGGGTAATTGAGTACAACGGGAGAAATTCAAAATCCTGTAATTTGAAGGCATGAGAGGCAGTTGAAATGACTGAAACACCCTCGTTTCATTGTATAAAAATCTGTTAGGAGGTGGGGCAGTTATGTGATTTTGGAAGACATTTGTTTTTTATATATAGATAGAGATGTCAAAAATGGGCCGGGCTATGGGCCGGCCCATTAGCCCACATTTTAGGGCCGGGCCGGACCTCAAAAAGCTAGCCCAATATACACTCGGGCTTTTTTGGCCCTAGCCCATTTGGCCCATATAAATATATGGTCGGGCCGGGCTGGCCCATCGGACTTCGGGCCGGCCCATTATCTATATTTCCATTTGATTTTTGTTTAAAAACACTATATTTTTTGAAAAAATTATCAACTAATTTAAAATTTATTAATAAAAATGAACGAATTTAGCTCAAAGTTTTAAAATTCTAAAGTTTATAAATTATTAATTTGATTCAATTGAAGGAATAATCTAGAATTTAATTAATATTCAATGTTAATGTAAAAATTATTTACAATTCTATATTCATCCAATCATGTTTTAGCAAAAAGATAATTGTGAGTAACTAATATATAAAAAAGAGTGAATAAATTAAAAAAAGAAAACTAAAACGGGTCGGGCCGGGCTGACCCATGACCCACGCTGGCCAGACCGGACTCTAGAATATGTGGCCCAATTATAAATAGGTTGGGCCGGATTGACTCATTTATACACTCGGGCCTCTCGGGCCGGTCCGGGCTGGGCCGGGCCAACCTATTTGACATCTCTATATATAGATAGTTGAAGAGAGATTGAGAGTGCTGTACAAAATTTAATTTGGTGGCTTATACATACGCCTTCGAACCAAGAAAATGCTTCTCCGACGAACCACCGCACTTCTATTCAAAAACCACACCCTTCAACCACTCCGCCGCCACATCACCAACCCCATCACACCGGTAAACCGCGAAGAACTCCTCAAAATCTGCACCATTCTCTACCAACAACAAAACTCACCCGATTCACGTCTTCACTCAAAACTCACCTCTTCCAATTTCAATCTCACCCATGAATTCTTCCTCCAAGTTTGCAACAATTTTCCTTATTCATGGCGACCCGTTTATCGCTTTTTCCTCTTCACACAAGAAAAAAACTCATCTTTCACTCATACTCATGTTTCATTCAATAAAATGCTTGATGTTGTTGCAAAGTCTCGTAACATTGATCTATTTTGGAGTCTTGTTAATGAAACTGCACGTCGTCGTTTAGTTAATGATAAGACATTTGTGATTGGTTTGAAGACTCTTGGTGGTGCTAGAGAGTTGAAAAAGTGTGTGGAGTTTTTTCATTTGATGAATTTGAATGGTTATGGTTATAGTGTTGAGAGGTTGAATAAAGTTGTTGAGGAAATGTGTAAGGTGAAGCTTGTTGAGGAAGCTAAGTTTGTTGTTTTTAAGATGAAGGGTTGGATTAAGCTTGATGGGGTTAGTTATAAGTGGTTGATTAGTGGGTTTTGTGATAAGGGTGATTTGATTGAAGCTTCTAAGATTTGGAATTTGATGGTGGATGAAGGTTTTGTTCCTGATGTTGATGTTGTTGAGAAATTTATGGAGACGTTTTTTAAGGTGAATCAATTTGGTGAGGGTTTGAAGCTTTTTGAGACCATGAGGTTGAAGAGGATGGATGAACTTGGTGTTTCGACTTATAGGGTTGTGATTAAGTGGTTGTGTAAAAAGGGGATGATGGATAATGCTCATGAGGTGTTCGATGAAATGTGCGAGAGGGGTATTCGAGTTGATAGTTTGACATTGGGTTATGTTGTGTATGGGCTTCTAGCAAAACATAGGGTTAGAGAGGCTTATCAAATTGTGGAGAAGATTGATGTTGTGGATATAAGTGTTTATCATGGGTTGATAAAAGGGCTACTGAAGTTGCGAAGAGCAAGTGAAGCAACTCAAGTGTTTAGGAAGATGATAAAGAGAGGTTGCGAACCGACTATGCACACATACATAATGTTGTTGCAGGGTCATTTGGGGAGGAGAGGAAGGAAAGGGACTGATCCTCTTGTGAATTTTGATTCTATTTTTGTGGGTGGTATGGTGAAAGTTGGACATTCAAAGGAAGCTATTAAGTATGTTGAGAGGGTGATGAACCGAGGGATGGAGGTGCCGAGGTTTGATTATAATAAATTTTTGCACTACTTTTCAAATGAGGAAGGCGCAGTAATGTTTGAGGAGGTAGCGAAAAAGTTGAGGGAAGTAGGGTTGATTGATTTGGCTGACATACTTGAGAGGTATGGACAGAAGATGGCAACTAGAGATAGGAGGAGAAATAGATTTCCAATAATTGAAGCTGCTAATGTAATGGATGACAAACAGGTCATGTAAATATAAAGGTTATACGATTGATGTAAAGAAATTAAAGTTGGCTGGAAATGAAGCATTGGATTTATGAAATGTCAGCATTTTCTAAGCTTAGTGGTAGTGGAGAAATCTGACTTGAAAGAGGTATATGATCAACGTATATAGCTTTTATAAGTTTATATATCTGTGTGTTATCATCGGATTTTCAATGTTATATAGATAAATTTATTTATTCTCTTTCATTCAATTATATGGAAGTTTTTGTGGACCCTCGATTTAGTAAAAATGATTTAGGGTGAAGCTTGTTCCTCTTACTGCTTCTGACTACTTAGAACTATTAGAGATGTTGCCGATGACTTTGCTCCTACTCATTATTGTATCGGCATCATCCATTGTGATCATTTTGTTGGGGAAGCTGGTTTCTTTGTTTACATTAACACTTTCATTCTGAGAATAGGTATACTAATGATTGATAGCTGCTGCTGATGTTTGTTGCTTTACTACAACAAGCATTGGCATTTGTTTTTCCTTATCTAACGCTAACAACATGCTTGTTGAAATGCTCCTCAGAAACTGTATTGATTTTTCAGACCACAAATTGACATTCACTAAGGCAATAAAATATGTTTCTATTGCAATAGCGAGAAGATCTCAAGGGCGTGCTGTTAATGATATGCCTTTCTCCATGACCCCTGTTGATTATTAGTGTTCAGGAAATGTTCAATTTGTGGGTGGGTCAAGGGCTGGTTCACCATTATTTGTAATAAATGTTGGGATAAAAATGTTGAAGCTGGACTTCGTGGCACTTTATCCAGTTCCTCCTATTCATCAAATCTATTTGATTGCTGGATATTTCAAGCTTCAAGTTGAGATGTTTGTCATCTAAATTCAATTAATTGATTGGTGAAGTTCTGCCAATTTTCTTAGTTTCATGGCTTTGGAAGATAAAAGCCATATTTGATAAGATACCAGAGCAGTGCAATTTTACTTTGGCTGTAGCTGTAATCCTAGTAGCCCAGTTTAACATGAAGCTAGTTCCAGGAATTTCAACATCAAACATGGCACTTGAATTGGCATATAGCAAAGAGGGAAGCGTGTTAGTTTCTTGTCATTGCTCACTGAATTATGATACATGTGAGGCTTTCTTATTGATAGATTTGCTATATCCATTCCACACCAAGGAGTGGCACCGTCATGTAATAACTACTTGAATGTTGTTGCTGCAACAAGTTTCTCAGAATCAGTTCTTTGAGATTGGAAAATCAATAGGATATTGCAGTTCAGAGTACAGATAAGCTGCAACGCGTTCTAATATGCTGTAACAAAATTTAGTTCACAAATTTGGTTCTGTTCATTAGCTGAATCAATATACTTGTCTTTGTGGCAGAATGTTCGTGCCCGATATTGTCATGATTGAGAAGGACACATGGTGGTTTCAATGTATGTAAACAAGACTTTAAACAGAATGGAAATATATTTAAAATTCCCAAAATGATTCTTCTAGCAACCAATATTAACAGCACTGAATTTGATAGAGCTAAAGCTGCAGGTTTTACCATTACCGTGATCTTGAAGCCTCTGAGAGCTAGTATGGTGGCTGCTTGCCTTCAGCAAGTTCTTGGAATGGGGTAAAAAAAGGAAGATAGGGAAAGAAAATGGCTCCTCTTTTCTACAAAGCCTTCTCCATAGAAAGAAAATATTGGTGGTCGAATACAACTGCGTAAACCAGAGGGTAGCTGGAGGTGCATTAAAAAAGTTTGGAGCTGATGTGAAGTGTGTTGAAAACGGCAAAGCTGCACTTGAAATGCTTTAATTGCCTCATAATTTTGATGCTTGCTTCATGAACATTCAAATGACAGAAATGGATGGATATTGCTTTTTTCCTGCTTTATTATACATATTATATTGTTATTTTTAAATTTTGGATGAAGGTAAAATGACCTTGCATATTGGTTTTATTACATCATTATGATTTATTAGACATAAGAGTTTGTAAAATTTTATATTAATATTTAATAGTTTAATTGGTGTGCATTGTCAATGTAAATAAGTTTTACACACATTTGATCATATCTTACCATCTTGGTATTGGTAGAGACATTTTAGGAACAAATATCAAAAGTGGCATAATAGTGATATATAATTAGAAGCATGTGTAATTTAATTTTTAAATTAACAATGCATACCGATTAAATCCTTGTATTAATATAATCATTTGCTTCAAATCTTAGAATCAACAAAGTTGCTAATAATGCTGAGAAGTTGATAAGCACCTAAATACTTGGAGAAAAAGACTTAAAAGCTAGCAGTCAAGGGGAAAAAACCAAGCCAACTTAAGTACTCCGGCCGAGCATCCCATGACTTAGACACCCCGTAATCGGCGTCTCTATCATAGCACCACCCCTAGGAGCCAACGCTTAGGTAGCTGCACTCTATGACGCTTCACTCAGCCATTCTGGTCACCCCCATAGTAGGTAGCCCTTTCTAAGTCACTGACAATCAGTTCTGATACCATTTGATAAGCATCCAAGCACTTGGTAAGCCTTACCTTAAAAACTAGCTATCAAGGGGGGAGAAGCAAGCCACTCAAGCACTTCATTTCAGGTTTCTTGTCCTTTCCATTTCATATAACTTGTGCATCGGCTTTTGGAAACTATCTAAACAATTTTCATATATTTTTCAGGTTTGAAGCAACTAATTGAATTCAGATGATGGAGAACGGAAAATGAGCAGATGAATGGTGAATGTGGTGAAGAAAACGCACAGAGAAGGGACTGTCATAAACGTATATTAGCCATGACAGCTCATGTAATCCAAGCAACATACGACGAGTGTTTAAAATGCAGTATGGTTGGATATGTCATGATCCTATAAACCATTGCTAGCAAATGTGTGGATGTGGAGAAATGACATCAAAATTGTATATCCTTTGATCAATTGTTGATAAAATTTTCTCCCACGTATATCAGGATCAAATGAAACTGAACTGATTGTTAAGTCTTTATTCTTTTAATAGATCTATAAGGAAAAGTAACACAAGCATCACTATTTTTCTTCTTATTGATTGACCTACCTATTAACTCAAGTGATTCACTGAAATCAACAAATGGCAACATCAAGGTATACTACTACATATATATGCTCTTTTGCAACATTTTTTCGGTAACGAACGAAAATAATTTTTTTCCCTCAAAAAAAATATATTTGTAACTCGGAAATAAGTGTTGGACACTTTATTTTTCGTCCCATGGGCCCGTAACCTAGAAGTCTCAAGATTAAAATCTAATTTTAATACCACTTGTTGGAGAAACCGGGGAAATTGTTGGATTCAACTATGAGTAAGTTAGTCTCTTTGGTTGCTTAGGAGCAAAATAGTTTTTCAAGGAGGCAGGTTTGCTAATTGTTCTACAAACATTGTTCTAAATTTTAACAAAAAGTCACATCATAATGTCAGATCGTATTTCACTTAATTTGTAAAATTTATTCTTCCAATGGTGAAAACTAATTTATGCGTGATGCGAGATTTGTCTCACTTATGAACCATAGAATTGACTAGATTGCACAAGAGGAGAGGATGTTAGGACTTCATTTGTTTTGTTGTTGTCAGTGTGATCTCGGTTACCTAGCAAGAAGATGCCACTAGTCATCATGCAACTCAAACTACTAGTAAATGAGTTTAGTTCAATGGGAAATGTTTTGTGTGAAACAAATAGAAAGAAAAAGATAGAAAAAAAGAGTGATGTGATAGACGTGGTAGTTTGGTGATATGATAGGAAGAGAAGGATAAAAAGAAAATTAGATGTTGAATGTGTATAAAATTTACAAGTGTCTATTTATCATAGTTGTCAATGGAATATACAATGTTTTTATTGCTTTAACTATTATTAGTGTGTTAACCAGTGCGTCTCATGTTGTATAAAGTGTATAAAATTGAATGACATGAAAGTAATAATTTGAACCCCTTCAACCAAAAACATAATTTTTGTAGAGTTTGAATCTAATTTCTTTAGGTGTTAAACCTTTAGGTGGTGTATATATCTAGGGACTAAATAAGTATTGAGTTTAAGACATTTTTTATCTCTATTCTTATTACCGTAACTAATCAAAGGTAAAAAAGAGAAAAAACCAAAAGGTAATTCATACTATACTAATATATATAACATCCACACATTACATGTTGTCGAGGTGTCTGGTGAATCCGAAAGAAAAGGCCAATAAAATTGTACAGTAAAGTTCTAAAAGCACAAGACAAAAATATGCAACTGAGTAAATGAGAGAAAAAAAACACTTGGATAATAGAATTTGAAGGATAGGAAAGTGCTTTTGCATTAGCATGTTTTGTAATTTACAAAGAAGCTTTTTTAGTAGAACTGTTTTTATACCAAAGGGTAAAATGAACTTACAAAGAAGCTTTTTTTTTTTGTGATTATAAAGAAGTTTTTTTTGTAGAATTGTTTTTATACTAAAGGGTAAAAGTTCATTTGCATAAGCTCAAAATTAGCCTAATCCAAACGGACCCTAAGTCATCCTTTTGAAAATTTTAGAAATTAAACTTCAAAGAAGGTCAAATTATTTTTAAGTGAGCATTGTGAACAATGTTCGAGTTCAAATCTGCTCTCCATCAGTGGTACGTACGTTGGCAAGGTTTCGATTCCAAGTGCTCAGAATTAATTTTGGTTGCCCATAGCATGAACATGGGACATCCATATTCTTGCCTGCCTCTCTGCAACAAACATTATAAAATACCAAGACAAATCTTTAGGGAAACAAAATTAAAAGGTTTAGCAGAGACATTATTCATGATCCTAAGTCCTAACTGATTTTTTATGAGCATTTTGCATATAATTAAACCACTTTAACCAGGTATATTTGTATGATTAATGCTTTCTACAAAAATAAAACTCAACTCAATGTGCAATTAATTGAAGAAACACGTATCAGGTTGTGGGAAATAAATAACAATTCTTAATCATATCATCATGATTCCATTTTGTTAAGAGTTCCATTTAGATGGGATGCGGCTTGGCAATGTGTTTATAAGAGTGGGGGCAGTCTTCACCTTACAAATCCGTTTTGTAAATTTATGAAATTGGAATCACCATGTTTTGGAGCCAGAACCTCACGGGACCTAACTTTACATATTTCGGCACATGGAAAGACAAGCGAATGAGTATTGAAAAGATTGTGAAATGCTCACAACCACATCAAACAAAGATTGGAAACAAGAATAGCATATTCATAAAACCAGAAAAACTCTTCTCCAAAAGCAAATAAACAAAGCATATTCATAATCTCAGAATCCAACTTAAAGGCAAAATCTTTCTTCATCACAGAAACAAACCCCAAAACCGATTATAAAAGGAAATGGAGAGCAAACCCATATGACTAGTCTCATTTTCAACCTTGACGCTTGGTCTGCTTGGTCTTTACAGGATGTTTTTTGCCACTGAGAGTGAGAAAACTTTTTGGTTTGGGGTGTGGTCTTAAACGACTTCCAACTCCTCTAATATACTCAGTAGGAAGTTCTGTAGCTTCTAGCAATTTTTCACGCACAACCAAATCAAGCGTCTCAAAATGTTCTGCAACTTCTGGGGAATTTTCAGGCACAACCAAATCAAGCGCCTGATAAAGTTCTGCAGCTTCTGGCTCAACAACTCTTAGCCCTCTCCTGCTCCTCCAGTAATAAACTCGTAATGGCTTGTCAGTCACAGCCAAATCAGTATTCTCGAGCACTTCAGTGTTCTCGAGCACTTGCACAACCAAATCAGTGTTCTCGAGCACTTGCACACCCTAAACTAAATCAGTGACAGTCACAACCAAATCAATGTTCTCACGCTCTCCCACAGCCTCAAAATCAGTGTTCTCGAGCACTTGCACACCCTCAACCAAATCAGTTCCAGTCACAACTAAATCAATGTTATAGCGCTGTCCCACAACCTCAAAATCAGAAATAGGATCCATGAACTCTTGGTTACTGACCTCATCAGTTTCATAAAACATCTGATTCTCCACCTGGATTCACTCCTTGGGTAAAACATTATTATTTTTAGGTTCAACCGAAACACAATGGGGACACTTTTCAATCTGTTAAATAAATAAAACACACACCAGTTATTAAACCTAATACATAAGCAAATAATCAATCTTCTGATTTTAAAAACATACATCCAATATAGTCAAACTTTCCAGCTTGCTACCCAATATAGTCAAACTTTCCAGCTTGCTACCAAAAAGATATTGAAGTTCCCTTATCTAAGATGAACTTTTAAGTATACCAATAAGAAGTTCATCTTAAATCAGGGAACTTCAATATCTTTCTGTGCCAATGAGGTAGCTAAGGTGCTAGGCATTAAGCCTGATGGTGTTTGTATGACGTTAAGGAAGTATACATATCCCAACCTATGTTGATGATCTCAAGAAACGCTACTCGAATAAAGTAATAAAAAAGGAGACAAAAAAAATCAAAGGAGATTATACAAAAATAGAAACCAGGAAAACAAAAAGGGAATTAAGCTACCAATCTTTGAAAAAGATATTGAAGAACATGCTAATGGATAAAGAGACAAAAAAGACATGGTACAAGAAGCTATTGATGTTTTTCATTGTGGATCAGTTATTGCTACCAACAAGTAATAAGACTTTTGTGAGGAGTTATGTGTATATGCATGCACATGACATGGAGAAATTTGAAGAATTTACTTGGGCTCAATACACATTGGACCAAATTCATGACGCAGCGAGAAATCTTGCTGATGGCAAACCGAACTTTGTTGCTTGCACTCCGGTTTTGGAGGCAATGTTATTTGTGAGAATAAAAAAGTTGCAACCAAATCCATTTAGCACTTATGTCTCAATCATACTCCCTGTCTTTAAATACAAAACTTCTAAGAATATCTCAACCAAATGGGGTAGCAAGCTGGAAAGTTTGACTATATCAGATGTAACTTTTTGAAATCAGAAGCTTTATTATTTGCTTATATATGTACCAGGTTTAATAACTAGTGTGTGTTTTATTTATTTAACAGGTTGAAAAGTGTCCCCATTGTGTTTTGGTTGAGCCTGAAAATAATAATGTTTTACCCGAGGAGCAAATCCAGGTGGAGAATCGGATAATTTTTTAAACTGATGATGTCAGTAACCAAGAGTTCATGGATCCTATGTCTGGTTTTGAGGTTGTGGGTGAGCGAGAGAACACTTATTTGGTTGTGACTGGCAATGATTTGGTTGAGGATGTGCAAGTGTCGAGAACATGATTTTAAGGTTGTGGGAGAGTGTGAAAACATTGATTTGGTTGTGACTGACAATGATATTGTCGCGTCGAATTTCGGATGTCAAGCTATTGACTAGCATTGAATCACTAAATTTAAATCACGACTGAACTTTTAATTTTTCGGGGAAAAAAGGAAAAAAGTTCTAAATTACCTCGAAAAGAGATTTTAGGTTCGAAAGTCGATTATGCGAGGGGAAGGTATTAGCACCCCTCACATCCGTTGTACTCAACGGGAACCTCTTAGTTGGCTTAGGCTTAAAATGTCTTTTGACGTTTTGCTTGCATGCTTAATCATATATATATATATATATAAAGGAACAAGAAAATATAATGTGAGATGAAGAAAGAGATAAAAACAAACGAAATAGAAAAAAAGGAAAAAGAGATTTTTTATTAACGGGCTTGACAAGACGTCGATCTTGCTCCTACGTATCTCCCGGTAGTCGGAGAATTCAAAGCTTACGTAGTTCTTGAAAAAGTTTGTATGTTGGTTCGTTTTAGTTAAAAAGATTTGATCGCGTCCGAGCGAAAAAAGTTCGAAAAAGAGAAAGTAATGAAAGTAAATGTCAACTGTTCGGGTTGTTGCCGAACTGCCATTGACGACGAGAAATGAAAAGTAAATGTCAACTGTTCGGGTTATTGCCGAACTGCCATTGACGACAATGCATAAAAGTAAATGATTTGATAAAAAGTTTTGCACTCGGACTTGAACAAAGGTTTTGAAACGTACGAAGACGTACAAAGTTTTAACATGATGAAAGATGGACGCTAAGGCGATGAACTCGCACAAGGCGTGAATGTTTTAAAGGAAAAAAGACAGACGCACAGAGGCGTAAAAGGTTTGAAAATAAAGACAAACGCACGGAGGCGTTAAATTCGCGCAAGGCGTAAAAGTTGAAAGAAAACGTGCAAAGGCACGAAAAGTTCAGATTGACCACAAGGGCCAAAATGACAAACGCACGGAGGCGTACAATGTTTGAATTGACCACGGGGGCCAAGAAAAGTTTAAAATGGTCACGGGGGACCAAGAAAAGTTGGATTGGTCACGAGGGACCAAGAAAGGTTCAAATTGGTCGCGAGGGACCAAGAAAAGTTGGATTGGTCACGAGGGACCAAGAAAGGTTCAAATTGGTCGCGAGGGACCAAGAAAAGTTCAAATGCGTTGGACGCGTTGAAAATAGAATGACGATTGTCCGAGCAACGAGACATACGTCAAGCATTCGTACAACCGGGGAAAGGAGAGACATACGTCAAACCACCCTTTTTCATTCAAGTTTTATTTGAATTTGAGAAAAACGTATTTTTGGGGAAGCTAGAAAAGAATGACGATCGTCTAAGCAACGAGACATACGTCAAGTGTTTATCCAATCGGGGAAAGGAGAGACATACGTCAAACCACCCTTTTTCATTCAAGTTTCGCTTGAATTTTAAGAAAAAACGTAAACTGTCAAAACGCTCGTTTTTTTAGAACTCAAATGAAAAGAAAAGAAATTGTTCAAATTAGTTGTTGCAACTAAATGAACAAATGTTGTTCAAGTTATTGAAACAAGAAAGAAAATGTTTTTGTTGTTTTTTGTTTGGTTGGTTTGGAAGGACAAGGTCCTTTGCCTACATACCCAAATGGGATCAAAACCGATGTAGTTCGGGCTAAAAAAGCCGAGTGATTAGTTATGTTAATTTTAAAGTTTGAAAATGTTTGTGAAAGATAAAATGAGCCAAAGTGGCGAGTGAATGAAGTTTGATTAATTAAAAATGCAAAAATAAAGTCTGATATGATTAAGATCGATTGAAGTTTGATTAAAAGAAAGTTGCTTGGTTTGAAATCCAAGGCTTTGTTAATGAAGAATATTTTTGATGAAGTTTTTGAATATTTGAAATGTTTTTGGTTTTTTATGATTTTTTCTTGGAGTTAAAAAGAAAATAAGTACGATAAAAAAAACTAAACGCGAGAGAATAAAACGTTTGTTGGATTAAAATGAAAGAGTTTTTTTTTTCTTGGATTTAAACTATGAAAAATGAAAAAAATGCAAAGCATATTTATATATATTTGTTCCTAAATGCATGTATATTCTAATGACATAGAAAAATGCAAAATAAAATGAACAATTAGAAATAAAAAATAAAATGCATGAGATGATATGATAAGTAAATAAATGGGATGTTAAAAATAAAAGAACAAATAAAAGGATATAATAATAAAAGGAAAATAAAATTGTAAAGAAAAAAAATAAAAGAAATAAAATAGAGAGGTGTAAAAATAAAAACTGGGGGTGCAAGAAGTGAAAAATAAATCAGATTGGAAGAGAAAGGCCCAAAATGTATTGGGCCTGCGTAAATTAATCTGGGCCGTCTGATTAATCAGATGGCCCTGATCTGATCACAGGAAAAAACAAACCTGAACTGTATGATCTGAAATCAGAGGGCCAGGAGGACGTGGGTGTACGCTAACGCGTACACCCTCACGCACTGAATCAGGGAGGGGTATTTAAACCCCTTCCCTTCATATTTTTTCATTTCTCAAGTTCACTTCTCTCTCTTCTTCTCATTCTTGGCCGCGCCTCTCTCTCATCTCCCACCTCTCTCATCTTTGCTCGCCGGAAAGGAATTCCGGCGTGGTGGCCGCCGGCCTAAGCGGCGGCGCCACCGCGCCGGATAAAAAAAATTCGCCTTTTCAAAAAACAAACCCCACTTTTACATATCCTTTTCTCCCCTCATCCCAAATCCAAGCTTGGATTTCTCAAAATCTCCCCCAAATTGTCTAGATCTAGGTTTAAAAATACAAAAAAAATTACCCTTTTCTCTTGTTTTGTATTCGTTTTTGTGCTTGCTTCGTGTTTCCTTTGTGCTGTGTGTGCGTTGGTGTGTCGTTCTGTTAGGAGGGTTTTGTGCGTGAGCTGGGACGTGGTTAGGGCGTTTGGGGTCGTGGTGTTGTGTTATTGCGCGTATGGCTTGCTGTTTGCGTGAGTTTGAGTTGTGTTGGGTGTGGGTTGTGTTGGTTTGTTGAGTTATGTTGGTGGTGTGTTTTTTCTGGGACGTGGGGGAGTTAAAGGGGCTGGTTTTGTGTTTTTGTGTTGTTTGGGTTAGGCAGCTGGGACGTGGTGCTGTTGTGTGTGTGTTGGGGTTGTGGGTTTGATGTGTTTTTGGGTGTGTAGTGTGTGGTGTTAGGGTGCTGGGTGAGTGTGTTGTGTTGTGGTGTGCGTGGGTTATTTGTGTTGGTGTGTGTTTTGGGGAGCTGAATTTGTGTTAGGGGGCGTGGGTGAGTTTGGGTTTTTTGCTTTGTGTGTATGCTTTGCTGGGTTGTTTGGGCTGTATTGGTGGTGATGTGTGTTGCTGGGTTGCTAGAGTGTGAGGGGAAAACATGTGTTTTTGCTGTGCTAAAAAACTGTTTTTGTTTCAAAATTTCTTCCCCTTTTTTCTTTGTGTTTGGGTCCTGTTAAATAGAGATCTTGTTGAGCTGCTTGAGCAGCTTATTGACTCATGAAGATAAGCTGGATTTTTGCAGATTTGGGATAAGATTTTAGGAGATTGGGATGGATTTGTGATGATGAACAATGATGAAAATCTGGTGAAAGGGGGCGCCCCTGCAGCATGTGTTGACTGTTGACTATTGACTTTCGACCAAAAATAGAAAAATAAAAATAATAATAATAGTAATAAATAATAATAATGACAATAGTAAAAATAAATAAATGGTAATAATGGTAAATACAAAAAATGAGATTAATGACAATAAAGGACAAAAATTGAAATTAAAAGTAAAACTAAAAAGTAATAAAAAATAAAAATAAATAAACGAGACAAAAAATTGACATGAGGTATTTTAAAATACCTCCCTGCCGAAATTTCGTCTGAAACGACGAAAATTCTCGGCCTTTAAAAAAAATGAATAAAACGAGACAATGAGTAAAATGAGACGAAGATGGGTCAAAAAATGGGGTATGACAGATGCCCCTATTTAAGTTTCTTCGCTACGGAGATTAAAAGGTGAAATTTTGATTCGACGGGTCGAAGAAACTTAAATACAGAGTACACCATTTTTTGACCAATTTTGACAGTAAAATGTCATGGATGCAATGTTATGAATGCATGTGATGCAAGTATGAATGCAAGACGGCAAAGATGACCCGATTGGGGATAAACAGAGACAAAGGGATACCCGGGTTCGTTAAAGAAACGGGATCCAACTCTATTGGGGATAGTGTTCCACTGGGGAAAAAAGGTTAGCCGCTTGGGTTATTGCCGAACTGTTCACTGGGGAGAGTGGGCAATTAACCACGGGAACCAAAAAAAGGGTAAAATGTCAGCTGTTCGGGTTAAATTCCGAACTGCCACTGACGACAAGGATTGAATGTAAAGGTCAGCTGTTCGGGTTGTGACCGAACTGCCACTGACGACAGGAAATAAAATGTCAACTGTTCGGGTTGAATTCCGAACTGCCATTGACGACAAGAAAGTAAAATGTCAACTGTTCGGGTTGGTTACCGAACCGTTCATTGACGATAAAAAGAAAAGTCAACTGTTCGGGTTGGTTACCGAACTGTACATTGACGACAGAAAATAAAAGACCTGTCAACTGTCCGGATTGGTTACCGAACCGTTCATTGACAATAGGAAATAAAAGACATGTCAACTGTCCGGATTGGTTACCGAACCGTTCATTGACGATAAAAAGAAAAGTCAACTGTTCGGGTTGGTTACCGAACTGTACATTGACGACAGAAAATAAAAGACCTGTCAACTGTCCGGATTGGTTACCGAACCGTTCATTGACGACAAAAAGAAATGTCAACTGTTCGGGTTGGTTACCGAACCGTACATTGACGACAGGAAATAAAAGAAATGTCAACTGTTCGGATTGGTTACCGAACCGTACATTGACGACAGGAAATAAAAGAAATGTCAACTGTTCGGATTGGTTACCGAACCGTTCATTGACGATAAAAAGAAAAGTCAACTGTTCGGGTTGGTTACCGAACTGTACATTGACAACAGGAAATAAAAAGACATGTCAACTGTCCGGGTTGGTTACCGAACCGTTCATTGACAATAGGAAATAAAAAAGACATGTCAACTGTCCGGATTGGTTACCGAACCGTTCATTGACGATAAAAAGAAAAGTCAACTGTTCGGGTTGGTTACCGAACTGTACATTGACGACAGAAAATAGAAGACCTGGCGACTGTCCGGATTGGTTACCGAACCGTTCATTGACGACAAAAAGAAATGTCAACTGTTCGGGTTGGTTATCGAACCGTACATTGACGACAGGAAATAAAAGAAATGTCAACTGTTCGGATTGGTTACCGAACCGTACATTGACGACAGGAAATAAAAGAAATGTCAACTGTCCGGGTTGTTTACCGAACCGTTCATTGACGACAAAAAGAAAAGTCAACTGTTCGGGTTGGTTACCGAACTGTTCATTGACGACAAAAAGAAAAAAGACACGTCAACTGTCCGGATTGGTTACCGAACCGTTCATTGACGACAAAAGGAAAAGTCAACTGTTCGGGTTGGTTACCGAACTGTACATTGACGATAAAAAGGAAAGTCATGTCAACTGTTCGGATTGGTTACCGAACCGTACATTGACGACAGTGAGGATGCGGCTGACAAGCCGTTCCTTACAGAATTGCCCCTTCAATTGGGGAGAAAGGATGCACAAGCTGTCCATTAAAGAACTTGCCACTTGGCACAACACTGGGGAATATGCACAAGCTGTTCGTTTGAACTGCCACTTGGCATAAAAAAGTGACATCACTTGACCAAACGGACTGGGGATGACACTTGGGGAATATTTACTGGTGACTATGATGGGATGCCGAGCAAAGTCGGGCTTTGGTTATGATTTGGTATTTGTGAGTGTGGATGATGACTCACTGGGGAATGCCAATAAAATTGGGCTTTATTTTGTAACATCACTGGAGGATGACATTGGAGGAAAAGAAAAATGCAGATTGTTTATGATTGATTGGTAAGAAACGTGGTGGTTAAAGCAACCATGTACAGATGATATTGTGGTATGTTGCATGTGTGAATGCGTATATGGATGAATGCGTGATCATATGATTTGTATGATTGTACAAATGTACAAATGCATGAATGCATGAATGTATGAATGCACTAATGCAGGACTCTCACTGAGGATGTTTTGTGAAAGATTGGCTTGCATTGGGGATACCCTAAATATTTATTAAGGAATTGCCCCTTGGTATAAGAATATAATGAAAGATTGCACAAGCTGTTCGTTAAAGAACTGCCGCTTGGTTTACAAGAAGGTGACATCAACAGATCCGACACGTTGGGGATGACACTCGACTGTTTTGATTTATTGCATGACCGACAACTTGGTGAAACAAGATTTAGACCGGTAAAATGGAAAGTGGACCGACGTCGCATTGCAAACACTCGGTAATCTTTGATGGGGATGATGTCACAGGGAACACATCCAAAATGTTGACGGGGTAAAGCCATAACCGTTGATGAGGAACACATACCTCATGGGGGGGAAATTGTTACTTCATTGGGAAATCGTGTTAATCCGCTGAGGAAAAGGACTGGTGATTCCGCCGGGAATGCTTATGTTTTGTTTGGATGCCGAGCGAGGTCAGGCTTTGGTTGGATGCCGAGCGAGGTCGGGCTTTGATTGGATGCCGAACGAGGTCGGGCTTTGATTGCCGAGCGAGGTCGGGCTTTGATTGGGGTGCCGAGCGAGGTCGGGCTTTGATTGGATGGATGCCGAGCGAGGTCGGGCTTTGATTGTATTTGGATGCCGAGCGAGGTCGGGCTTTGATGTATTTGGATGCCGAGCGAGGTCGGGCTTTTTGTTATGGACGCCGAGCGAGGTCGGGCTTTTTGTAATGGATGCCGAGCGAGGTCGGGCTTTTTGTAATGGATGCCGAGCGAGGCCGGGCTTTTTGCAATGGATGCCGAGCGAGGCCGGGCTTTTTGTAATGGATGCCGAGCGAGGCCGGGCTTTTTGCAATGGATGCCGAGCGAGGCCGGGCTTTTTGTAATGGATGCCGAGCGAGGTCGGGCTTTTTGCAATGGATGCCGAGCGAGGCCGGGCTTTTTGTAATGGATGCCGAGCGAGGTCGGGCTTTGGTTGGATAGTGCCAATAATGATTGGGCTTTTGGGGTTGAGACTCCACTGGGGGATGCCAATAAAAATTGGGCTTTGCTTATGGTTTCGCTGGGGATATAAGGATCATTTTGGAAGCATGATCGATATCCAGCCTTAGATGCCAACGGTGGTTGCTTTTGTGAGTAGGTGCCAATGACAATTGGGCTTTTGATTGTTGGTGCCAATGACAATTGGGCTTTTTGATTGTTGGTGCCAATGACAATTGGGCTTTTGATTGTTGGTGCCAATGACAATTGGGTTTTTTGATTGTTGGTGCCAATGACAATTGGGCTTTTGATTGTTGGTGCCAATGACAATTGGGCTTTTGATTGTTTTGGACAAAGGTTGACTTCCTGGGGAGTTTGTTAATCCACCGGGGATTGTGCTAATCCACTGGGGATTATGATTGAACTGATGATTCCGCCGGGAATGCTACCTTCTTTGTTTTTCTGAATCGTCCTTTCGGGCTTTTGATTCACTGGGGATATTCCCTTTTGATTTACTGAGGATTTCGCTGGGGAATCCCTTGAAAGAAGTCCGATGTGGGATAAACATATGTCATGTTTAACACTGGGGATAATGATTGGATGCCGAGCAAAGTCGGACTTTGATTGTAATTGGTTGCCGAGCGAGGTCGGGCTTTGGATGATTGAATGCCGAGCGAGGTCGGGCTTTGGATGATTTGATGCCGAGCGAGGTCGGGCTTTTGTTGTAGTTGGATGCCGAGCGAGGTCGGGCTTTGATTGTAATGTGGGTGCCGAGCGAGGTCGGGCTTTTTGTGATGTGGGTGCCGAGCGAGGTCGGGCTTTTATGTTGGATGCCGAGCAAGGTCGGGCTTTGATTGGGGTGCCGAGCGAGGTCGGGCTTTGATGATTGGTTGCCGAGCGAGGTCGGGCTTTTATGTTTGGTTGCCGAGCGAGGTCGGGCTTTTTGTAATGTGGGTGCCGAGCGAGGTCGGGCTTTGTTATGTATTTGGATGCCGAGCGAGGTCGGGCTTTTATGTTGGATGCCGAGAAAGGTCGGGCTTTGATTGGGGTGCCGAGCGAGGTCGGGCTTTGATGATTGGTTGCCGAGCGAGGTCGGGCTTTTATGTTTGGTTGCCGAGCGAGGTCGGGCTTTTTGTGGGAGATTGTGAGGAATGCCAATGACGATTGGGCTTAATGTGAAATTGTGAGGGAGTGTCAAGCATGGTTGGGCTTTTTGGATGATTGTGTACCGAGCATGGTCGGGATTTGTGAATGATTGGGCGCCAAGCATGGTTGGGCTTTTTGTGGGAGATTGTGAGGAATGCCAATGACAATTGGGCTTAATGTGAAATTGTAGTTGTGATTGCCAATGACAATTGGGCTTTGCTTGTGATTAGGTGCCAAACATGGTTGGGCTTTGGTTTGATATTGTGGGTGCCAATGAGAATTGGGCTTTTGTTGGTAATGAGGATTGGTCGGAAATTCCCGAATGCATGATTCCTATGAGATTTGCACAGGCAATTTTGATGTTCCCATTAATCCGAGATTGCACCAAAAATTTGAAATAAATACCAAACACAAAATTTATATCATATAGCTCAAGTTAAAAATATGTTTATCAATGAACCAACCTAATACTCATTTAAGTAAATGAACAAATTGAATATTAATTGTGGGGGTATTGAACACTCATCCGACAAGTTTGCTAACATTCCGATCGAGTTATGTGTCCATCTAATCATTGTTTCTAAAAGCACGAAAGCATTGATCACAAGGTCTTCGAGGGTTGTAATTTGGCTTGGTTACAAAAGAAATGTCATATGTGGGGAAATTGAATTCAAATGGCCAAGCAAGAGGAACATTCTTTCTATATTACACCCTTCCTCCTTTATTCAATCACAACTCTTGGTGATTTACAAATGTTTTTCTTTGATCCTTGACAACTTTTTGATTTAGAGATTTTCTCTTTTTCTCTTTTTTCTTTTTCTTTTCTTTCTTTTTTTTGTTCTTGTTGTCAAGATCAATTTACAAAATTCACCATTTCTTGACATTCACAACTTCCTTTTTTCAACTTAATCAAAGATGATACCCTAATTGAATGTTCCTTCCTCTTTCGGCAAAGGACAATAATCATGCAGGTTAAGGGTTCAAAAATGAAAGTAAAAATATCAGAATTCAATAATGATTTAACTATGAACTGAATTTTTTTACAAACTCCGGCAATTTCATTAAGCAATTGAGCTTATGAAAGTTGGCAGTTCATAGTTAATAATTCTGATTCGTTAGGCTCAAAAGGGGTTAACAAATGCTCACTTCTCACAGGGTGGGCTATTTGTGGTCAAGTGTTTTCACTCATTTTCAAAAAATGCCTTGATCCTATCAATGCTTTCGTACAATCTAAAACAACGCTCAGATTTAACATAACAAAATCGAGTTTAAACAAAAAATGCCGGTCTCCTGCATATATAATGATTTTGAGGATTCCTCACATTTTGGCTGGTTCTAAATGGTTCACCGAATAAACATATTAAAAACGCAAGTTGCATGATATAACCTTTGTACTAAGTACGTATTCTCCTTTCAAGTTTAATCATGGAAAAAACAGGAAACATGTATCTTAGCTTTGCGCAAATTAATCAAATTTTATCACTACCATGCATTTGTGGTTGAATCATTGGATCAATCCATATGATGTGATTGGTTGCCGATCAAGGTCGGGCTTTGATTGTGGATTGTGCCAATGATGATTGGACTTTTGTCGGAAATTGTATTTGTGAAGTCGCCATTGAAAATTGGACTCTTGTAGGAGATTGAGGAATGCCAATGACGACTGGTTTTTTTTTGTGAATTGGGGGAAAAGGCCGCAGTAGCCTGGGGGTTGGTAATCTCGGGTGGAGGTACCGAAATCCCTTGAAGAGTAGTGGGAATATGGATGAATTCCTCACCAAAGTCGAACGGCATGCCCCATGTACAAACGGGGGGATAGTTGCCCCTTGTTATATGTGTGGTTTGCCTTGGGACGTCGAGCCACTTTCCTTAATGGGATGACACGTAGTGTTGCGAATGAAATGCGAACACCGACGACTCACTTCGGATTGTAAGAAATCCTTAGGGTAAAAAGGGAAAGGAGTTTTGGACTCGAAGATGGACGTATGCATGATAATAAATGATGTATGTAAATGCATGAAAAATTTTTGTTTTGCTTTACAAGGAAATTAAAAAGTGCAATTAATTTCCTATAAAGCAAAGTGATATGTGAAAATTATTTTCATGCATGTAAATGTATGGTATGCATATGTATGTTCAAAATTTCCCCCATCCTCACGTGTAGGCTCTAAAGATGAGATTTTCTAAAAAGGTCCCTAGAGATCACGGACCTCACAAGGAACTATTGTCGTCAATTGCAAATGCTCGCAAGACCTCAATATATTCCAAGTGAAATCTACTCTAGGCGGGGTTTTCGCATCTTCCCTTCAAGACATACGTCAAGTGGGCCTCCGCTACGCAACCCCATCCTATCTTAATTTTTTTCTCAAAGCTCGGGAATAGAGCCTCACACGTCCGGCATTAACCCGAACAATGTGGAGTAACACCGCTCAAGTAACCCCACAACATATATAACATGAATATAAAGCAAATATGAAACAAATACATATAAAGCGAGAAAAGATAAACAAATAATGATGATAAGGCATAAGCGTGCAAGCAAAATAAAAGCATTTTAGCCTAAAAGCCGACTAAGATAGGCTTGACTTGTTTATGCACAAACAAAGTGTTTTATCCGATTTCCCCAGTGAAGTCGCCATTTCTGTCGCGTCGAATTTCGGATGTCAAGCTATTGACTAGCATTGAATCACTAAATTTAAATCACGACTGAACTTTTAATTTTTCGGGGAAAAAAGGAAAAAAGTTCTAAATTACCTCGAAAAGAGATTTTAGGTTCGAAAGTCGATTATGCGAGGGGAAGGTATTAGCACCCCTCACATCCGTTGTACTCAACGGGAACCTCTTAGTTGGCTTAGGCTTAAAATGTCTTTTGACGTTTTGCTTGCATGCTTAATCATATATATATATATATATAAAGGAACAAGAAAATATAATGTGAGATGAAGAAAGAGATAAAAACAAACGAAATAAAAAAAAAGGAAAAAGAGATTTTTTATTAACGGGCTTGACAAGACGTCGATCTTGCTCCTACGTATCTCCCGGTAGTCGGAGAATTCAAAGCTTACGTAGTTCTTGAAAAAGTTTGTATGTTGGTTCGTTTTAGTTAAAAAGATTTGATCGCGTCCGAGCGAAAAAAGTTCGAAAAAGAGAAAGTAATGAAAGTAAATGTCAACTGTTCGGGTTGTTGCCGAACTGCCATTGACGACGAGAAATGAAAAGTAAATGTCAACTGTTCGGGTTATTGCCGAACTGCCATTGACGACAATGCATAAAAGTAAATGATTTGATAAAAAGTTTTGCACTCGGACTTGAACAAAGGTTTTGAAACGTACGAAGACGTACAAAGTTTTAACATGATGAAAGATGGACGCTAAGGCGATGAACTCGCACAAGGCGTGAATGTTTTAAAGGAAAAAAGACAGACGCACAGAGGCGTAAAAGGTTTGAAAATAAAGACAAACGCACGGAGGCGTTAAATTCGCGCAAGGCGTAAAAGTTGAAAGAAAACGTGCAAAGGCACGAAAAGTTCAGATTGACCACAAGGGCCAAAATGACAAACGCACGGAGGCGTACAATGTTTGAATTGACCACGGGGGCCAAGAAAAGTTTAAAATGGTCACGGGGGACCAAGAAAAGTTGGATTGGTCACGAGGGACCAAGAAAGGTTCAAATTGGTCGCGAGGGACCAAGAAAAGTTGGATTGGTCACGAGGGACCAAGAAAGGTTCAAATTGGTCGCGAGGGACCAAGAAAAGTTCAAATGCGTTGGACGCGTTGAAAATAGAATGACGATTGTCCGAGCAACGAGACATACGTCAAGCATTCGTACAACCGGGGAAAGGAGAGACATACGTCAAACCACCCTTTTTCATTCAAGTTTTATTTGAATTTGAGAAAAACGTATTTTTGGGGAAGCTAGAAAAGAATGACGATCGTCTAAGCAACGAGACATACGTCAAGTGTTTATCCAATCGGGGAAAGGAGAGACATACGTCAAACCACCCTTTTTCATTCAAGTTTCGCTTGAATTTTAAGAAAAAACGTAAACTGTCAAAACGCTCGTTTTTTTAGAACTCAAATGAAAAGAAAAGAAATTGTTCAAATTAGTTGTTGCAACTAAATGAACAAATGTTGTTCAAGTTATTGAAACAAGAAAGAAAATGTTTTTGTTGTTTTTTGTTTGGTTGGTTTGGAAGGACAAGGTCCTTTGCCTACATACCCAAATGGGATCAAAACCGATGTAGTTCGGGCTAAAAAAGCCGAGTGATTAGTTATGTTAATTTTAAAGTTTGAAAATGTTTGTGAAAGATAAAATGAGCCAAAGTGGCGAGTGAATGAAGTTTGATTAATTAAAAATGCAAAAATAAAGTCTGATATGATTAAGATCGATTGAAGTTTGATTAAAAGAAAGTTGCTTGGTTTGAAATCCAAGGCTTTGTTAATGAAGAATATTTTTGATGAAGTTTTTGAATATTTGAAATGTTTTTGGTTTTTTATGATTTTTTCTTGGAGTTAAAAAGAAAATAAGTACGATAAAAAAAACTAAACGCGAGAGAATAAAACGTTTGTTGGATTAAAATGAAAGAGTTTTTTTTTTCTTGGATTTAAACTATGAAAAATGAAAAAAATGCAAAGCATATTTATATATATTTGTTCCTAAATGCATGTATATTCTAATGACATAGAAAAATGCAAAATAAAATGAACAATTAGAAATAAAAAATAAAATGCATGAGATGATATGATAAGTAAATAAATGGGATGTTAAAAATAAAAGAACAAATAAAAGGATATAATAATAAAAGGAAAATAAAATTGTAAAGAAAAAAAATAAAAGAAATAAAATAGAGAGGTGTAAAAATAAAAACTGGGGGTGCAAGAAGTGAAAAATAAATCAGATTGGAAGAGAAAGGCCCAAAATGTATTGGGCCTGCGTAAATTAATCTGGGCCGTCTGATTAATCAGATGGCCCTGATCTGATCACAGGAAAAAACAAACCTGAACTGTATGATGTGAAATCAGAGGGCCAGGAGGACGTGGGTGTACGCTAACGCGTACACCCTCACGCACTGAATCAGGGAGGGGTATTTAAACCCCTTCCCTTCATATTTTTTCATTTCTCAAGTTCACTTCTCTCTCTTCTTCTCATTCTTGGCCGCGCCTCTCTCTCATCTCCCACCTCTCTCATCTTTGCTCGCCGGAAAGGAATTCCGGCGTGGTGGCCGCCGGCCTAAGCGGCGGCGCCACCGCGCCGGATAAAAAAAATTCGCCTTTTCAAAAAACAAACCCCACTTTTACATATCCTTTTCTCCCCTCATCCCAAATCCAAGCTTGGATTTCTCAAAATCTCCCCCAAATTGTCTAGATCTAGGTTTAAAAATACAAAAAAAATTACCCTTTTCTCTTGTTTTGTATTCGTTTTTGTGCTTGCTTCGTGTTTCCTTTGTGCTGTGTGTGCGTTGGTGTGTCGTTCTGTTAGGAGGGTTTTGTGCGTGAGCTGGGACGTGGTTAGGGCGTTTGGGGTCGTGGTGTTGTGTTATTGCGCGTATGGCTTGCTGTTTGCGTGAGTTTGAGTTGTGTTGGGTGTGGGTTGTGTTGGTTTGTTGAGTTATGTTGGTGGTGTGTTTTTTCTGGGACGTGGGGGAGTTAAAGGGGCTGGTTTTGTGTTTTTGTGTTGTTTGGGTTAGGCAGCTGGGACGTGGTGCTGTTGTGTGTGTGTTGGGGTTGTGGGTTTGATGTGTTTTTGGGTGTGTAGTGTGTGGTGTTAGGGTGCTGGGTGAGTGTGTTGTGTTGTGGTGTGCGTGGGTTATTTGTGTTGGTGTGTGTTTTGGGGAGCTGAATTTGTGTTAGGGGGCGTGGGTGAGTTTGGGTTTTTTGCTTTGTGTGTATGCTTTGCTGGGTTGTTTGGGCTGTATTGGTGGTGATGTGTGTTGCTGGGTTGCTAGAGTGTGAGGGGAAAACGTGTGTTTTTGCTGTGCTAAAAAACTGTTTTTGTTTCAAAATTTCTTCCCCTTTTTTCTTTGTGTTTGGGTCCTGTTAAATAGAGATCTTGTTGAGCTGCTTGAGCAGCTTATTGACTCATGAAGATAAGCTGGATTTTTGCAGATTTGGGATAAGATTTTAGGAGATTGGGATGGATTTGTGATGATGAACAATGATGAAAATCTGGTGAAAGGGGGCGCCCCTGCAGCATGTGTTGACTGTTGACTATTGACTTTGGACCAAAAATAGAAAAATAAAAATAATAATAATAGTAATAAATAATAATAATGACAATAGTAAAAATAAATAAATGGTAATAATGGTAAATACAAAAAATGAGATTAATGACAATAAAGGACAAAAATTGAAATTAAAAGTAAAACTAAAAAGTAATAAAAAATAAAAATAAATAAACGAGACAAAAAATTGACATGAGGTATTTTAAAATACCTCCCTGCCGAAATTTCGTCTGAAACGACGAAAATTCTCGGCCTTTAAAAAAAATGAATAAAACGAGACAATGAGTAAAATGAGACGAAGATGGGTCAAAAAATGGGGTATGACAGATATGGTTGAGGGTATGCAAGTGCTCGAGAATACTTATTTAGTTGTGCAAGTGCTCGAGAACATTGAAGCGCTCCAGAACGCGGATTTGGTTGTGACTGATAAGCCATTGCGAGTTTATTACTGGAGGAAGAGAGGGCTAAGAGTTGTTGAGCCAGAAGTTGAAGAACTTCCTCAGACGCTTGATTTGGTCGTGCTTGAAAATTTGCCAGAAGCCACAGAACTTCATGAGACACTTGATTTGGTTGTGAAATTCTGGCTGGACAGACTAAGAACACGATGCAGGGCACAATAACTTGCTAAAACAGAGCATACACAAACACAATGTAAAAGCAAGAAAAGTAGAGTGCAGGAAAGTAAAAAGGCACAAGGTTTGTTAACCCAGTTCGGAGTAAACACCTCCTACTCTGGGGGATACCAGTCCAGAAAGGAATTCCACTATAGGAATTAATCCTTATGACTCAAGACACTGACTCCCAGTTCCCAGCCTAAGCAATTAACTTCCTCCTAGTCTTGAATTCTACCCAACACGTTGGGTATTAGAAAACCTCTAACTTCCTATTCAAGTAACAAACCTGTTACTGAACCCCTTAACAAAGACACCCTGTTTTGAAGAAACACTTCAATAACAAAACTTCATTCGTACCTACAGGCTTAGAATGAATTTACAATTCAATAAAAACACTAAACCAACTCAAAGACTGAGTGGTGCACAAATAAAACTCTAAGTTAAAAACACAGACTCAATTTCTGAATTATAACTCTAAAAACGTAAGTCTTGAAAGCAGCAGCACTCCTCCTTTTATAACCTCCAACAAGCAGCATAAAAAACAAACCAATCTTCTGCACATGATTTGTTTCTGAAATATGATTGGTCCAATAAGGAAACAAATAAAACCACATTGTATCTTTGAAAGATTATATCAGGAAAATACGTGTTTTCATAAAAACAAACCAAATCTTCATTAAATCTTCTCCAAAACAACTAGCATTCTAGAAGCAATACGCGTGGATAATTCCTTGATAAATATTGTCAAGATTCGCGCAGAAACAACTTGAAAAAGATCAGCTTCTGATGAAGTCAACCAAAGTCAACGCTGGCATCAGACTCTGAATTCAGCTTCTGAAGTGCTACAGTGCTTCTGAAGATGCCTTCAGGTTCTGATGGAATTTCCAGCTTCTGAACAGCTTCAAATCGAAAAACTTGCAACTGAAGATTTGTTCTAGACATGGAGATGCTACTATACAACACATTGGATTTGCCAAAACATGCAGTCAACTTCAAAATACTCAACAATCTCCCCCTTTGGCAAATTTTTGGCTAAAACCAATGTTCACACACCCAAGTTCTTCAATTCTCCCATAAAACTACTTCAGCAATGAAGAACTCCACAATGATCAATCATAACATTGATATACGCAGCGGATTCAGCTATGATTATCATGAAAAACACAAACCAGCTTCAGTTCAACACATCATATCAGCTTCTGATATTCTCAGCTACTGAAGCACACACAAGCTACGGATCAACTCCTGATCATCATAAAAACACTCCCCCTGAAGCTTCTCAACTAAATAACCACATGTACAACCACTCCAACATCTGAACTCTCCCCCTGCAACTCATAAAACTCCCCCTTACCTCTTCACTCATGAAAAATGGTATCAGAGCACACTTGTTTTTCAGAACCACACTTCAGGACCAAGGACAGCTCTTCACTCATGAATTTAATGACCTTGTACTCCCCCTGAGACACATACTCCCCCTCAATAACATCTTGACAACTCTTGTTGTATTGGTTCTGAACTCTGAGCTTCACAAATAGCTTCTGAATATCAAGCATAAGATTTTCTCCCCCTTTTTAGCCACAAAATTCTGACAAATCTCAGACCTCAAATAGGGAGTAAAACCAAAACAAGTAACACAGATCTTGGAAAAACTATCAGACTCAGATGCAGGATCACACTTAGCATGAGCACAACTGGCAAGTACTCTATCTTCCTCACATCCAGTTTGCAGTAACTGCTATAATTCTTCATGCAAACACACACCTAACTTACTCCTCAGATTCTCAAACTGTTTAGCATCCAAAGCCTTTGTGAAAATGTCAGCAATTTGATTTTCAGTGTCCACATGTTCCAGCTGAATGATTTTATCTTCCACAAGATTTCTAATAAAGTGATGTCTGATATCTATGTGTTTAGTTCTGCTGTGTTGTATGGGGTTTTTAGAAATGTTGATTGCACTTAGGTTATCACAATATAGTTTCATAGTTCCTTGTTTAATGTTATACTCTTCCAACATCTGCTTCATCCAAACCAGTTGTGAATCTTTCATACCATGCTCTTGGTGCTTGCTTGAGTCCATACAAGGCTTTCTTCAATTTGTACACATGATCTGGAAACTGATGATCCACAAAACCCTTAGGCTGTTCTACATAAACTTCTTCTTGCAGATATCCATTCAGAAATGCACTCTTCACATCCATCTGGAATAGCTTGAACTTGAGAATGCAGGATACACCCAACAGTAATCTTATGGACTCTAGTCTGGCCACAGGTGCAAAGGTTTCATCAAAATCCAATCCCTCTACTTGAGTATAACCTTGTGCAACTAACCTTGCCTTGTTTCTGACCACAGTACCATTTTCATCTGTTTTATTCTTGAATATCCACTTAGTGCCAATCACATTCAGCCCTTCAGGTCTTGGAACTAGATCCCACACTTCACTCCTTTTGAATTGATTCAACTCATCTTGCATTGCTTCAATCCAAAATTCATCAGTTAGGGCTTCTTTCACATTTTTAGGTTCAAACTTAGACACAAAACAAGAATCAGTAGCAGCTGAGTCTGATCTTCTTGTTCTGACCCCTTGATCCAAGCTCCCAATGATCAGCTCCTTAGGATGATCCTTCTGAACTCTAATTGATGGCCCTTTATTGGTAGGATCATGATCTGGATGCACTTCTGCTTCTTCAGAATCTGGATGATTCTCTGCTTCTGAAGTTTGTTCTTCTGAGGCTCAGACTATGGAATAACTTCAGACTTTTCCTTTTCATTCTCAGCAAACAGATCATCAATAACAACATTTATGCTCTCCATCACAACTTTAGTTCTTGAGTTAAACACCCTATAGGCTCTGCTGTTTACTGAATATCCCAAAAATATGCCCTCATCAGACTTAGGATCCAGTTTTCTTCTATTTTCCCTGTCAGCCAAGATGTAGCATCTGCTCCCAAATACATGAAAGTATTTCACAGTTGGCTTTCTTCCTCTCCACAATTCATATAAGGTACAAGCTGTCCCCTTCTTCAAAGTGACTCTGTTATGGATATAGCAGGCAGTTCATGGCTTCAGCCCAAAACATATAAGGTAACTTCTTAGCATGCAGCATTACCCTTGCACATTCTGCTAATGTCCTATTCTTCCTCTCAACTACACCATTTTGTTGAGGTGTTATAGGTGCAGAAAACTCATGTTTTATACCTTCAGAGACACAGAATTCTGAGAAACTCTTGTTTTCAAATTCTTTGCCATGATCACTTCTGATTCTGACAATACCACAGTCTTTTTCTCTTTGTATTTGAATGCACAGCTTTTTAAATACTTCAAAAGTATCAGACTTCTCTCTAACAAAATTAACCCATGTGAATCTTGAGTAGTCATCTACCATTACAAATGCATACCTTTTGCCTCCAATACTCTCAACTTGCATTGGCCCCATTAAATCCATATGAACAAGTTCTAGTACTTTAGTAGTTACCTGGTGTACTAATCTGGGATGAGACTTTCTTGTTTGTTTTCCAATTTGACAATCACCACAAACATTGACCTCATTGATCTTCAGATTAGGTATACCTCTGATAGCTTCAGTACTTAGGATTTTCTTCATGCCTTTCAGATGCAGATGACCCAATTTCTGGTGCCAGAGTTTGACTTCCTCTTCTGAGCTCATAAGACAAGAAGTCAGGCTTCTTTCTTCTTCAGACACCCATAAGTAACAGTTATCTTTTGATCTGCAGCCCCTCATATGAACTTTACCATCTTGATCAGTAACAATACACTCTTGCTTGTTGAAATTAACCTTCAAGTCTTGATCACAAAGTTGGCTAATACTGATCAGATTAGAAGTTAATCCTTCCACCAGTAGCACATCACTAAGTCTGGGCAAACCTTCACTGATCAAATCACCAATACCCAGAATCTGACCTTTTACTCCATCTCCAAATGTCACATAGCTTTTGGAATAAGGTTTGATATTGCTCAACAGCTTCTTCACACCAGTCATGTGCCTTGAACAACCACTATCAAAGTACCAGTCCTCTTTTGAGGTGGCTCTCAATGAAGTATGAGCTATAAGGCCTACATTTTGAGCTTTAGGTTTCCATACCTTCTGAACATTATTTCTAATAGCATCTGGTTGCATTTTTCTATATTGAAAATGTTCAGGATAGCCATACAACTTAAAGCAAAAAGGTTTAATATGCCCCTTCTTACCACAATGATGACAGATCCAGGTATGATTTCTCCTCCTTCTGTTGAACTTCTGGGGTTGCTTCTGAGGTAGCATATGAGTATGCTTCTGAGGTCTCATCTGAGAATGATTCTGAGGTTTCAGCTGAGTTTGCTTCTGTCCTTGCATCTGGGCTACCTTCTGAGGTCTCATCTTAGATGTTCCAATCATAGGATCATGAGTTTGAGTAGCAGGAACAAACTGACTAACATGATTTTTCTCCTTGAGCTTCAGACTCTGATCAACATAACCTAACCCAGTTTTTCCTTGCTTCTGGACATCTAGAATCTCTTCCAACTTATCAGTAGCAGAGTTCATCATCCTGACCTGCTTTTTCATGTTCTCAAGTTGGGAATTTAGCTGGTTCACTTCTTCTTTTAATTCTGAATTCTGTACTAGGAGTTCACCTTTTTCAGCCTCCAGTTGAAAGATTATCTCCTTCTGATCTAGAACTTCCTTGCAAACATCTGCACTTCTAATGTACATCTTTCTGTAAGTGTCAGCCAGTTCATCATAAGAGAGTTTTTCAGCTCTGGCTTCAGACACAAGTGAACCTTCAGACTCTGAGTCAGACACAGACAAGGTTTCAGTCTCTAAATACTCTTCAGACTTTGTAAGAACTTCTGATTTCTGAGACTGCTGCTTAACCATCAGACTTGTGTCACCCTTAGCATATTCATTCTCAAAATCTTCTTCTGAATCTTCATCAGACCATGACACAGCTAGGCTTTTCTTCTGCTTCTTAAGAAAAGTAGGACATTCAGACTTGATATGTCCATACCCCTCACACTCAAAGCACTGCACACCTTTGACTTGGTTACTTTTCTCCTCAGACTTGGTCTTCTTTTCATCAGTTTGTTGCTTCCTGAATCTGAAATTCTGACCTTTGATCTTGGATTTTCTGTCAACCTTCTTCAGAATTCTGTTGAATTGTTTTCTAAGGAACACTAGAACTTCTGATAAATCATCCTCATCAGACTCTTGTTGATCATCAGCTTCAGAATTCACAGTAAAAGCTACACCTTTTCCTTTCTTCTCAGTCTGTTTACAAAAAGCAGTCTCAAAGTTCAACAAAGAACCAATGAGCTCTTCAACCTTCATAATGGTGATGTCATGAGCTTCTTCTATGGCTGTAACCTTCATATCAAATCTTCTGGGCAGGGACCTGAGGATTTTTCTTACTATCTTTTCATCAGACATCTTTTTCCCAAGTGAATCAAAAGAATTTGCCATATCCAGCACATTCATGTAAAAATCCTGAATAGTTTTATCTTCCATCATCTTAGGTTCTCAAACTTGGTGGTCAGCAACTGTAATCTGGACATCTTCACCTTAGAAGTTCCTTCATGAGTTGTTTTTAAGATTTCCCAAGCCTCCTTTGCAACTGTACATTGCTTGATAAGTCTGAACATATTCTGGTCCACACCATTAAAAATAGCATTCAAAGCTTTTGAATTTCCCAATGACAAGTCATCTTCAGCTTTGGTCCATTCTTCTTCAGGCTTCAAAACCTCAGTCTTGTTCCCATCTTTGTCCAAAACCACAGGATGATCCCAGCCTTTAATCACAGCTTTCCAAGTCCTGCTGTCAATAGACTTTAGAAATGCACACATCCTAGACTTCCAATACTCATAGTTTGTGCCATCTAGTAGGGGTGGTCTATTGACATTGCCTCCTTCTTTATCCATACTTGCCAGATGTTAACTCCTCTGGATCTCACCCAAAACACAGGCAGGGTGCCTGCTCTGATACCAATTGAAATTCTGGCTGGACAGACTAAGAACACGATGCAGGGCACAATAACTTGCTAAAACAGAGCATACACAAACACAATGTAAAAGCAAGAAAAGTAGAGTGCAGGAAAGTAAAAAGGCACAAGGTTTGTTAACCCAGTTTGGAGTAAACACCTCCTACTCTGGAAGATACCAATCCAGGAAGGAATTCCACTATAGGAATTAATCCTTATGACTCAAGACACTGACTCCCAGTTCCCAGCCTAAGCAATTAACTTCCTCCTATTCTTGAATTCTACCGAACACGTTGAGTATTAGAAAACCTCTAACTTCCTATTCAAGTAACAAACCTGTTACTGAACCCCTTAACAAAAACACCCTGTTTTGAAGAAACACTTCAATAACAAAACTTCATTTGTACCTACAGGCTTAGAATGAATTTACAACTCAATAAAAACACTAAACCAACTCAAACACTGAGTGGTGCACAAATAAAACTCTAAGTTAAAAACACAGACTCAATTTCTGAATTATAACTCTAAAAATGTAAGTCTTGAAAGCAGCAGCACTCCTCCTTTTATAACCTCCAACAAGCAGCATAAAAAACAAACCAATCTTCTGCACATGATTTGTTTCTGAATTATGATTGGTCCAATAAGGAAACAAATAAAACCACATTGTATCTTTGAAAGATTATATCAGGAAAATACGTGTTTTCGTAAAAACAAACCAAATCTTCATTAAATCTTCTCTAAAACAACTAGCATTCTAGAAGCAATACGCGTGGATAATTCCTTGATAAATCTTGCCAAGATTCGCGCAGAAACAACTTGAAATAGATCAGCTTCTGATGAAGTCAACCAAAGTCAACACTGGCATCAGACTCTGAATTCAGCTTCTGAAGTGCTACAGTGCTTCTGAAGATGCCTTTAGGTTCTGATGGAATTTCCAGCTTCTGAACAACTTCAAATCGAAAAACTTGCAACTGAAGATTTGTTCTAGACATGGAGATGCTACTATACAACACATTGGATTTGCCAAAACATGCAGCCAACTTCAAAATACTCAACAGGTTGTGCTTGAAAAATCGCCAGAAGCTACTGAACTTCCTACCGAGTATATTAGAGGAGTTGGAAGTCCATTTAGACCACACTCTAAACAAAAAAGTTTTCTCACTCTTAGTGGCAAAAAAAATCTTGGAAAGACAAAGCAGACCAAGCGTCAAGGTGTAAAGTGAGACCGGTCATATGGGGTTGCTCTCTTTTTTCTTCTTTACTCGGTTTTGGGGTTTGTCTGTGTGATGAATAACGATTTTGCCTTTAATTTGGATTTTGAGATTATGAACATGCTTTGATTATTTTCCTTCGGAAAAGAGTTTTTCTTGTTTTATCAGCAAAATAAAGACTATGTAGATTTTGTTGGAACAAGAAGTGTCTTGGACAATTCCTCTAAGGTTTTGATGATCACAAAGTATTGAAGAACAATTGGAATACTAACATATGTTCAATGTGCAGAATCATAGAAAGATATATCTATCAAGGATGAACATATGAAGAGCATTAGAAGGAACAAGAGAAGCTGAGAAGACTATGGGAGAAGACCAAAGGAAGGTCAACCAGTAGTCAACGTCCAAAGAAGACGGGTACCACACAGATTTTGGAGAGGTAACTCAACAGACTCTGTGATGGTCATCAGGTTCAGAAGCAGACACTACAGACATGGATCACCCTCAGACTTGAGTATGTTATGAGGGACCTATAATCCATGTAGGTTTTGTCCTATTTTATGAATTGTCACTATCAAGGTTCTAATAGGTGCAGTTCTTTTGTCTTCTTATGTCTACGTGCACAATCAGACAAAGGACGTCAAGAACAAAGCAAGCAACGGATAATTCTTCTTTCATCAAAGGAAATTTCAAAGACCACCCAACATGATTATCCATATCAGGCAAAGGAGCAACGTTCTTGATCAAAGCTTCTCAACGACTCTATTTGCGTTGACACTCTTCTCCAACGTCTCTCAAATCCCTACCCATAAAAGGAGTTGAAGACCATGAAGAAGATTAACAAGACTCTGCTGTTTAACTGTGGCATTACTCTATCAAATCAAATAGCGGAAAACACTTAGGATATTTCTTACCAAACTTTGTATCTTAGAAATCCTAGAGTTGTAGAGTGTCTGTTCATTTGTTCATATACACCAAACACTGTTAAACCAGGTGTTGAACAAATTAGAAGTCTTTAGCTTGTGAAGCTAAAGCGTATAAGCCTCTTGTTGAAACCTTGAGCAACTATAAGTCTCTTAGGTGTGTGCTTAGAGCATTGGAAGTCTCTTGCCTGCGTGCTTGAGCACTTGTAAGTCTCTTGGAGTTATCCTTGGGCAAGGAAGTCTTAAGTTGTGTGCTTAAGAAATGAAGTCTTTAGGAAGAGTCCTAGAGCAAGAAGTCTTGAGCTGTGTGCTTAAGCAAAGAGAAGTCTCTTGGAGTTGTCCTTGCACCACTACAAGAAAAAAGGCATTTTGCGACCCTTAAAATGATGGATTGCGACTGTTCTAAGGGTCGCAGATGCTTCTTTGCGACGGTTTCCCAACGGTCGCAGAGTTTGTGGTCGCTACAGCATTTTGCGACGGGTCGGGGAACAGTCGCTACAACCGCCGCAGAGCATATTGCGACCCTTGCCAACAGCTGCAATTGCTCCTTTGCGACGGTTCATAACAGTCGCAAAACAGGCACTTTAAATTGGATTCAAAAGGTCTTGCGACGGTTATAACCGTCACAAATGAATGTTTTTAATTTTTTTTTTAATTATAGTCTGTTTTTAAGCCAATTTAACTAAATATATTATCAAATACTTAAAATGCAAAAATATATAACTATAAATGACTAAATCTCATTCATATAATTCATCAAAGAGTAACAACATTGATCCATGCATCAACTTAATTAAAACAATGGATAAAATGCATAGTTAAAACATTCACAAACCAAAACACTAGTGACTAAACATTCAAAACAACTATAGCAGAATTAAAATTCCCTAAAAATATCTAAGTATCCCTTAGTGATGTTGCTCCATTATCTTCAACCTTTCTTGATTATCTTTCATTCTTTTCATCCTTTTATCCTCGTATGGTGTCATATTTTGACAAGAATGAGACCTTCAATACAATTACACTACAAGATTGACGATAAGCAAAGTCACAACGAAGCAAATGGCTAACATAGTAGGATAAGAAAATACTAGAAAAAATAACAAAAAAAACTTTATATTAATAAAGTGCATATAAGAAACTTATACCAAGCTTACACAGAGAAGGTTATACCAAACTTTATATTAATAAAGGGTTGATGAATATTACGCTTCTTTTTTGCGGTTTTTTGAAACGACAAAGTTTACAAGGGCATCATAGTGTAAAACATATACAAAGGTTCAACAAAAAATCCCCTATCTATTTCAAGTAATGTCCTTATTCTTTCTAGACCAATAACAAAGGTTCAAATGAATAAATTTTACCTTCAAAAGGGAAGTATGAGATCTGAAGAACTGCAAACGACGTCGTAACCCAATTGCAAAGAACAGAGATGGCAAAGTTGAAATAAGAAATTACAAAGAATTTAAAAAATCAAGAAATTAACAAACTATTGACAAACTATTGAAGTGAAGTTACAAACTATTGAAATCAAGAAGTAATAAGTAAGTAATACATTCAATTTGAAACCTTTATATTATTACTATAATTTGTAACTCAAATGGAATATATTCTAAACAATATTGGATGCAAATATGTGTTAAGACAAATTGGTAGGAATGCTGATATTTCACTGTTAGATTAATTTAAAAATTTGGATTTCTTTGTAGAGACTTAAGAGAATGCATAGCAACTACATGTGTGATTCTACATGTTAAAGACAAGGGACATATGGTGCAATCAAAGACAACAAACTCATTCGATACATATGATCGGTTATAGATTCCAAATTCTTAACAAAGTATAGTTAAGTACTTGGTGAAGTTTCTGCTACACAAACAAAAGAGACAAAACTTGTTTACATAAACTAGAAAAACTACAGCAGCCTATCTCAAAAAAATGCAGACATTATAGTACATAAAATCTGTCATAACATCACAGTAAGAAATGTCATTTATCCCTCAAAGAAAATCAGCAGATAAACTGCAAGTGACAAAAAGGAAAGTAATAATACCTCCCGGCAATGGTAGTTTGGACCGGGAAGCTGCGTCAAATAAAATGTCACTATCCGAAGAGCTTGAGAAGCCTGCAGTTTACAACAGAGGAGCCATAATTTTTAGAAGCAATCACATGGCCATGAATTGAATCTGCACATATTTTCATGCCTTATATAGTGCAATCCATTTCAAAGAATGCACAATTGCATAAAAATGCTTCTTAATCACTCATACTCTTTCTCCAATCTATGGATTAACTATGTAATGCTACACAAACAGTGCATAAAAATGCTTACACTATCTTTAAACACTTCCAAAACATAAAAACTATACAAGAGGACAACCATATCTTGAAACATCAATTACACAACAACAATTCATATCCGCAGTTCAATGGAATATGCACCATTGATAAATGACTATCAATGGAAAACAATAGTAATAAACTTGCAGGGGCAGTTAACAAGCAAAGTGGAAATAACAGCAGCATGCCAAACACAACACAGAATACCTGCACAAAAACTGAAGAAAACGAAACCCAAAATTGAAGGGAAACAATAGCAGCAACAACACAACATAAAAACCATAAAATATGCACAAAGTTCACTTAGCTCTTTCTTTGACAAGGTATTTGTGATCATTGAAGAGGTGGCCCCTTAATATACATTTCAAACACCTAAATGTGTCTACCCTTGTTATCTTCAACTTTTGAATAACATATCAGAACATCCTAAAGCATTATATAACAGTAACACACATACACAAACACACACACACAAACACAAACACACACACACACACACACACACACACACACACACTTGTGAACCTAGTTATTTATCTCCTAAAGAGCTGACATAGTTACACATTTATGCAAAACACATATAAATCTTCATAAAAAAAATGATTCTCCAAAAGGGCTTACATAGTTGCATTATGCTACCTTCACTCATCAAACATCCAACAATTTCCATCTATTACTCTTGATTGTTGATAATCAGTCCAGGTTCCATGAAGCAGCAGGATATTGCAAGCCTTCACAATAAACATAACAAGCAAAATAATGAATTCAAACGAAATACCCAATATCTAATAATTTTTGCAACCCTTCACCATAAAAAATGACTCCTTTATTTACAAAACAATCAAAAGTTAAACTGTTTTGAAACAAGGGTCGCAGAGTAGATGTCGCAAAATGCTAAATTTCTTGTAGTGATACTCAAGAGATTAAGACTTTAAGTTCAATTTGAGTTGCTATCTCAAGCTATGGCTTATATAGTTATACATACATAGTGTAGTACCCTAATTTTGTCCTAAGCATTTTAAAACAAAAAAATCAAAAAAAATCAAAGAGGGGAAAAAGTCAAAAGTCAACAAAAGTCAACAGAAAAGTCAACATTTTAAAAATGCTGACTTCGCACTGCGAAGCTCACTTCGCACTGCGAAGTCTGCGATTTTTCTGCAGATTTTTGGTTTCTTTGATTTAATTCCAGAATTTGTTGCATATCATTTCCATAATTATTTTAAGTAGCATTCATGGCTAATTGGGTCAAGCAAAACCAGAATTGAAGGACTTGCCATTAATGCCAAGGTTGGAAGCTTTTTCTTCCAACCTAGCATGTGACAAGCAAGTGGGCTTGCCCTTGGGCAGCTCTAGTCCCTCCCATGTGACCTGTTAACCACCACAAGGTTGCCAGCCACCTGCTTGAGGACTTTCCTCCTGCTTGCTTCCCCAAAAACCAGTCAAACTAGCTGGATTTTCTCACTTGAAAAGCCATGAGTGCCTACCCTGTTTTTGCAGCAGCTTTTCACCCCTCACACCAGCCATAAGTAGCCTTTTTCATCCCTCAATCTCTGCACATTACAGTGCACGTTTTCATTGATCAACCATTGAGATTGCAAGGATTGATCCCCAAGCATTAGCCAATTGCAATTCAGCTTTGTTCTTCATCATTACCTTCTAGAATTGGTTGAATTTGTGGCTGAAATCAGGCTGAATCTTGCCCCTTGGTACAAGGCAAGGTTGCCTCTATCCATTAGCATTTAATGCAAAGGGATTCAGCTTGATCTTAGCCACAAATCAGCTGAATTTTGGGATTTGGTAATGATGAAATAGATTTGGTTTTGGCCTATAAATAGAAGGCAATGCCCAAGGTTTCAAACACAACTAATAACAGCATTTCAAGAGCAGAAACTCTACTCATTTTAGCTTACAAACCCTCACAAATAACCAGAAAAAACCAATCCAACACAAAGCTTTACCAAAGTTCAAGTTCATCACCAATATCAAAAAAACCTTTGTGAAAGCCTTCAACCAATTCAAATCCATTGCAGCTGGAGTTTTTCTAAGGAGTTCTGTAAGTTTCTAAGCACTCATCTTGCATTTACAATTGTGTTTGCATAGCTATTTTGGTTCAAAACCATTTGATTCTAAAAAACCCCTTTTGAATTTCAAAGAAATCCCAAGGTTTTCAAAACATCAAAACTGGTTTGTCCAGCCTTTTTCACCCCAAAAACTCAAAGCTTTTCACTCACCTAAAAGGTCCTGAGTGTGTTCAGAAGTTGTTTCTGAACAAAAGTTCAGAAACAGCTTCTGAACTCAAAATTTCGCATGCTTCGCAGTGCGAAGTCATGGTCGCAGTGCGACCATGACAGAACTCAGAATCTGAGTTTTTGTGTCAAAATGACCAATTTTTGAGGTTCTAGCCCCAGAGCTCAGAACCTAAGAGTTTTTAAACCCATGTCTTTCAAACCATAACAAGGATTTTGCATAATCTTGACAAAATCACAAGTTCGTATGACATTATGTGGATAACTTGCAAAACAAGTTATGTTCCCAAACTTTCAAACAAGCATGAACAAACAAGCTATGTTCATCATTCCAATCTAAACTTGAACAATAAATATTGTTCATGATTTTCAAAACTCAAATATGAACATACGCCAAATACGTTCGCTTTTTGCAAAATGAGCCGAACTTGTGCGTTTTCTAGCAAAATTGCTAAACCTTCCCATTTTGGGTTTTCAAACCAAATGTTTTGACATACCTTGGGATTTCTAAAGGATTCAACCCAAAAACATGAATGAAAAAGGGATGGTGTGACGTATGTCTCTCCATCGCCCCGATTGTACGAATGCGTGACGTATGTCTCGTCGTTCGGACAATCGTCATTCCATTTTCAATATGTACAACCCTAACCAAACCAAAACTTGGCCCCTTGTGGTCAATCCAAACCTTTTGGTCCCCCGTGGCCATTAGACTCGACCCCTCGACTCGTTTGAGTCACTCGGTCAATGTTCGACTCGTCCGAGTCCATTGTACCTGTTCTTGATCTCAGTGGATCAATCGAACAATCGCCCGACTCTTCGGAGTCCACTCGGTCAATGATTGACTTGTATGAGTCCATTGCACCTCTCTTGGTCCCATAGCGACCAATTCGAACCTTTTACCCTAACGGACGTACCTTTTAACAATTCTAATGCGATTCACGAACAAACGCTTAATAAGTCTCCCAAGCGCGAGCATACAAGCTACGTTTAAATCGCAAGAATTCGGTTAAAACATCGTCCATTTAAAATTAACCAACATATGTACGTTTTTCTACCAAAGAACTACGTACGCTTTGAATTCTCCGACTACCGGGAGATACGTAGGAGCAAGATCGACATCTTGTCAAGCGCAATAATAAAAAAACTTTTTTTTTCTTTCTTTTCTTTCGTTTGTTTTTATCTCTTTCCCCCCTTTTATTATATTTTTGACATAAATGAACATGCGCGCAAAATATTAAAAAACAATTCAAGCTTTGACCAAATAGAAGGTTCCCGTTGAGTACAACGGACGTGAGGGGTGCTAATACCTTCCCCTTGCGTAACCGACTCCCGAACCCGACAATGGTTACGATGACCAATCCTTATCCTCATCGTCAAAGGGTTTTATTATCGTTTCCCTTTAAACAAAAAAAAACTTAAGGGTTTATCAACGTTCCCTTTACACAAAAACTTTGGTGGCGGCTTCACAAAGGCCCTCCGAGCGTTTGCGAACGACCTCGGAGGATTTGCGCGTTTTTTAAAACGAGGTGCGCACAGCTGGCGACTTCACTGGGGACCCTGTTCCCACTAGTGAGTCAAGCCTAACCTATTTGGTTTAAAGCCAATTGTTTTATTTTCTTTGCGTGCCATGTTTATTTATTTTATTCATACATGTTATATTTATGCTTTATGTTTATATTTGCTTTATCTGCTTTATATTCATATCATATATATCAAATGCGGGGGTTACTTGAGTGATGTTACTCCACATTGTTCGGGTTAATGCCGGACGTGTGAGGCTCTCTACCCGAGCTTGAGAAAAAAACTAAGTTAGAAGGAGGTTGTGTGCGGAAGCCCGCGTTGACGTATGTCCGTGAGGTAGGATGTCCAACCCCGCTTAGATGAGATTTTCACGTGGAATTAATTGAAGTCATGTCGACGTATGTCCATAGACAACCCTAATTCCATGTGAGGTCTATGACTCTAAGGACCTCTTCTTAGGAGATTTCACAATTTAGAGCCTACATGTGAGGATGGGGGGAAGTTCCGAACCTTCATAAACCATACCCTTGCATATCATTTGCATTCATGAAAGTAATTTTCGCATCATTTTGCTTTATAGGAGTTTAAAAAGAACAAACAAATATTAGCAAAAAAAGAAATATGGATTCCGGGAACAAGAATACGCTCGCCTTCAAAATTAAAGCTCCTAGGGTGGAAAGTTTATTAGCTCTAAGCAAGAGGCTCTCTTCGGTCAACAAGAACATCTTCGAGGCAAGCTATGGGCTAATCCTTGATCTTCTACCCGTAAGAATAGATTCAACGGCCTTAACCACTTTGGCGCAATTCTTCGACCCACCTCTACGGTGCTTCACATTTCAAGACTTCCAACTAGCGCCAACTTTGGAAGAGTTTGAGAAGATTTTGGGTTGTAGTATGAAGGGTCATGAACTCTATCTCGGTCCGGGAAAGGATCCCACATTTGAAGCCATCGCCGAATCCTTATACCTCGACACCCAAGAAGTGGCATCTAACTTGGAAGTTAGAGGAAACCTTAAGGGATTTTCAAGAAAGTTTTTGGAAGCCAAAGCTCGGGAAATGTTAGCCAACAAAGAGGGAAGGGCATTCAACGCCATCTTAGCCCTCTTAGTCTACGGGATTGTTTTATTCCCCAACATGGATGATTTCGTAGACTTGCCGGCTCTAGAGGTATTTATGACTAAAAATCCGGTGCCCACAATCTTGGCGGATTTTTATCATACCCTCTACTCTAGGCATGAACAAGCAAGGGGACGCAAAATTACTTGTTGCACTCCCGTGGTGCAAATTTGGATGATGTCCCACATGCCAAGAAACCGAGACTTTGTGGAAAACCGGGCCAAGCTCAAATGGTCGCAACGGATGACAACCCTCGCTGAGAAGGACATCCATTGGTTTTCACCAAACTTAGAGGACCCGGAAATTATCCTCAGTTGCGGGGACTTCCCTAACGTACCCCTCATTGGTACTAAGGGATGTATTAATTATAATCCGGTCCTCTCTCTCCGACAACTAGGTTTTTCAATGGAGGATAAACCTAATGACCTTTTGTTGGAAGCTTTCTACTTAAGGGAAGGCGATCAAGACCCGGCATTACTAGAAAGAATCCGGGGAGCATGGAGCCAAGTACGCAAAGGAAGGGTCGGCAAGAGAAACTGTGTCGCCAAACCCCTTTATACTCAATGGGTGAAGGAGAGGGTCAAAGCAATCAAGTTACCCTTCGTGGTCATAAACCCTCCAAAATCTCCTACACCTAAACCTATTGCAATCATTCCCAACAAAGAAGTGGAGGACCTCAAGGCTAAAATTCAAGAACTCCAAAACAAAAACGGAGACTTAGAATTAAAGCACCTCCAAGCTTTAGGAGAAATTACTAGGACGAAGAGAGATCGTGACGAAGTATCACATTCTCTCCTAGTATGCCAAAAACGGCTAAGAACCTCCGAAGGGAAGAGGGACTGGATAGGAGGCGGCTTGGTTAGTGCGGATGCCAACCTTGTGGCCAAGGACGAAGAGTTGGAAAGAATTCTACATTCCAACCAAGAGCTCAAGAAGTTTGGCGAACTAGCCATTGAAGCTCAACGGAAATGGAGGTTGAAATTTCAAGAGAAAAATCAACAGCTCCAAGAAGTAGTAAAAGACTACAAAGAGCAACTTCAAGCCGAACGCGTCCAGCGGCAAAGACATGAGAGTCTCTCTCATCAAGGGAGGCTAAAGTGCAATCATCTCGAAGAGGACATCAAGAAATTCGAAGGGTTCAGCTCATACGGTGCCCACAACGCCTTGGACATGTGCCTAGTGCCCGACGTGGTAATTCCTCCGAAGTTCAAAGCACCGGACTTCGAGAAATACAAAGGAATTCAATGCCCTCGGAACCATCTAAGGATGTTCTGTAGGAAGATGGCAGTCTACGCAATGAACGAGAAACTCATGGTGCATGTGTTTCAAGATAGTTTAAGCGGAGCGTCCTTGGATTGGTACATGCAGCTCGAGCGTACTCATGTCCAAACTTGGAAGGATCTAGCCGATGCCTTCCTAAAGCAATACAAATATAATTTGGACATGGCCCCAAATAGGATGCAACTACAAAACCTCCTACAAAGAAGCAACGAGTCCTTCAAGGAGTACGCTCAGCGGTGGAGAGAACTAGCTTCTCGTGTACAACCACCACTATTGGAAAGAGAGCTTGTCGACACCTTTATGGGCACACTTCAAGGCCCATATTACGACAAGATGATTGGAAGCATGTCTGCCGGTTTCTCCGATCTAGTCATGGTTGGTGAAAGAATAGAAGACGGAGTAAAGAGAGGAAATATCCAAGGCTCTCTAGAAGCTCAAAGTGGAGCTAGAAAGCCCCCCAGCAACTTTCACAAAAAGAAAGAGGGGGAGACAAATGCCGTTCTAGTGGGACCATCCTACCCACCACCAAATCAAATGCCTCACTACCACTATCCTTATGTGGCAGCAGCAACGGCTCAAGGGCGTTACTCACCTCAAGTGATTCCCGCAAATCCACCTCGACAACCAGTAGTGCTGCCGCAGCAAAATCAACAGCAACAACAACAAGGCGGGTACCCATCAAGGAATCAAGCGAGCTCAAGGAACAGTTATTTTAATAGGCAGTTTGATCCTGTACCTATGACTTATGGTCAAATCTTGCCATACCTAATCCAAAAGGGTATGGTCGAGACAAGACTACTACCACCAATGTCGCCACCATATCCACATTGGTACGACGCAAACGCCAAATGTGATTTCCACGCAGGATCCGTGGGGCACAATGTCGAAAACTGTAGAGTTTTCAAACACAAGGTGCAGGATCTTATTGACAAGAAGCTGTTATCCTTCAAAGAGGAGAACCCCAATGTGAAGAACAACCCATTGCCGGGGCATGCGGGTCCCTCTGTAAATGCGGTGGAGGAACAAGAGGACTTTGGTCCAGTCAAAAGGGTAGCCAATGTTAAGACCCCCCTGTCAACTATAAGGGAGCGTTTAACCGGCTTTGAATTGTTCGAGGAAATGCACGCCAACTGTGAAGCCTGCAAGGTCAACCCGAACGAGTGCGAAGAATTGAAGAGCTGTCTTCAAGAGTTAATGGACCAAGGTTGGATCCAAATTGGTTATATAAAGGATGGCACGGACGTTGCTACCTTAGAGTCTAACGGCCCAAAACCTCTCGAAATCCCATACCAAAGGAGAGAGATACCAATGCCAATACAACCCATAACATTCCACGTACCTGCACCCTTCTCTTTTGAGAGCACGAAGAGGGTACCATGGAATTACCAACCTGTGGCCTATGTGGAAGGAAAACCACTAGCCAAAATTGAGCCCAGCATCACTAACATTACCGGTGTTGGAGGAATGACTAGAAGTGGTAGAGTCTTCGCTCCGAAAGAACTCGGGAAGACGCCAGCCGTACTACCAAAGGAGCCGCTCAAAGAAAAGAGCGTGGAGGAAGAAGAGAACCAAGCGGGGCCTTCTCAAAAGACAATCCCGCAAAAAGAGGCCGAAGAGTTCCTAAGGATAATCCAAAAGAGCGAGTATAAAATCATTGACCAGCTAGGTCAAACTCCCTCCAAGATCTACATGCTATCCTTACTACTAAGCTCGGAAGCACACCGAGAAGCACTACTGCGGATCCTCAGTGAGGCACATGTCACCAAGGACATTCCGGTGGACCAATTCGACGGGATAGTCGGAAATATTACCTCAAGTAGGTACTTGGGTTTCAATGGCGATGAGCTACCCGACGAGGGGCACATTCATAACCGCGCTTTACATATCTCCGTGAAATGCATGGACCACATCCTCTCAAGAGTGCTAGTGGACACGGGGTCATCATTGAATGTCATGCCCAAGACTACCCTCCTCAAACTATCATGTGAAGGGACCGTAATGAAGCCCAGCGCCTTGGTCGTAAAAGCTTTCGATGGGTCAAGAAGAGCCGTTATAGGGGAGATCGACTTACCAGTCCAAATTGGACCTAAGGTTTTCACCATAACCTTCCAAGTCATGGATATTAATCCGACATACAGTTGTCTTCTCGGACGACCATGGATCCATGCGGCCGGAGCCATTACCTCTACCCTGCACCAGAAGCTGAAGTTCATCATTGATAACCAAATGATTGTAGTTTCCGGGCAAGAGGACATGATGGTAAGCCATCTCTCATCTTTCCGTTATATAGAAACGGATGAAGAAGCTGTGGACGTCCCATTCCAGTCTTTGGAAGTGGCGAATGTCGTGACATTGAGCTCGAAGCCCAAGGAAGAGGCTAGGACAGCCATGTCATCATGGAGGGCGATAAGAGAAGCCCTAGAAGAAAGCCGACCCACTGGATGGGGCAAGTTAGTGGACATACCGGAGAAGAAAAATCGCTTCGGGTTGGGGTATCATCCATCAGCCGAAACTTTCTCAAAGCCTTCAAAGCAAGGGATCCTCCCCATTTCGGAAACATTCATCAGTGCGGGGTTTATCCATGAAGATCAAGTGGCTCTACTCGAAGACGTAGACGAAGACGTGCCTGATTTGATGTACCGTTGCGCTTCGGATGAAGCTTTGAACAATTGGAGGGCTATCGCGATTCCCGAGATCATTACCAGGATCAAGTAATAAACCATGTTTGTTTGTTTTTACTTTTAAAAAAAAAAATCATTTAGCTCTGTCCAAGGCAAATGATTAGTCGTGTGGGGCCCCCATGTTTTAAAAGTTATTTACAATCATGAATAAAAACACTCTTTTATGTTCATTTGAGTCTTTTTCTTTTTGCATTTGTTTTAAAAAAAATTTTCTAAAAAAGCCTAAAAAAAAATCATACTCATGCAGATCTACAAATCCACCCTCCAAAAACAACACTGCCTTAAACCCTTATGACTTCGATTTCCCGATTAATCAAACGGAAGATGATGAAGAGGACGATTATGAACCGCCTGAAGAATTGTCTAGACTTGCAAATCAAGGGGATAGGGTAATACAACCTCACCAAGAATCAGTTGAAAAGGTCAACTTGGGGACCGAAGAGGATAAGAAAGAGGTCAAGATAGGAGCCTTCCTGCACGAGGATGTGAAAGGAAAGTTGATTAAGCTTCTGCAAGAGTACGTGGACGTATTCGCTTGGTCGTATCAAGACATGCCGGGTTTAGACCCTAACATCGTTGTACACAAGCTGCCACTCAAGCCGGAATGCCCGCCAGTGAAGCAGAAATTGAGAAGAACTCGACCCGATATGGCTCTCAAGATCAGAGAGGAGGTCAAAAAGCAATTCGATGCCGGCTTCTTAGCCGTAACCAAGTATCCAACATGGGTTGCAAACATTGTGCCAGTTCCGAAGAAGGATGGCAAGGTGAGAATGTGTGTGGATTATCGGGACTTGAATAGAGCAAGCCCAAAGGATGATTTCCCGCTACCACACTATCGACATATTGGTGGACAACACAGCCCAATTCTCAGTCTTTTCCTTTATGGATGGCTTCTCGGGCTATAACCAAATCAATATGGCTCCAGAGGACATGGAGAAAACTACATTCATCACCCCATGGGGGACATTCTGCTATAAGGTAATGCCTTTCGGATTAACAAATGCCGGGGCAACATACCAAAGAGCAATGGTGACTCTTTTCCATGACATGATCCATAAGGAAATTGAGGTCTACGTCGACGACATGATTGCCAAATCCCAAATGGAGGAGGATCATCTAGTCCATCTACAAAAGCTTTTCGAACGCCTAAGAAAATTCAAGCTGCGCTTAAATCCTAACAAGTGCACATTGGGCGTTAGATCCGGAAAGTTATTGGGCTTCATCGTCAGCCAAAGAGGTATTGAAGTGGATCCTGATAAGGTAAAGGCCATCCAAGAAATGCCAGCGCCAAATACCGAGAAAGAAGTCCGGGGTTTCTTAGGAAGATTGAACTACATCGCCAGGTTCATCTCACACATGACAGCTACCTGCGAACCAATCTTCAAACTGCTAAGAAAAAAACAAGCCGTTCATTGGAATGAGGATTGCCAAGAAGCGTTTGACAAGATCAAACAATACCTGCAAGAACCACCAATTTTAATACCTCCTGTTCCGGGTAAACCCCTCATCTTATACCTAACCGTACTTGAAGGATCAATGGGTTGTGTGTTAGGACAACAAGATGAAACGGGAAGAAAAGAGCACGCAATCTACTACCTAAGCAAGAAGTTTACTGACTGTGAAACAAGGTATACTTCACTTGAAAAGACTTGCTGCGCTTTAGCATGGGCTGCTCGACGTCTAAGGCAATACATGTTGACCCATACAACTTGGTTGATATCGAAGATGGATCCCATCAAGTACATCTTCGAAAAGCCTGCCCTCACAGGGAAGATAGCCCGTTGGCAAATGCTGCTGTCTGAGTACGACATCCAATATGTTGCTCAAAAAGCCATCAAAGGGAGTGTTTTATCCGAGCACCTTGCTCACCAACCATTGGAGGATTATCAGCCCATACAATTCGACTTCCCGGACGAAGATGTCATAGCTTTGAATGACGAAAAGGTCACAAGCGATGATGAAGGGCCAGAACCAGGAGCTCAATGGAAGCTCGCTTTCGACGGCGCCTCAAATGCCATGGGGCACGGGATCGGAGCAGTTTTAATCTCCCCAAGAAATGGATATCAGCCATTCACAGCAAGGTTATGCTTTGACTGCACCAATAACATGGCAGAATATGAAGCATGTATCCTAGGCCTCGAAGCAGCAATTGATCTAAGGATCAAAAAGCCTTGAAGTATACGGTGACTCAGCCTTGGTCATCTATCAAGTCAAAGGAGAATGGGAAACAAAACATCCCAATTTAATTCCCTACCGAGCCCGGGTTGTAGAATTGATCAAGCATTTTGATGAAATCAACTTCCACCACATACCTCGAGAAGAAAATCAGGTAGCAGATGCTTTGGCTACATTATCATCAATGTACCAAGTAAATTTCTACAACGAAGCACCAATCATAAGGATGGATCGTAGAGACAAACCAGTTGTATGCGCATCAGTCGAAGAGGGACTTGACGACAAACCTTGGTTCTACGACATCAAGCGATACCTCGAAGAGCAGGAGTATCCAGAAAATGTCTCGCACACCGACAAGAGGACCCTCAGAAGATTGGCATCCCAGTTCTTCCTCAGTGGAAATACCCTCTACAAAAGAAATTATGACATGGTCCTGCTCAGATGTGTGGATAAACATGAAGCGGACATGCTCATCAAAGAAATCCACGAGGGATCTTTTGGAACCCATGCTAATGGGCATGCAATGGCAAAGAAAATCTTAAGGGCGGGTTATTATTGGTTAACCATGGAAGCTGATTGTTTCCACTATGCCAAGACTTGTCACAAGTGCCAGATTTACGCCGACAAGGTGCATGTGCCACCAACTCCACTGAACGTCATGACTTCACCTTGGCCTTTCTCTATGTGGGGCATAGACATGATTGGAATGATCGAGCCTAAAGCGTCAAATGGACATCGCTTCATCCTCGTTGCCATCGACTACTTCACCAAATGGGTAGAAGCAGCTTCGTATGCAAACGTAACCAAACAAGTGGTAGCCCGATTCATCAAGAAGGAAATCATTTGCCGTTATGGTACTCCCCACAAAATCATCACCGATAATGGGGCAAACCTGAACAACAAGACAATGAAGGAGTTGTGCAAAGATTTCAAGATTGAGCACCATAATTCCTCCCCTTACCGACCAAAGATGAATGGTGCGGTAGAAGCAGCCAATAAGAACATAAAGAAGATCATCCAAAAGATGGTGACAACATATAAGGATTGGCATGAGATGCTTCCATTTGCGCTACATGGCTACAGAACAGCCATTCGCACTTCAACTGGGGCAACCCCCTTCTCCTTAGTATACGGTATGGAAGCTGTTCTCCCCGTAGAGGTGGAAATTCCTTCGTTAAGGGTCTTGATGGAAACCAAGCTAGAAGAAGCTGAATGGGTCCAAACAAGGTTCGACCAACTGAATCTCATAGAGGAGAAGCGTCTGACGGCAATATGTCACGGACAACTCTATCAAAGGAGGCTCAAGAGAGCATTCGACAAGAAGGTCTGTCCTCGAGAGTTCAAAGAAGGAGACCTAGTGCTCAAGAAGATATTACCTATCCACAAAGATCCCCGAGGGAAGTGGACTCCCAGCTATGATGGGCCGTACGTGGTAAAGAAAGCTTTCTCAGGCGGAGCCCTGATCATCACCACTATGGACGGAGAAGAGTTCCCACTCTCAATAAACTCCGATGCAGTCAAGAGGTATTATGCCTAAAAGAAAAAAAAAGAGAAGAAAAAAAGCTCGCTAAATCGAAAACCTGAAAGGGCGGTTTAGGCAATAGAGAGCGTCCTGCTAGATCGAAAACCTGAAAAGGCGGTCTAGGCAAAAATTAAGGACATCAAAAAAGGAAATATACCCCGGTGGATTGAAAACTCGAAAGAGCAGTCCAGGCAAAAATTAGGGGTTAACAAAAAAAAGAAAGGCAATGACTGCAGCATCCAAGCTCCGGACAAGACTCAAGAGGAGAAGAATCGGTCTCATCAGCATCTTCCGAAAACAAATCTCTCGAAGTCATAAGGAAATAGCATGTGTTGTGCCAAAACCAACAATTTTCTTATTGCTTTTTCTTGTCTTTCTCTATCTCACTTCTCCCTTTGTGTATTTTTTTTACCCATTCAAGAAGTCGAATCTGCATTGAATAAATTTCCTTTTGTTATTTTGTGTTCTCAGTAGCGCATAAAATTTTGTTTTATTCATGATGAAAATGCTTTAAAACATGGGAAATAAACAAAAGAATTTTCTTCCAAAAAAGAGAAAAAAGCAAACAAACATTGTTTTATTTGAATTTTCGTAAATTTCGAAGGAATTACGGTAATTCTTACCAAATATTGCACCAAAGGACTTATGCTCCTTAGCAAAGGCAAGTGCGTAGCTCACGGCACGCGGAGCGCAAAAAAAAACCCCAAGGGTTAAGAGGAACAAAATTCCCCAGTAAACACCCTAAACATCCGAACACCAAACAAGGCTGGATATCGATCATGCTTCCAAAATGATCCTTATATCCCCATAAGCCAAACCTCATTGATATTCCCCAGGGAGTCTCAACCCCAAACAAAAAGTCCAATCATTATTGGCAAACCCACACAAATCTTCGGGCATAGCTCGAACTACACCGGTTTTGATCCCATTCGGGTATGTAGGCAAAGGACCTTGTCCTTCCAAACCGACCAACCAAAAAACCAACAAAAAAAAGAGAGCCCAATCGTCATTGGCACAACCACAACCAAGACCGACTTTGCTCGGCACCCAACCAGCATCATTTCATTTCATTCATGCATGCATATACAAATCGTTCATACACATGCATTTCATTTCGTAAATCATGCATCCTCAACAAGGATTCTCCAGTGAGTATCACATATTCACCAACATCCATCAACAGTCAAGTAAGCGTTCCCCAGTGAACCTCCTTCACTAACTGTCCCCAATTCCCCAGACAGAATCTTTGTTTGAGTCCATCTCATATCATATTACATTGCATATCACCGCATATCATACTGCATAACATGCATCATACAATCATGTTTTCCAGTTCAACCAGGGGCACCTATTTAGGGTAAGACCACAGCTCGTTAGGAATCGACATTCAGTGAAAGTGCCTGAATAAGATCACCTAGCTTAGGTATCGACCTCTAGTGACAGTGCCTAGAGTAGATCACCTCCATCAATGTTCGACCTCTAGTGACAGTGCCTAGAGTAGATCACCTCTATCAATGTTCGACCTCTAGTGACAGTGCCTAGAGTAGATCACCTCCATCAATGTTCGACCTCTAGTGACAGTGCCTAGAGTAGATCACCTCCATCAATGTTCGACCTCTAGTGACAGTGCCTAGAGTAGATCACCTCCATCAATGTTCGACCTCTAGTGACAGTGCCTAGAGTAGATCACCTCCATCAATGTTCGACCTCTAGTGACAGTGCCTAGAGTAGATCGCCTCCCTCAATGTTCGACCTCTAGTGGCAGTGCCTAGAGAAGATCACCATCCTCAGGAATCGACCTCTAGTGACAGTGCCTAGATAAGATTACCTTCATCCCCCAGTGGATCTACCTCCAGTGTTAGCGGCTGGATACGATCAACCTTTTCCAACCATTGCATTTGCATTTCGCGAAGGACAAAATTCGGGTCCTTCTTTTTACTTAATTGATCTTCGCAAAGAGTTCATGAGATGCCCTCGGCACTCACGCACTCTATGCGAAGACACAATTAAGTAGGGGCAGCTGTAGTACCCTAATTTTGTCCTAAGCATTTTAAAACAAAAAATCAAAAAAAATCAAAGAGGGGAAAAAGTCAAAAGTCAACAAAAGTCAACAGAAAAGTCAACATTTTAAAAATGCTGACTTCGCACTGCGAAGCTCACTTCGCACTGCGAAGTCTGCGATTTTTCTGCAGATTTTTGGTTTCTTTGATTTAATTCCAGAATTTGTTGCATATCATTTCCATAATTATTTTAAGTAGCATTCATGGCTAATTGGGCCAAGCAAAACCAGAATTGAAGGACTTGCCATTAATGCCAAGGTTGGAAGCTTTTTCTTCCAACCTAGCATGTGACAAGCAAGTGGGCTTGCCCTTGGGCAGCTCTAGTCCCTCCCATGTGACCTGCTAACCACCACAAGGTTGCCAGCCACCTGCTTGAGGACTTTCCTCCTGCTTGCTTCCCCAAAAACCAGTCAAACTAGCTGGATTTTCTCACTTGAAAAGCCATGAGTGCCTACCCTGTTTTTGCAGCAGCTTTTCACCCCTCACACCAGCCATAAGTAGCCTTTTTCATCCCTCAATCTCTGCACATTACAGTGCACGTTTTCATTGATCAACCATTGAGATTGCAAGGATTGATCCCCAAGCATTAGCCAATTGCAATTCAGCTTTGTTCTTCATCATTACCTTCTAGAATTGGTTGAATTTGTGGCTGAAATCAGGCTGAATCTTGCCCCTTGGTACAAGGCAAGGTTGCCTCTATCCATTAGCATTTAATGCAAAGGGATTCAGCTTGATCTTAGCCACAAATCAGCTGAATTTTGGGATTTGGTAATGATGAAATAGATTTGGTTTTGGCCTATAAATAGAAGGCAATGCCCAAGGTTTCAAACACAACTAATAACAGCATTTCAAGAGCAGAAACTCTACTCATTTTAGCTTACAAACCCTCACAAATAACCAGAAAAAACCAATCCAACACAAAGCTTTACCAAAGTTCAAGTTCATCACCAATATCAAAAAAAACCTTTGTGAAAGCCTTCAACCAATTCAAATCCATTGCAGCTGGAGCTTTGCTAAGGAGTTCTGTAAGTTTCTAAGCACTCATCTTGCATTTACAATTGTGTTTGCATAGCTATTTTGGTTCAAAACCATTTGATTCTAAAAAACCCCTTTTGAATTTCAAAGAAATCCCAAGGTTTTCAAAACATCAAAACTGGTTTGTCCAGCCTTTTTCACCCCAAAAACTCAAAGCTTTTCACTCACCTAAAAGGTCCTGAGTGTGTTCAGAAGTTGTTTCTGAACAAAAGTTCAGAAACAGCTTCTGAACTCAAAATTTCGCATGCTTCGCAGTGCGAAGTCATGGTCGCAGTGCGACCATGACAGAACTCAGAATCTGAGTTTTTGTGTCAAAATGACCATTTTTGAGGTTCTAGCCCCAGAGCTTCAGAACCTAAGAGTTTTTAAACCCATGTTTTTCAAACCATAACAAGGATTTTGCATAATCTTGACAAAATCACAAGTTCGTATGACATTATGTGGATAACTTGCAAAACAAGTTATGTTCCCAAACTTTCAAACAAGCATGAACAAACAAGCTATGTTCATCATTCCAATCTAAACTTGAACAATAAATATTGTTCATGATTTTCAAAACTCAAATATGAACATACGCCAAATACGTTCGCTTTTTGCAAAATGAGCCGAACTTGTGCGTTTTCTAGCAAAATTGCTAAACCTTCCCATTTTGGGTTTTCAAGCCAAATGTTTTGACATACCTTGGGATTTCTAAAGGATTCAACCCAAAAACATGAATTAAAAAGGGATGGTGTGACGTATGTCTCTCCATCGCCCTGATTGTACGAATGCGTGACGTATGTCTCGTCGTTCGGACAATCGTCATTCCATTTTCAATATGTACAACCCTAACCAAACCAAAACTTGGCCCCTTGTGGTCAATCCAAACCTTTTGGTCCCCCGTGGCCATTAGACTCGACCCCTCGACTCGTTTGAGTCACTCGGTCAATGTTCGACTCGTCCGAGTCCATTGTACCTGTTCTTGATCTCAGTGGATCAATTGAACAATCGCCCGACTCTTCGGAGTCCACTCGGTCAATGATTGACTTGTATGAGTCCATTGCACCTCCCTTGGTCCCATAGAGACCAATTAACCCTTTACTCTAACGGACGTACCTTTTAACAATTCTAATGCGATTCACGAACAAACGCTTAATAAGTCTCCCAAGCGCGAGCATACAAGCTACGTTTAAATCGCGAGAATTCGGTTAAAACATCGTCCATTTAAAATTAACCAACATATGTATGTTTTTCTACAAAGAACTACGTACGCTTTGAATTCTCCGACTACCGGGAGATACGTAGGAGCAAGATCGACATCTTGTCAAGCGCAATAATAAAAAACTTTTTTTTCTTTCTTTTCTTTCGTTTGTTTTTATCTCTTTCCCCCCTTTTATTATATTTTTGACATAAATGAACATGCGCGCAAAATATTAAAAAAACAATTCAAGCTTTGACCAAATAGAAGGTTCCCGTTGAGTACAACGGACGTGAGGGGTGCTAATACCTTCCCCTTGCGTAACCGACTCCCGAACCCGACAATGGTTACGATGACCAATCCTTATCCTCATCGTCAAAGGGTTTTATTATCGTTTCCCTTTAAACAAAAAAAACTTAAGGGTTTATCAACGTTCCCTTTACACAAAAACTTTGGTGGCGGCTTCACAAAGGCCCTCCGAGCGTTTGCGAACGACCTCGGAGGATTTGCGCGTCTTTTTCCCAAGGAAAAAAACGAGGTGCGCACATCAACCATGAGTTTTGATGTAGTAAAAGCATGAAAACAACAACTCAACATATACTTAATTCAGTCATCAACAAAGAGCACAAAAATCAACACAATCAATCATAATCCATGAAATTAAGCTATAAGCTAAAAGCACCCAGACATATTCCAAGCTTATTAAAACTAGTTAATGAAGATAATCTTCCCCCTTACCTTAGTTTCTTCACTTCTCTTGCTAACCATCTTGAAATCAACAATCTACCCCTTTAGTTCTTCTAGATTCCTCTTCTTCCTCTTCTCCAAGTTTCTCTCTTGTTTTCTCTCTCTACCTCTCTCTTGTTTTGTGACAAATGAGAAAACCTAATGAAATAACACTACATTATTCTTTTAAATATTAATGGGTTAGGTTAAATCACCTTAATGGGCTTTGTCAATTCTCATGACACTAAAAATAACACTACACTGTTACTAAGCTCACACCCCCTCTAAGTTACTTATACAACACTATTTTCAAATTCTGAATTTCTCACATATTTCAATTATGCCACTCGCCCTCAAAATTACTAAAATACCCTTCAACTCCCAAAATTCAATAAATCACCAAAATAAACAATTAAGCACACACCATATAATTAAATAAATAAAATATGAAAAATGGGCTGTTACAGTAGGCTTCCATTCCTTTCTAGTTTGGATCAAACTCATATTGGCTTTAGATTGGAGTACTTGTCTAGAGTAATCATACAACTTGTAACAATAAGGCTTTATATGACCATATCTCCCACAATAGTGACATTTCCAAGGTACAAGTTTGGCTTTAGTTGAGATTTCCTGATGATGAATAGGATGTTCAGACATGTGGTTCAACCTTTTAACTTTACTCTTAGGTGGAGCAACCCTAGATTCAGAGACAGCACTTTGTTTGTTTAATGGTTGATAATTAAAACTTACACATTTCAAATTCCCAAACCCCTTTCTAGCTTGTAAGGCTTCATCTAACATGGCAGAACTACTATTCAACATCTTTACATACTTTGACATGTTATCAAGTTTAGAAATTATCACAATTACCTCATCTTATAAGCCAGTGACAGTCTGCAGAAGCTGCTCTTTTTCAAACTGCAGTCCAGCTACGATTCTCAAACTGCAACCCTCCTCGCTTTTGGCATAGAGATTTCTATACGAAGCAGCGAGATTTTCATTGGAAATATCACTATCACATGAATCTTCATTAGACTTACACTTCCTTGTAAGAGTTGTAACATGATTGGTTGTTTCATCATTAATTTCTCCTTCAGAGTCATCATCAGACCAAGATACACTCATTCCCTTTTTCTGTTTCTTGAGGAACGTGGGACATTCTGATCTTATATGCCCAAAACCTTCACATTCATGATACTGAATTCCTTTACGATGATTAGATCTCTCCTCTGTTCTTTCCTTTCTCTGTGAGTCATTGTTCTTACTGATGTCGAATGGCAATGTCTTGACATTTGGTCATGGCCTCCTATCCATTCTTTTTAATACCTTATTGAACTGTCTCCCAAGAAGCACAATAGCATCAGAAATTCCCTCATCAGTCTCCTTGTCATATTGAACTTCTTCATCATCTGTTTTAGAGATGAAAGTTATGCTTTTATTTTTCTTTTCGGATCTATAACTGATAGCCAGTTCAAATGTTTGAAGGGACCCAACCAGCTCATCTACTTTCATGTTAGAGATGTCTTGAGCTTCTTCAATAGCGGTGACCTTTATGTCAAACCTCTTAGGCAAAGATCTGAGGATTTTTCTAACAAGCTTTTCTTCTGACATCTTTTCTCCTAAAGCACTTGAAGTATTGGCAATGCCAAGAACATTCATGTGGAACTCATGAATAGATTCATCATCTTTCATCTTGAGATTTTCAAACTTTGTGGTGAGAAGCTGAAGTCTTGACATTTTTAATTTGGATGTGCCCTCATGAGTAGTTTTGAGGATTTCCCATGCACCCTTGGCTACAGTACAAGTATCAATCAACTTAACATGCTTTTTTCAACCCCATTGAACAAGGCGTTCAGGGCATTGGAGTTTCCAAGAGCTAATCCATCATCTTCTTTGGACCAATCATCTTCTGGTTTCAATTCAGTAGTGTCCTTGCCATCTTTTTCCTTCACAACAGGATGTTCCCAATCTTTGATAATAGCTTTCCAGGTTCTCCTATCCATAGATTTTAAGAAGGCAGCCATACGCGCCTTCCAGTAATCGTAGCTGCTACCAACCAAGACTGGTGGTATATTGACCATTCCTCCTTCCTTGTCCATGATACCATAAAATATCTTCCTAGGAGCTCACCCAAAAACAGAACAGGGTCCCTGCTCTGATACCAATTGAAATTTTGGCATGTAGTGGACAAATGTTATACACGATGTCAGGACACACAAGATGTCGAGTTCAATTTCATGACATCGTGATAACACAATAAACAAAAGACAATAATCAGATAAAAACGGAAAGCAAATAAAAACGTCACCTACATTTGGAGGTTACCAAGCCAGGAAGGAAATCCACTATAATAGTTTTAGTTTGAAGTCCTGCAGCCTTTGCACCTAAACACTACCCGTGATATTTCTATCTAAGAAATCCTAGATATGAGAACCCCTCTCACTTCCCCTCAATCACACACCCTGTCTTCAGACAATAACAATCTGATACGGAGATACTCTCTAGTAAATAGAATCCACTCTTGCTTAAAAGCTTGCGAGTGATTCACAAATACAACTCAACTAACAGTCCAGCTCTAGCATCAACGTGATACAAGAATGACTCACAAATAACAAACAATAGACTAAAACCCTATTTGACTCTTTTGTAAATTGTGGCTTTAGTGGTCATCTTAGGTTTAGCGTCTTCCGTTAAATAGCTTGAGTAAATCATGGGCTTGATGTGCAGATCGGGCTAACCACACAGCTGATCCAGTACAATCTTCAGAAATCATATATATTGTTTCCTTAAATGTTTTGACATCATTTTAGGAAACACCATTAAGCTTGAATCAATATTTGTTGCTTCAGGAAAAACACACGCCTCTTTTAACATTAATCACGTGAGTAAATTCTTCAAGCAAATCTTCACAGATATCTCGTGAAAATAATATATCCAAGAATGTGAAACAAGATATGCTACGATGTCGTACCAACATGTAAGAATAGCTTGTCCAACATCTTGCTCAAACAAAGACATTGAGACAATGTTCTCAAGGTTTCAGACTCTGGTTTCTGGAATTCAAATACTAAAGAAAAGCTATTCAACATCTGATCATGTGAACAAGATCTTGAGAAGCTTGCCTGCAAAATGGAGACCTAAAGTGACTGCTATAGAGGAAGCAAGAACTCTGAATACTCTAAGTATTGAAGATCTTGTGAGTTCTCTGAAGTGTCATGAACTAGGGCTCAATGAGGATGAACCTGCAAAGAAGATAAAATCCATTGCACTAAAGTCCAAAGGAAAGTCTTCAAAAGCTCTGAAAGCTGATCAGTCTGATGAAAAATCCCCTGATGGAGGTTCTGAAGAAGACCCAGAAGCTGAAGAGATGGCAATGCTTTCCAAAAGACTTCAGTATCTGGCTAAAAAGAGCAAGAGATTCTCAAAAAAAAGCAGTAGCTTCAAAGGATCAGTTTCTAAGAAGGAAGATCAAAAGGGATGCTACAACTGTAAGAAACATGGTCACTTCATTGTTGACTGTCCAGATCTGCAAAGGGACAAGTCTAAAGAGAAGTCAAAAAGCATAAGCTCCAAGCCAAGTAAGTTCAAAAACAAGATCAGGAAAAATCTTATGGCAACATGGGATTATCTTGATAAAGAATCATACTCAGATAAAGAAGATGATGAAGAAGCCAACCTGGCTTTAGTTGCAACAATATCTTATGATGCAGAGCCTGAATCAGACTCTGAGGATGAAGATGAGGTATACTATAAACTATCTAAGACTGAACTAATTGATACCTTTAAAGAACTTATGAGTCTTTACAACAGCAAGTCTAGACAGATAAAAAGTTTTAAAGAAAAGTATAACTTGCTGGCTGAAGAAAACCATAGACTTCATCTTCAGATAACTGAATTGGAAGATGAATATTGAGGTTTCCTTAAAATGACTGATAAGAAATCTGATGAACCTTTAAGTAAGCAAGAAATTGCATTTCAAGAGCTCTTCGTAAATGGTATCAACAGAAGCAAGGTTGCTTCAATGATTTATGGTGTTAGTAGGAACAGGGGAGAAGGTATTGGCTTCTCTAAAGATTCATTTAGTCAATCTAAGAAAGCCAACCTACCATCCTGTTCTGAAGATATTAAGAAAGGTCTGAAGGTTTACTTTGTGTCAGAAGCTTGAAATTTTGAACAAATCAGAACCTAAGACTTCAGAATCCAAGATTCTGAACAAATCAGAATTAAAGATTCTTAATTCTAAAGTTCTGAAGAAAACATTGAAAGCTCATTTTTCAAATTCTTATGAGATTAGAATCAAGAACATTGAAAGCTCAGGTTCTGAAGAGCTCAGTGTCTAAGACTAATACAACTTCAAGATCAAAGGACTTAAATCCAAAGATCCTGAAAAAGTCTGAGTCTTATAACTTCAAACAAAGATAGTCCAAGGAAAACAAGATCTTCCTTCAGACAAGACATACAATGCTGGGATTACTGTCAATAATTAAACCAACCTCTGTTGATGAAGCACTTTCTGATGATGGTTGGATAGTTGCCATGCAAGAAGAACTGAATCAGTTTCAAAGAAATGATGTCTGGGACTTGGTTGCAAAGCCATCTGAGAAAAACATTATTGGAACAAAATGGGTGTTCAGAAACAAGCTAAATGAACAAGTTGAAGTAGTCAGAAACAAAGCAAGACTTGTAGCACAAGGTTACAGTCAACAAGAAGGAATTGATTACACTAAGACATTTGCTCCAGTTGCAAAACTGGAAGCAATCTGGTTACTTCTATCATATGCAGTAAATCATGGCATAACATTATATCAAATGGATGTTAAGAGTTCCTTTCTAAATGGTGTTATTTCTGAAGAAGTATATGTCAAACAACCTCATAGTTTTGAAGATTTAAAGCATCCAGAATATGTTTTCAAACTCAAGAAATCACTCTATGGTCTGAAACAAGCTCCCAGATCTTGGTATGACAAACTGAGTAATTACCTGCTGAAAAATGATTTTAAAAGAGGACAAGTTGACACAACATTATTCAGAAAGATACTTGCACAAAGGTAGATCAAAAGTTGTATAGAGGACAATGATGAATTTGCTTTGAATATAGTGTCTGGCGCCCCCAATGTCATAAATGCTTTGTCTGATGTTTTTAATTTATATTCCTTTTGTCAAAATCTCAAACGTTTAACAAAACACCTTCCATATTCACACAAACACATTTCACTACTTACATGTTTTATTCTCAAACCTCCTTCATAAAAACTCCAATTTTCAAAAATCACCTATAACCCTAAAATGGCCGGAACTTCATCTTTCTCAATCGCTCTCTTAGTAGATTCTGAAGCTTCAACCTTCATCAAACCTAAGAACATGGCTCTCGACAAGAAAGACTTGAAGGTGTTCATTGAGAGCTCTATGGAATTTAACTCTCTAAAAGTAAAAGGTTGTGATGTTCAGCATTTCATAGAATTTCAAGGTTGGATTCCATTCTTTGATATGTTGAATGGACCTTCGTATCTGGAACTGGTTGAAGACTTCTTGGTCAGGAGCGAATTTATGACTCAAACGCTGCTGCAAGAGAAGAAGCACAGAAGATTGTTGGGAATAAGAAGCTCAAGGTAAAGACAAGGTGCAATGGAGTTATAGGAGTTTTTAGAAACGAAGATAAGATCAGCAGTGATAGGCATCAGAATCAGCATCACTGAATCCATTATTGCTAAGGTTATAGGAGTAAAGAGTGTTGGGATGTTTCTGGTGGAGACAGACAAGAAAAGTGAGTGGCGTAGCAGGATCTCATCCACACTTTATGCAGGAAGACCTTCTCAGAAGACAGTTGATATGTAGAAGAAGTACAGAGTCTTGTATAAGATGATTCTATCATGCTTCATGCCAAAAGAATGTGGTACAAACTATATGTCTTTGGATCACAAGCATTTCTTAATGTTCCTGATCAACAAATTTCCAATTGACCTGCCAAAGTACATCTTCAACTTTCTATGCACCTCTATCAAGGAAGGACTTAAAGGGAAGAAGAATGTTCCCTATGCAAGGTTGTTGTCTGAGATTTTCTATCAAAGGAAAGCTTATTCAAAAGCTACAACATGTGGGAGTTGAATCTGATAAGGAACTAGGTACATGCAAAGGGAAAGTACTGTCTGGAGTAACAATGGGGAGCATGCATCTGATTCCCAAGAAGGAGGTGATAACTACTGATCATGACCTCAAAGCCAAATTGAACCAGTCAACACTAATGGATGACTTCTCTCCCATCTCAAAGGAAGTTAACCCTTAAGTGTTAGCATAGTTCATCTCTGAGCATTTCAGAGAGACTGGAGTAGCCATAACTTGGGATATGATTCCAGACCATCCCGAGCAAACATGGAGAGATCCAAGGAAAAGGAAGCTGACATCAGAAGCTGATGAGCCAGAACCTCAGAAGCCAACTAAGAAGCAAAAGACTGTTACTTCTAAGCCAGCTGCTTCTGATGTTCTATCCGAAGTAGCAGATTTGGGTCACCCAGAAGTGCTTCCAACCAGAACAAGAAGAGGAGCATCTGAGAAAACTTCAGGAGCTTAGGTATCAAAGAAACCTCAAAAGGAAAAGAAGAGACCTTACCAGAGGAAACTTGTTTTTCAAGAAGAAGAAGAAGAAGAAGAAGATGGTACCAGAACCAGAACTATTTTAGTTCAAGAAGAGGAAGAGGAAGAAGATGAACAACTTACTTATCACAAGAGAAAGGTCTTGGAGAAAGTTGTTTAGATGACTGAGTACTTGAAGACCAAGTCTGCTGCGGAAGCTTAGAAGGTGTTAGCTAAGCACATCAAGGTGAAGTCTGAAACTGGTGCGTCAGAAGCTGCTGGATCAGATGCTGGAGGTTCATCAAATATCACAGGTAACACTGCACCCAGATCTTCATCCAACCCTATACATCTAGACTCACCAGAACACACACCATCACCTACTGATGACCAAACTCTTAGCCTACATTACTCAAACCTACAAAAAAATAAAACACCTTCCCCTTAACCTCAAACTATACCAGATCCTGAGAAAATATTAGATGCATCACTTATACAGCCTTGCCTACCTGGTGAAGAGCCCTTAATAATTCCTAGAATCACTAGCCTAATCTCAGAAGAACAAGTTGAGCTAGACATAATTCATGATGCTCTAGCCCAAGTTGAGTTAAATAAGAAAATAATCTCATAAATATGCAAACCTTCCCCCTTCTCTCAATTTATACCTAACAAACCAAGACCTTCCAAATGTTCTTCATCTACCATAGATGTTCTTTCACAAGATCTAGGTGGAGAACTACCTAAAGAACAACAACTTTCAACAATAACTACTCAAACAGCCTCTGAAGCAATGTCTGACATCATTGTTTTAGAAATTCCCTCCATTTCACACCTTGAACCACAAACAACTTCAACCAATATCTCTGATACACCTTTTGTATTAGAAGATAAACCTATCATAGTTATCCCTTTACATTTTGCTAAACCTGAATCAGAATACGCAACCTCTGATGTTGTCATCACTGAAACATCAGAAAGAGAAACTTAGCCAGAATCTACCTCAGTAGCCTCTGATGTTATCATGACTGAAACATCAGAAGGTGAAGTCCCTCAACCTGTCACTTCTCAAGAACCACTAGCCTCTGATGATAATGCACTTACATTAGTTGTATCAGAACTCTCTTATGATACAGCGTCTCAGATTATCCCAGACATCATATCATCCTCCAACCAACCTCCTATTCAAATCATCCAACCTCCACTCTTCTTAACCTCTAACCAAGGACTGCAAGAGGTGTGTAATGTGATCTTTGATAGCCTTCAGGAGCTTCTGGAGTCAAGACATCAGCCAATCCAACTTGTAAATTATGATGATAAATGGGAAAACCTAAGGAAGCTGATCAACTCAACTCTGGACACCATGCAAGTAATTGTAGTAGCTTCTCAACATGAAGCTCTTCAAAAATGGTTCAAGGACGTAGTTGTAAGCATGGAAGTTTTGGAACTTAAAAGGGACATTACAAGGCATCTAACAGACTCAGCACCTGCTTCTGATGATCAATATCAAGAAGTGCCTAATATCCTAAAGTCTGGCCTTCAAGCTTCTTGGATCTCTAAATTCTTTGTGCATCCTAACAAAGTCATGAACAAAAGGCTGGATCTGGAAGAACCTGAGATGATTCACTTTGTGGATAAGGTTCAAGCAGACCTTCTAGAGTAGAAGATTAAGCAAGAAGCTATGGAAGCTATGCTACTGGAGGTAATGCAATCATAAGCTGAGTTAGTCAAGAAGCAGGAAGAGCTAGCTAAGAAACAAGATAACATGCTTAAGCAACAATCTGATATAGCCAAGAATCAGTCAGATATGGCTCAGAAGCAGGATCAGATTACCTTTGGAATCCATGATATTCTGGAAATGATGCAGAAACAGAACATGCCAAAGAATCACTCCTAATTTTTTATTTTTGCTTCTGATTGTTTGTTTCTGATACATATTTTGCATGCGTCTGAATATTTTTGCTTCTGATATGTTTTTGATTCTAATATGTTACTTTCTGGCTCTGATATCATGTTTTTCTTACTCTTTTTAAATTTTTGTTGATGACAAAAGGGGGAGTAAGACATGTTAATATTTAGGCTCTTAGCCTCTGACTAGATATAACTGTTGATATTTTGATGTTGGCTGCATGTTTTGGCAAATGCAATGTGTTCAATGGAAGCATCTCTATGTTTATAACAAGTCTTCAGTTGCAAGAAATTTCATTTGAAGCTGTTCATAAGCTGTTTTGCCCTCAGAAGCTGAATGCACCTTCAGACGCTGAAATGTGCTTCTGATGCTTCAGACGCACTATTGTCGCGTTGACTTTTGTTGACTTTACCAGAAGCTGCATTTTTGTTCTTTATTTCTGCGCAATCTTTGCGAGATATGTCAAGGTTTAATCATGAATGGTTGTTCTAGAATGCTGATTAAATTGGAGAAGATCTTTTGAAGATTGGCTCGTGTTTTATGAAGTTCATATTTCCTGAAGGAATCTTTTGCAGATACATTGAAGATTTATATGTTTCCTTTTCAAGTCTTGCATAATTCAGAAACATATATATTTGAGACGATTTAATTCAGATTAATGTTGCTTGCTGAAGATTATAAAAGGAGTGCTTATGCCATTGTTCAAGACATACGAAGAATTGAAGAAAATCAGAGAAATAGAGTCTTAGAGTTTTTAAGATTTTAGCTTTGTTTGTGCACCACTCTATTGAGTTGGTTTAGGTGTGTTATTGAGTTGTAATTACTCTAAGCCTGTAGGTACGAGTGCAGTTTATGTATTGAAGTATTTCTTCAAAAACAGGGTAGTTTTGTTTAAGTTGTTCAGTAACAGGTTTGTTGCGTGAATAAGAAGTTAGTGGTCTCTAATACTCAACGTGTTGGGTAGAATTCAAACTAGGTGGAAGTTAATTGCTTAGGCTGGGAACTGGGTGTTCAGTGTCTTGAGTCATAAGGATTAACTCCTATAGTGGAATTCCTTCCTGGATTGGTATCCCCCAGAGTAGGAGGTGTTTACTCCGAACTGGGTTAACAAACCTTGTGCCTTTTTACTTTGCTGCACTTTTATTTTCTTGCTTTTGCATTGTGTTTGTGTGTGCTCTGTTTTAGCAAGCTATTGTGCCCTGCATTGTGTTTTTAACCTGTCCAGCCAGAATTTCAATTGGTATCAGAGCAGGCACCCTGCCTGTGTTTTGGGTGAGATCCAGAGTAGTGTTTTCTGGCAAGCATGGATAGAGAAGAAGGTTATGTCAATAGACCACCCATACTAGATGGCACAAACTATGAATATTGGAAGTCTAGGATGTGTGCTTTCTTAAAATCTATTGACAGCAGGACTTGGAAAGCTGTGATTAAAGGCTGGGATCATCCTGTGGTTTTATACAGAGATGGGAACAAAACTGAGGTTCTGAAGCCTGAAGAAGAATGGACCAAAGCTGAAGATGATTTGTCACTTGGAAATTCAAAAGCTTTGAATGCAATTTTCAATGGTGTGGATCAGAATATGTTCAGACTCATCAAGCAATGTACAGTTGCAAAGGAGGCCTGGGAAATTCTAAAAACAACTCATGAAGGAACCTCTAAAGTCAAGATGTCCAGACTCCAGTTGCTGACTACTAAGTTTGAGAACCTGAAGATGAAGGAGGATGAAAATATCCAGGATTTCTACATGAATGTGCTGGATATGGCAAATTCCTTTGATTCTCTTGGGGAGAAGATGACAGATGAGAAGATAGTTAGAAAAGTCCTCAGGTCACTTCCTAGAAGGTTTTACATGAAGGTTACAGCTATAGAGGAAGCTCATGACATCACCACCATGAAGGTTGAGGAGCTTATTGGGTCTCTACTGAACTTTGAGACTGCTTTTTGTAAACAGCCTGACAAGAAAGGGAAAGGAGTAGCGTTTGCAGTCAATTCTCATGCTGATGATCAACAAGAGTCTGATGAGGATGATAGTGACTTATCAGAAGCTCTAGTGTTGCTGGGAAAACAATTCAACAAAATTCTGAAGATGGTTGATAGAAAATCCAAAACCAAAGGTCAGAATTTCAGATTTAACAACAAGAAGCAACAAGCTGATGAGAAGAAGACCAAGTCTGAGGAGAAAAGTAATCAAGCTAAAGGTGTGCAGTGCTTTGAGTGTGAGAGGTATGGACACATCAAGTCTGAATGTCCCACTTTTCTCAAGAAGCAGAAGAAGAGCCTAGCTGTTTCATGGTCAGATGATGATTCTGAGGATGTTGCAAGTGAATCTGCTAAGGGTGACACAAGTCTGATGGTTAAGCTACAATCTCAGAAGTGAGAAGCTTTCTTAAAGAATGAAGCAGTTTTAGAGTCTGAAACTTTTTATGAGTCTGACTCAGAGTCTGATGCTTCATCTGTGTCTGAAGTTGCTAAAACATCATATGATGAACTAGCTGACAACTACAGGAAGCTATATACCAGAAGTGTTGAAGTTTGCAAACAAGTTCTGGATCAGAAGGAGACCATTTGTCAACTGGAGGCTGAGAAAGGTGAACTTCTAGTGCAGAATTCAGAATTGAAAGAAGAAGTGAATCAACTAACTTCCCAACTTGAGCATATGAAAAAGCAGGTTAGAATGATGAATACTGCTACTGATGTGTTGGAGGAAATTTTGGATGCTTAGAAACAGGAAAAACTGGTTTAGGATTTGTGGATGAGAGTCTGAACCTCAAGCAGAAAAATCCAGCTAAACAGTTTGTTCCTGCTACTCAGACTCATAATCTTATGATTGGAACATCTAAAATGAGACCTCAGAAACAAGCTCAGATGCAACCTCAGAAGCATGTTCAGATGCAACCTCAGAAGCATGTTCAGATGCAACCCCAGAAGTTCAATAGAAGGAGGAAGAATCATACCTGGATCTGTCATCATTGTGGTAAGAAGGGGCATATTAAACCTTTTTGCTTTAAATTGTATGGCTATCTTGAACACTTTCAATATAGAAAAGTGCAACCAGCTGCAACTAGACATAATGTTCAGAAGGTGTGGAAACCTATGGTTCAGAATGTAGGCCTTATTGCTCATACCTCATTGAGAGCCACTTCTAGAGAGGACTGGTGTCCGCTCTCGAAAAAAAACGCGCGATCCTCGAGACGTGTACGTGAAGGTAAGAAAAACACACAAGAAGGGGGGGGGGGTTGAATTGTGTGGACTCCAAAAACTAGGTTTCTTTCTTTTCAAAACTTAAGGCTAGTTCAAAAACAAGTTCTGAACTATTATCAAAGAGTATTGCAGCGGATTCAAAATGAAAAGAGAGAGGGAAGGAGAGACACACAATGTTTTATACTGGTTCCTTCCAAATGTTGGAAGTAGTCCAGTCCCCTTGTTTTCCAACAAGAGATTTTCACTATAATCAGATGATTACAATTGCTCAACCACTAAGGAAGAGACTTCCAGTTGCTCAACCACAAAGGAAGAGGCTTCCAATTGCTCAACCACAAAGAAAGAGGCTTCTAATGCTCAAGACACTAAGTCAAGAGGCTTCCCAATGCTCAGACACAAAGTACTGAGACTTCCTTACTCAGACCACAAAGGAATGAAATTACAGCTTGCTCAAAACACTAAGTTATGAGACTTACAATGCTTAGTACGCAGACTAAGACTTAGACCAACCTAATTTACAAAGAAGGTAAGTTTGGGTTGAACACTTGATAAAATATCAGAGGTGTTCACTTAATACAACACAGGTTAAGACTCTTAACCTTAAGAAATTCTAAGTTACAAAGACTAAAAGAATTTCTAAGAGTTTTGTGAACTTATGAGTTTTGACAGCAAAAACAGAGCACAGGTTCAGCAGTTTAGTTTCAAGAGTCTTAGACAAATTCTTCTTCAATTCTTCTTCCTTTTATAGAGGAAATTAGAGCTGTTGAAGACTTGCAGAAATTAAGCAAAGAGCCATTGCAAATTGAGAGCTAGGATAGCTGCAATTGTGTGCTGAACTTTTTGCAGAAAACAGAGTGCAGCAGCCATTTTTGAATTTGCTTTCCTTAAAAGCTGGGGAATGTTTGATTCAGGGAGACAACTGTTCCATTGAGTTGTTCTGACATATCTAGGCATTAAATGCGCACAGTAACAGTTGCTTTTCTTGCCACATCAGACTTCAAAAGCTTCTGAGTGAACAGTACATCAGAAGCACTTCTTCAGACTCAGACTTCAGAAGCAGGTCTTCAGACGTTGACTTTTATTGACTTCCTTCAGACTCGGACTTCAGAAGCTGTCTTCAGACGCAAGCTTCAGACTCCCCTTCAGAAGCACTCTTCAGACCCAGTTTTCTTCCAGCTTTGCAACATTGCTTCTAAGCTTTCCTTTCTTGCTCTAAGCTTGTTCTTCCATAGTCAATTTCAAATATTGCTCATTAAGCACATGGTTCTGAAATCACTTGAACAAAGCATTGGCAAATAACCAATTTTCTATTTAACACTTTTGTTATCATCAAAACCACAAAGAGAGATATGTTTATACATAATGTTTCAACAATCTCCCCCTTAATTCAGAAGAGAGTTGTTTAACACATTTTGTTCCAACAATCTCCCCCTTTTTGATGATGACAAACACAAGTATTAAATCAGAAAATTGTTGTTAACTTAATTAACAAGTTAACTACAGGGTGTGAGGTTTGTAAGCTCCCCCTGAGTCTGATCCAAGTTAATTAAGTTCAGTTTAAATCACAAATGTGAAAATTTCAGAATTGTTGTTAAGTTTAATTAACAAGCTGACTTCAGGAGAGGTTTGTAAGCTCCCCCTAGTCTTATCTAAGTTAATTAAACTCAACTTTTAAACAATCAAGTGTGTTGGAACAAAATGTGTTAAACAACTCTCATCTGAATTAAGGGGGAGATTGTTGAAACATTATGTGTAAACATATCTCTCTTTGATGTTTTGATGATAACAAATAGTGTTAAATAGAAAATTGGTTATTTGCTAATGCTTTGTTCAAGTGATTTCAAAACCACGTGTTTAAAGATTGACAATTGATAATGGTTATGAAAGAACAAGCTTAGAGCAAGAAAGGAAAGCTTAGAAGCAATGTTGCAAAGCTGGAAGAGTGCTCCTGAAATGGTGCCTCTGAAGGGGAGTCTGAAGCCTGCGTCTGAAGACAGCTTCTGAAGTCTGAGTCTGAAGAAGTCAACAAAAGTCAACTTCTGAAGAAGTCAACAAAAGTCAACGTCTGAAGACCAGCTTCTGATCCGTACAAAGGCAGCTTCTGATGCACTGTTCACGCAGAAGCTTCTGAAGTCTGATGTGACAAGGAAAGAGACTGTTTCTGTGCGCATTTAATGCCTGCATATGTCAGAGCAACCCATTGGAACAGTTGTCTCCCTGACTCAAACATTCCCCGGCTTTTAAGGAAAACAAATTCAAAAATGGCTGCTGCTCTGTTTTCTGGAAAAAGTTCAGCACACAATTTCAGCTATCCTAGCTTACAATTGCAACGGCTCTTTGCTTGAAATCAGCAAATCTTCAACAGCTCTATTTTCCCTCTATATAAGGAAGAAGAATTGAAGAAGAAATTGCTAAGACTCTTTGAACAAAAATACTGAACTTGTGCTCTGTTTTGCTGTCAAAGATACGCAAGTTACCAAACACTTAGAAATTCTTTCAATTCTTTGTATCTTAGAATTTCTTAAGGTTAAGAGTCTTAAGCTGTGTTGTATTAAGAGAACACCTCTGATATTTTATCAAGTGTTCAACCCAAACTTATTTCTTTGTAATTCAGTTTGGTCTCTAAGTCTTAGTTTGCGTACTAAGCATTATAAGTCTCATTACTTAGTGTTTTGAGCAAACTAGAAGTCTCTTCCTTTGTGGTTGAGCAACTGGAAGCCTCTTGACTTGGTGTCTTGAGCATTAGAAGCCTCTTCCTTTGTGGTTGAGCAATTGGAAGCCTCTTCCTTGGTGGTTGAGCAACTGGAAGTGTCTTCCTTAGTGGTTGAGCAATTGTAATCAGCTGATTATAGTGAAAATCTCTTGTTCGAAAACAAGGGGACTGGACTACTTCCTACATTGGTAAGGAACCAGTATAAAATATTGTGTGTCTCTCTTTCCCTCTCTCTTTTCATATTTAATCCGCTGCAATACACTTTGATAATAGTTCAGAACTGATTCATATCAGCTTCTGAACTTAACTTATGTTTTGAAAAGAAAGAAACCAAGTTTTTGGAGTCCACCCAATTCAACCCCCCCCCCCTTCTTGTGTGTGTTTTTCTCACCTTCAGTTGGTATCAGAGCTCCGGTTCTGATATTAACACTTAACAGTGTGTCAGTAGGATCCTGAGAAAAACATGACCTCAACAAGTAGTGAAGGTGAGAAAAACACACACACAAGAAGGGGGGGTTGAATTGTGTGACTCAAAAACTAAGATCTTTTCTTTTCAAAACTTAAGGTTAAGTTCAGAAGCTGATATGAATCAGTTCTTAACTATTATCAAGAGTTATGCAGCGGTTTCAATAATGAAAAGACAAAGGTAAAGGGAGACACACATAATTTATACTGGTTCCTTCTCAATGTGAGAAGTAGTCCAGTCCCCTTGTTTTCCAACAAGAGAGTTTCACTATAATCTGAAGATTACACTTGCTCAATCACTTAAGAAAGAGACTTCCAGTTGCTCAACCACCAAGGAAGAGGCTTCTATGCTCAACCACCAAGGAAGAGGCTTCCAATGCTCAAGTCACCAAGACAAGAGACTTCCCAATACTCAAGACACTAAGTCAAGAGACTTCTGACTCAGACCACAAAGGAATGAGATTACAAATGCTCAGTATACAGACTGAGACTTTAAGGACCAAACTGGTTTACAAGTAAATGAGTTTGGGATGAACACTTCAGAAAATATCAGAGGTGTTCTCTAAATACAACACAGGTTAAGACTCTTAACCTTAAGAAATTCTAAGTTACAAGACTGAAGAATTTCTAAGAGTTTTTGAACTTGACAGTTTTTACACAGAAAACAGTGCACAGGTTCAGCAATGTAGTTTCAAGAGTCTTAGACAAATTTCTTCTTCAAATCTTCTTCCTTTTATAGATGAAATATAGCTGTTGAAGATTTGCTTGATTTTAGGAAAGAGCCGTTGCAATTTGAGCTAGGATTTCTGTAAATATGTGCTGCACTTTTTCAAACAGAACAGAGCAGCAGCCATTTTTGAAATGGCCTACCTTAAAAGCTGGAGAATGTTTGGGTCAGGGAGACAACTGTTCCATTGAGTTGCTCTGACACATCCAGGCATTAAATGCGCACAGTACTGGTCACTTTCCAAGCCAGGTCAGCTTCAGAAGCTTCTGCGTGAACAGTGCATCAGAAGCTGCCTTGTACGGATCAGAAGCTGGCTTCAAGCGTTGACTTGCATTGACTTCTTCAGAGGCACCCAGACATCAGAAGCTGTTTTCAAACTTCACTTCAGAGGCACTACTTCAGGAGCACTCTTCAGGAGCACCACTTCAGTACCATATCAGAAGCACCCAGTTTCCTTCTAGCTTTGCAACATTGCTTCTTTGCTTTCCTTTCTTGCTCTTAGCTTGTTCTTTCATAACCATTATTAGTTTCCAATCAATAAACACGTGGTTCTAAAATCACTTGAACAAAGCATTAGCAAATAACCAATTTTCTATTTAACACTTTGTTATCATCAAAACCATAAAGAGAGATATGTTTACACATAAATGTTTCAACAATCTCCCCTTAATTCATAAGAGACTTTTTAAACACATTTTGTTCCAACAATCTCCCCCTTTTTGATGATGACAAACATAAGTATTAAATCAGAAAATTGTTGTTAACTTAATTAACAAGTTAACTGCAAGCTGTGAGGTTTGTAAGCTCCCCCTGAGTTTGATCCAAGTTAATTAAGTTCAGTTAAAATTACAAATGTGAAAATTTCAGAATTGTTGTTAAGTTTAATTAACAATCTGACTTCAGGAGAGGTTTGTAAGCTCCCCCTAGGTCTGACAGTCCTCAAGGTTAGGTTTGTAAGCTCCCCTTGATTCTTATCCATGTTAATTAAGCTTAACTTAAAACAATATAGTGAAATTAACACTTAGAATTCAAAATGACTTGTTGACTTCAGGTTCTGAGGTTTGTAAGCTCTCCCCCTAAGTCTGATAATCCACAGGATGAGTTTTGTAAGCTCCCTGAGTCTTATCCAAGTTATTTTAAATTTATCTTAACTCACTAAGAGTTATATATATCTCACAGAATGGTATCAGAGCCTAATTTCAAATTCATAAGAGCATAAATTTCAATTCAGAGGCTAAGAGTTAAAGACAGTTCTCATAAGTTAAATTCAATCAGTATCAGAGCTTATCAGAGCTTTAACTGAGCTTTAACTTATGTTCAGAGCCTCAGGCTTTAATACCTTTTACTCTCCTTTCATAAGTTAGTATACTGACAGAATTTTAACTTATATTGTGAGCTCAGGTGCTTTAATACTTGTTTTACCTTACTCCCCCTTTTGTCATCAACAAAAAGTTTTACTTACTTCCCCAACACAGAAAATTTCTCCCCCTTTGGCAAGAGAGTTTGAAAACATCTGTATCAGAGCAGAAAAGAATTTTAAAAGAGTTTGAAAACATGTATCAGAGCAGTTCAATCTCCCCCTTTTTTAAAGAGGTTGAAAACATTTCAAAAGGATTCAGAATTGGGAGGGGTTGAACAAAAAATTTGTGAGATATTTATGCAATCATATGGATAATCAAGCAGCAAAGATGAGCATCAGAGCATACTTGATTTTCAATGAGTATATGACTTTGCATTAAAAATAGAATGTTGTTCAGAAGCAGAAAAAATTTAGAGCTTCTGATCAGATCATTCTGTGTTCAGACATGGTTTGTTCAGTATATTTTGTTCAGTATCAGAGTAAAAACAACCAAAATGTGTTCAGTATCAGAGCAAAACTCTCAAGAAAGTATCAGAGCAGATCTGAGCTGTTTTAAAGAGAATAGTTCAGATCAGAGCAGGTTTAACTCATTTTTAAAACAAAATAGTTCAGATTATAGACCAACTGAAAAGTTATATCAGAGCCTGATACCAATTGAGGATTTTATCTCAGAGTCTGATACCAAAATACAGTTTGAAGATTGCTGAACTTGTATCAGAACCTGATTTCATAATATGAAGGTTTATCTCAGAGTCTGATACCAAATTAACATTTCAGTGCTGATACCAAGATAAAATGAGTTCTTAAGACTGAACATGTCTGAAACACTTTGAGCATTTAAAAAATGTGTATGTGCTAAACAGTTTGAAAACAGACTGATACTAACTGAAAATTGTTTGTCAAGCAACTTTAGTATTGAATATCAGAGCAGAAAATCACATTTTTTAAATTGATGACTTTGGGAGGATTAGAGTATAAACTTTCAAAGCTTCAATAATCATTGCCCATAGTTATACTTATCAGATTCTGACCAACATTAGATTTTTATCAGATTCAGAAGTCAGAAAATCCAGGTTCTGATCCTTCAGACTTTGAAGTTTTTCAGGCTTAACTCTATTCAAACTCTCAGAATATGAGTGTTTGATAAGTCTTAGCTTATGATAAACTTAGAATCAAGGATTTCATTCAGATTCAAGCACATTTTTCAAGAGATAAAATGCATGTTCAGATTCTTTTTAATAAAATTGAATCTTTCTTCTGTTAGGAGTTTTGTGAATATGTCAGCCCATTGATGATCAGTATCAATGAACTGAATATCTAAAACACCCTTCTGAACATAATCTCTTATAAAATGATGTTTTATTTCTATGTGCTTGGCTCTAGAATGCAGAATTGGATTTTTAGACAAACAAATTGCAGCAGTATTATCACAATAAATAGGAATATTGTCTGCATGAATCTGATAATCCTCTAATTGATGTTTCATCCAGAGCAGTTGTGTGCTACAACTTGCAGCTGAGATGTATTCTGCTTCTGCTGTTGACAAAGCAATGGTTGCTTGTCTCTTGCTGGCCCAGGATATCAGATTCTCACCAAGAAACTGACAGTTTCCACTGGTGGATTTTCTTTCAATCCTGTCCCCAGCATAGTCAGCATCACAAAATCCAACTAGCTTATAATTTAGAGATTTCTTGTACAGAAGTCCCAAATTAGTCGTTCCCTTCAGATACCTGAAGATTCTCTTGACAACAGTCATATGAGATTCTCTAGGATCTGACTAGAATCTAGCACACAGACATACACTAAATAAAATATCTGGCCTAGAAGCAGTTAAGTATAGGAGAGAACCTATCATACCTCTGTACAGCTTCTGATCTACTTTAGAGCCATTGTCCTCTTTGCTTAAGGTGCAGATGGGATGCATTGGTGTTGTCATCAGCTTGCAATCATCCAGCTGGAACTTCTTCAGAAGCTCCTTAGTGTATTTGGACTGATGAACATAAACACCATATTTGCATTGGTTGATTTGAATTCCCAAGAAGAATTTCAGCTCACCCATCATGCTCATTTCAAATTCATCCTGCATTAACTTTGAAAACTCTTTGCAAAGGGAGGCATTAGTAGAACCAAATATGATATCATCCACATATATTTGCACAATTTAGATTTCTTTCTTAACAGTTTTCCTGAAAAGTGTATTATCAACTTGACCTCTCACAAAATTATTTTTAATTAAGAAGTTGCTTAGCCTTTCATACCAAGCTCTAGGAGCTTGTTTCAGACCATACAAAGACTTCTTAAGTTTAAAAACATGATTTGGATATTTAACATCTTCAAAACTAGGAGGTTGTTTTACATACACTTCTTCAGAAATTACACCATTTAAGAAAGCACTCTTAACATCCATTTGATATAAGATGATATCATGATTAACAGCATAAGAAAGAAGTAACCTGATTGCTTCCCGTCTTGCTACTGGAGCAAAAGTTTCTGTGTAATCAATTCCTTCTTGCTGGTTGTACCCTTGAGCTACTAATCTAGCCTTGTTTCTGATCACTTCTCCTTGTTCATTGAGCTTGTTCCTGAACACCCATTTTGTTCCAATGATGTTCTTCTTATCAGGTCTTGCAACAAGATCCCATACATCATTCCTTTGAAACTGGTTCAGCTCTTCTTGCATTGCTACAATCCAACCATCATCAGCAAGTGCTTCATCAGCAGTTGTAGGCTCAATCATGGATAGCAGGCCAAGCATAGACTCATTCTGAGTGAATGCTGATCTTGTCTTCCTTGGACTGTTCTTGTTTCCAATGATCAACTCCTCAGGATGTGAAGACTTGTACTTGAATGAGGTTCTGGGTGGATTAGCTTCTGAAGAACCATCAGGGATTTGTTCAGAGCCATGCTGGTCTTGATTAGCTCCAGGAGTAGTGTCATTACCAGAGAGTTTCTCAGAGTCTTCATTGTTTTCAGCTTCTGAACCTTCATCAGAACCTGAACTGAGTTCAGCTTCTGAAGGTCCTTCTGAGATTCTGACATCTGCAAAACTCTCAACCAGCTCTGGTATTTCACTAACAGGCTTCTTATCATCAAACCTAATGTGTATAGCTTCTTCAACAACATGTGTTTCAGAATTATACACCCTGTATGCCTTAGATCTCTCTGAGTATCCTAAAAAGGTACCCTTTTGAGCCTTGGCATCAAATTTCTTTAGGTAGACTTTATTGTTTAGTATGTAACATGTACAACCAAACTGATGAAAATAAGAAATACTTGGTTTTCTTCCTTTAAATAATTCATATGCTGTTTTATTCACAATGGGTCTGATATAGATCCTGTTCTGAATATAACATGTTGTGTTTACAGCTTCTGCCCAAAAGTACTTAGCAATTTTAGATTCATGGATCATGGTTCTGGCCATTTCTTGTAAAGACCTGTTCATTCTCTCTACAACTCCATTTTGTTGTGGAGTTCTAGGAGATGAGAACTCATGGAGAATTCCATGGTCTTCACAAAAGTTTTCAAAAGGTTCATTTTCAAATTCCCCACCATGATCACTTCTGATTTTCAAAATTTTCAAATCAGTTTCTGTTTCTACTTGTTTGCAGAATTTGTAAAACACATCATATGTTTCATTTTTGCTCCTGAGGAATTTAACCCAAGTCCACCTACTATAATCATCAACAATTACAAGTCCATACTTCTTCCCATTGATTGAAGCTGTCCCAACAGGGCCAAATAAATCAATGTGAAGGAGTTATAGAGGTTTAGAGGTGGAAACAATGTTCTTAGCCTTAAAACAAGTTTTAGAAAATTTTCCAATTTGGCATGCTGAACACAGAGCATCTGAGTGATAATCAATGCTGGGTAAGCCTCTGACCAGCTGAAACTTGCTAAGCTTAGAGATGAGTCTCTAGTTAGCATGTCCCAGCCTTTTGTGCCAGACCCATTTCTCATTACTCACAGACGGAAGGCAAACTACCTTCTGCTGAACCAAATCAGAAAAATTTATTTTGTAAACATTGTTTTTCCTGCTGCCTCTAAACACTACAGACTCATTTTCATTGTTGATTACAGTGCAAGTGTTCTTATTAAACAGGACTTCATAATTACTATCACATAATTGACTTATGCTAAGTAAATTATGTCTAAGTCCATCTACCAGCCAAACATTATCAATGTACAGGGAAGAATTACCTATCTTACCAGTACCAATGATCTTTCCTTTCTGACTTCCTCCAAACCCCACAGTTCCTCCCTCTTTCAGAGTTAGGGTTTGGAACATAGACTTGTCCCCTGTCATATGATGCGAGCATCCACTGTCCAGGTACCAGGACCTTTCCTTTTCTTTGGATGTTAAGCATATCTGCAATTGAAATTATCTCAGACCTAGGTACTCAGATTTTTATGGGTCATTTGGGGTTAGTCCTGAAAGGTTTTGGCTTCTTGAACTTGTGTCTGAAGTTATGATGTTCAGACTTGTTCTGATACTTAGGATATGAATCCTTATATCTTGAATAAGTCTGAGTTTCAGAACCTGAGTACTTCAGAACCTGAGTTCTCAAAGATTTGAACTCAATTTTCTTCAGAACCTGAGACTTGAAGGTCTTTGGTTCTGAGTCCTTTAGGGTTTGAACCATTGAGCACTTTGGTTCTGATCTCTTCAGAATTCTAACTTTGTTTACTTCAGGCACAAGGCAAGCTTCAGTTTTGCCTTTCTTAAAACAGTTAGAAGCAGAAAATTGATTGGTTTGCTTTTGCTTGCTCTGCTTAACATTCTGAGATTGAGAGTGTTTTACATTGACTCGTTTAACAGATTTTGAAGTTTTAATAAACCCAGTCTTTGAAAATTGTGAATCATTCAGATTCTGAGACTTACTAGTTCCTGGTTCTGAACTTATCAGATTCTGAACTTTTTCAGGTTCAGAGTCTGATTTCCTCTTACTCTTAGGCTTAGGACCTTTTGGCTTAGATTTAGGCAAGATTTTAACATCTGCCTTCATCTTACCCTTAGGTTCAGAAGCTTCAGAGTCTGAGTTGTTCATAACTTCAGTCTTAGTCTCAGATTCTGACATTTTCAACTTCTCAGAGTTATCAGAAGCAGGCACAAAGCATATACCATTGCCTTTTAAAAAATCTTCAGAACATGAAGGTGAGTTTAATTCATTTGAAGGTTTAAATGAATCATAGCCAATGCCTTCACCTTTGTTTCTGATCATATTATACATCATGGAGGAAATTTTAGTTCTATTGAATCCAGTTAACATGAAATCCTGAAGAGCTATTTCCTGTTCATTAGGAACTTCTTCAGATTTCTTATGAGCCTCTTTTCTGAGTTCTTCAACTTCTTCATCATATTCAAGAATTTGATTCTGAAGTTTAAGATTTTCCTCAGATAGCAAGTTAGTTTGATTTTTCAAGGATTTAATTTCTTTTAAATTGCTTTTAAGATGACTCATAAGATCATTAACTGTTTCAATCAATTCAGATCTAGAGAGTTAAGAATATACCTCATCTTCTTCATCAGAATCTGAGCATGATTCTGTATCAGAAGATGCAGTTGCCATCAGGGCCAGGTTTGCTTCCTCCTCATCAGATTCTGACTCATTGTCCAGATCATCCCATGTTGCCATGAGACTCTTTTTAAGCTTGTTTCTGAAACTGCTGGATTTTGAGATGGACTTCTTTGCTTTCTCTTTGGACTTTTCCTTCTGAAGATCAGGACAGTCAGCAATGAAGTGCCCAGGCTTCTTGCAGTTGTAACAGCTTTCCTTCTGCATATCCCTCTTTGAACCAGAGCCAGATCCTCTAAAGTTACTGCTTCTGTTAGAGAATTTTTTCTTTCTATTCATCAGATACTGAAGCCTCTTAGAAAGCATTGCAAGCTCATCAGCATCTGAATCTTCATCAGAATTTCCCTCAGGAAACTCTTCTTCAGATTCAATAGCTTTCAAAGCTTTAGCAGGCTTTCTTTTAGACTTCAGAGCTAATGTTTTTGGTTCTCTAACAGACTCATCCTCATTGAGTCCCAGTTCATGCACCTTGAGGGAGCTTATAAGATCCTCAATACTTAAAGTATTCAGATCCTTAGCTTCCTCAATGGCAGTCACTTTAGGTCTCCATTTAGATGGCAGACTTCTAAGGATTTTATTCACATGGTCAGCTGTGGTATAACTCTTTTTCAGAATCTGAAGTCCAGAAACCAGAGTCTGAAATCTTGAGAACATAGTCTCAATATTTTCATCCTCTTTCATTCTGAACAGTTCATATTGCTGAACAAGTATGTTTGCCTAAGCTTCTCTAACCTTCTTATTACCTTCATAGTTAGAGCAGAGGGATGTGAATATGGCTTTAGCAGTTGACTTGTCACTCAGCTTCTGATACTCAGTGTGAGGTAATGAATCCACAATGATTCCTCTCACATGGTGATGTTTCCTATAGATTTTTCTTTGTGCATCACTTAGAGCTCTTCTGTTGACAGCAACACCTTCTTCATCAACTGGTATAGTGATTCCATCTTCAATAATATCCCATAGTGAATCATCAATCCCAATAATGTGACTATACATTTTACTCTTCCACCAAGAGAATTTTTCTGGGTCACCAGTAAACATAGGAGGTTTATTGTGTGACCTAGACTTCTTTTCTTCAGTACTATAGTCATAAGATACAGGTCTTTTATTTCTGGGAGAGGGTGGAGGTGAACCACTAGTTGAGGTCATGTTTTTCTCAGGATCCTACTGACACACTTTTAAGTGTTAATATCAGAACCGGAGCTCTGATACCAACTGAAGGTGAGAAAAACACACACACAAGAAGGGGGGGTTGAATTGTGTGACTCAAAAACTAAGATCTTTTCTTTTCAAAACTTAAGGTTAAGTTCAGAAGCTGATATGAATCAGTTCTGAACTATTATCAAGAGTTATGCAGCGGTTTCAATAATGAAAAGACAAAGGTAAAGGGAGACACACAGAATTTATATTGGTTCCTTCTCAATGTGAGAAGTAGTCCAGTCCCCTTGTTTTCCAACAAGAGAGTTTCACTATAATCTGAAGATTACACTTGCTCAATCACTTAAGAAAGAGACTTCCAGTTGCTCAACCACCAAGGAAGAGGCTTCTATGCTCAACCACCAAGGAAGAGGCTTCCAATGCTCAAGTCACTAAGACAAGAGACTTCCCAATACTCAAGACACTAAGTCAAGAGACTTCTGACTCAGACCACAAAGGAATGAGATTACAAATGCTCAGTATACAGACTGAGACTTTAAGGACCAAACTGGTTTACAAGTAAATGAGTTTGGGATGAACACTTGATAAAATATCAGAGGTGTTCTCTAAATACAACACAGGTTAAGACTCTTAACCTTAAGAAATTCTAAGTTACAAGACTGAAGAATTTCTAAGAGTTTTTGAACTTGACAGTTTTTACACAGAAAACAGAGCACAGGTTCAGCAATGTAGTTTCAAGAGTCTTAGACAAATTTCTTCTTCAAATCTTCTTACTTTTATAGATGAAATATAGTTGTTGAAGATTTGCTTGATTTTAGGAAAGAGCCGTTGCAATTTGAGCTAGGATTTCTGTAAATGTGTGCTGCACTTTTTCAAACAGAACAGAGCAGCAGCCATTTTTGAAATGGCCTACCTTAAAAGCTGGAGAATGTTTGGGTCAGGGAGACAATTGTTCCATTGAGTTGCTCTGACACATCCAGGCATTAAATGCGCACAGTACTGGTCACTTTCCAAGCCACATCAGCTTCAGAAGCTTCTGCGTGAACAGTGCATCAGAAGCTGCCTTGTACGGATCAGAAGCTGGCTTCAGGCGTTGACTTGCGTTGACTTCTTCAGAGGCACCCAAACATCAGAAGCTGTTTTCGGACTTCACTTCAGAGGCACTACTTCAGGAGCACTCTTCAGGAGCTCTCTTCAGGAGCACCACTTCAGTACCATATCAGATGCACCCAGTTTCCTTCTAGCTTTGCAACATTTCTTCTTTGCTTTCCTTTCTTGCTCTTAGCTTGTTCTTTTATAACCATTATTAGTTTCCAATCAATAAACACGTGGTTCTGAAATCACTTGAACAAAGCATTAGCAAATAACCAATTTTCTATTTAACACCTTGTTATCATCAAAACCATAAAGAGAGATATGTTTACACATAAATGTTTCAACAATCTCCCCTTAATTCATAAGAGACTTGTTAAACACATTTTGTTCCAACAAGTAGTTCACCTCCACCCTCTCCTAGAAATCAAAGAACTGTACAATATGACTATGGTACTGAAGATAAGAAGTCTAGGTCACACAATAAACCCCCAATGTTTACTGGTGACCCAGAAAAATTCTCTTGGTGGAAGAGTAAAATGTACAGTCATATTATTGGTATTGATGATTCATTATGGGACATCATTGAAGATGGAATCACAATTCCAGTTGATGAAGAAGGTGTTGCTGTCAACAGAAGAGGACTCAGTGATGCTGAGAGGAAGATATATAGAAAGCACCATAAAAGGACTCAAATTGAGAGCTAGGATAGCTGCAATTGTGTGCTGAACTTTTTGCAGAAAACAGAGTTCAGCAGCCAGTTTTGAATTTGCTTTCCTTAAAAGCTGGGGAATGTTTGAGTCAGGGAGACAATTGTTCCATTGAGTTGTTCTGACATATCCAGGCATTAAATGCGCACAGTAACAGTTGCTTTTCTTGCCACATCAGACTTCAGAAGCTTCTGCGTGAACAGTACATCATAAGCACTTCTTCAGACTCAGACTTCAGAAGTAGGTCTTCAGACGTTGACTATTGTTGACTTCCTTCAGACTCAGACTTCAGAAGCTGTCTTTAGACGCAAGCTTCAGACTCCCCTTCAGAAGCACTCTTCAGACCCAGTTTTCTTCCAGCTTTGCAACATTGCTTCTAAGCTTTCCTTTCTTGCTCTAAGCTTGTTCTTCCATAGTCAATTTCAAATATTGCTCATTAAGCACATGGTTCTGAAATCACTTGAACAAAGCATTAGCAAATAACCAATTTTATATTTAACACTTTTGTTATCATCAAAACCACAAAGAGAGATATGTTTATACATAATGTTTCAACAATCTCCCCCTTAATTCAGAAGAGAGTTGTTTAACACATTTTGTTCCAACAGTACGAACGTTCGGGAAAGAAAGTGCGGAGTCGCCACCAAAGTTTTTGTTTAAAGGGAACGTTGATAAACCCTTAAGTTTTTATTTTTAAAAGGGAAACGATAATAAAACCCTTTAACGATGAGGAAAGGATGGTCATCGCAACCATTACCGGGTTCGGGAGTCGATTACGCAAGGGGAAGTTATTAGCACCCCTCACGTCCGTTGTACTCAACGGGAACCTCCTAGTTAGTTAAGGCTAAAATTGTTTTTAGAGTTTTGCTTGCATGCTTAAATATATATAAAAGGAATAAGATAAAAGGGGAAAAAGTTTATTTTTTATTATTGTGCTTGACAAGATGTGAATCTTGCTCCTACGTATCTCCTGGTGCGATGGAGAATTCAAAGCTACTAGTTCTTTGCTAGAAAACCGTATTTGTTGGTTATTTTTAAAGAACGATGTTTTGATCGTATTCTTGCGATTAAACGTAGCTTGTATGCTCGCGCGTGGGAGGCTTAAGCGTTTGTTTCGAATCGCGCTAGAATAGATAAAACATGTCCGTTGGGAAAAAGGGGTTTTCAATTGACCACGGGGGATCAAGAAAGGGTTCAAAGGATCCAATGGGATCGAGCATTGATTTAAATTGACTCAACGGAGTCAAGAAAGGTTCGATTGATCCAACGGGATAAAGAAGGGGTTCAATGGACTCAAAGGAGTCGAACATTGATTCAAAAATGACTCAACGGAGTCGAGAAAGGTTTGATTGATCAAACGGGATCAAGAAGGGGTTCAATGGACTCAAAGGAGTCAAACATTGATTCAAAAATGACTCAACGGAGTCGAGAAAGGTTCGATTGATCCAACGGGATCAAGAAAAGGGTTCAATGGACTCAAAGGAGTCGAACATTGATTCAAAAATGACTCAACGGAGTCGAGAAAGGTTCGATTGATCCAACGGGATCAAGAAAAGGTTCGAATTGACCACGGGGGCCAAAATTGGTGTGTTGGAAGTGTTTTATGTTTTTGTATTTTCTTAAAAATAGAATGACGATTGTCCGAACAACGAGACATACGTCAAGCATTCGTACAACCGGGGAAATGGAGAGACATACGTCAAACCACCCTTTTTCATTCAAGTTTGGCGTTTGAAACAAAAATGTATTTTGGTGAAGTTTGAAAAAGAATGACGATTGTCTAAACAACGAGACATACGTCAAGTGTTTATTCAATCGGGGAGTGGAGAGACATACGTCAAACCACCCTTTTTTCATTCAAGTTTTGCATTTGAAACTTAAGAAATCCCAAAAAGAGAGCAAAACACTTGGTTTAAAAACTCAATGAAAAAGCTTTAATGCTTAAATTAGTCGTTGCAACCTATGAACAAGTTTGCTTGTTCATGTGTATTGAAAAATGCACAAGTTTATGGAAAAGCACAAGTTTGCGAAAAATGCACAAGTTCGGCTCAAGTTTGGAAAATGAAATCCATGAACACATTTGTTGTTCAAATTTGTTGAAACTAAGAACAAACTTTGTTGAAAATCATGAACAAATTTGCTATTCAAGTTTGGTTTTGAAACTTATTGAACAAGTTCGGCTCAATGTTCAAGTTTGAAAGAAATGAACAAAGTTTCTTGTTATCCAAGTTACTTATTTAAACTTGTGAATTTTCCAAACGTATGCAAAAATCCTTGTTATGTTTTGAACCAAAATGAGTTTTTACCCTCTTAGGTTCTGAATTTTTAAGTTAGAACCTCAAAAATTGGCTTTAAGAAACCTGAACTCAGAATCTGAGTTCTGCAATTTTCGCAGAGCGACCTGAACTTGCCTCTGCGAACCCAAGTTCTGTCATGGTCGCAGAGCGACCATGACTTTGCTCTGCGAACTCTGCGAAAAAATGAAATCAGAAGTTGCTTCCGAACTTCTGTTCAGAAGCTGCTTCTGAACAAGCCTCAGAACCTTAAGGGGATTGAAAAGCTTTTGAAATTAGCAAGAAAATGAGTACAACAACTCAGTTTAGTGTTTTGCAAACTTTGAGATTCCTTTTGAAGTTTCAAAAGTGGTTTTAATAAAAAATGAGTTTTTAACAAACACTAGTGATGCAGGCAGCAATGCAAAATGAAAGATGAAGAATTAAGAATAATTACAGAATTCCTAGCCAATGCTTGTGTTGTAAGAACAATGGAAAAGGCTTGGATGATTATGATTTTGCAAAAGTTGGAAGTATTGATGAACACAATCAAGAACAATGATATGGTGCTTTTGTTCCTACCTCTTTGTATGAGATTTAGTGCTGTTTTGGTGGCTTGGTTATTTGGTGCTGATTTGGGATGATTGGTGCAAGAAAGGGATGGAAATTTTCTCTAAACTTACACAAAACCAACTTTGTTTTTGTGCAGAAATGCTTGCTGAAATTCACTCTAATTTTCACTCTCTAAGAACTGGTTTTTGCTCTAAAATCTCTCTCTTGTGCTGTGTTAAAAGATCTGTCTTTTACCCTTGTAATCCTGCAGCATTGCATGGCTTTTATAGGCAAAATGAGATCACAATGTCATGATGAAAAATCTTACAGCACGGCTGTTTTTGTGCTATGATCATGACTAATTTGCTTTGCATTTAATGCTAAAGGGAAGAGGTGACATTGCCTTGCTGCAATGGTCAAGACTTTGGCCAATTTCAGAACCCAAAGCAGCTGAATTCTGACAGAAAATGGCTGGAAATCATGGAAACAAAGCTGTTTGCAAAACAGGGGAGCAGTTTTGCCTCAACCTTTGAATGGTTTTGATAAAGCCTATGGCAAGGTGGTTGCTGGAAGATAGCAGGGTCAGTTGCAGGCCAAATGGTAGGGGAGAAGGGTTGCCCAAGGTCAGCAAGTAGCTGAGTTACTTGCTTGATTTTGCTTCCTCTTCCTCTCTTTTCTTACTTTGCAATTGGCACATGTTTCTTTCTTTTCTTTGCTGAATCCAGCAATAATCTTGATAATAGAAGATGATAATAATAATAGATGATGACAGAAATAATAATAAAAGAAAGGGAAATCAGAAAATCAAAATCTGCAAAATTCGCAGATTTCGCAGAGCGATCTGAACATCGCTTTGCGAAATTCATCGCAGAATTCGCAGAGCGATCACAACATCGCTTTGCGAAATCCCTCTTTTTTTGTTGACTTTTTGTTGACTTTTGTTGACTTTGACTTCCTCTTCTCTCTTTTGTTTTTTTGAAAAAATTGGGGACAAAATTAGGGTACAACAGCTGCCCCTACTTAATTGTGTCTTTGCATAGAGAATGTGAGTGCCAAGGGCATCACATAAACTCTTTGCGAAGAGCAATTAAGTAAAAGAAGGATCCAAATTTTGTCCTTCAAGGTGAGAAAAGATTGTAGTAAATAATGAAAATATTGATACGCAAATGCAATGAACAAAAGTAAATGCAAGGTCACCTGGTTTGGCTACTAGTGCATAAACTGAGAATAAAATAGACAAGTCGTCGCCTCAGGGGGTGCTTAGACTGGTTGGGGATAACAAGGTAGATCGTCGCCTCGGGGCTTAGATCTGCTTGGGGAGTAAAAATAGATCGTCGCCTGAATAGGTGCTTAGATCTGACAAGGTGAAAAGATCGTCACCTGAATAGGTGCTTAGATCTGACATGTCGTTGCCTGAATAGGTGCTTAGACTGAAAAGATAAAAAATATCATCGCCTGAATAGGTGCTTAGATCTGACAAGTCGTCGCCTGAATAGGTTCTTAGACTGAAATGATAAAAAGATCGTCGCCTGAATAGGTGCTTAGACTGGAAAGGTAAAACAGATCGTCGCCTGAATAGGTGCTTAGATCTAACAAGTCGTCGCCTGAATAGGTGCTTAGACTGAAATGATAAAAAGATCGTCGCCTGAATAGGTGCTTAGATCTGACAAGTCGTCGCCTGAATAGGTGCTTAGACTGGAAAGGTAAAAAGATCATCGCCTGAATAGGTGCTTAGATCTGACAAGTCGTCGCCTGAAAAGGTGCTTAGACTGGAAAGGTAAAAAGATTGATCATATCCAGCCGTTCACGCTGAAGGTTGATCCACTGAAGATAAAGGTTAACTTATCCAGCCGCTTATGCTAGAGGTAAGTCCTACTGGGAATAATGGTGATCGTATCCAGCCATCTACACTGGAGGTAGATTCCGGGGGATGGAGTGATCTTATTCAGCCACTTATGCTTAAGGTTGAATCACTGGGGAAGGGTGATAGTATCCAGCCGTTGATGCTAGAGGTGGACACCTGGGATAAATGTAATCGTCTCTAGACGTGGCTAGTACTTAGATTGTTGAAAAGGAAAACATGATTGTTGATGCATGATATGCTTCATGTTGTTTTATGCAATATGTTATGATATGAGGTAGAATCAATCTGGAATTTCTGTTGGGAAAACTCAGCTGAGGAATCATAGTGGCCATGAGCAGGTCCGCTTGGGAATGGGATAATTTGGGAAGAAAACCGCTGGGAAATTTTTCTGAAGGAGGTTCACTGGGGAACACTGGAGATGATTATTGGTGAATGTCGGATACTCACTGGGGAGTGTTTGCTGGGGAGCATGATAAAGCATGATATGAATATGAGAAACATGTATATGAATGATCGGTATGATGCATGCATGAATGATTTTGATATGATATGCATATGATGACATGTGGGATGACATGTTGAATGCTGGGGATTATGATTGGATGCCGAGCAAGGTCAGGCTTTGGTTGTGATTGTGCCAATGATGATTGGGCTTTAGTTGGAAATTTGAGTGAGAGTGCCAATGATGATTGGGCTTTATGGTTGTGACTCTACTGGGGAATGCCAATGAAAATTGGGCTTTATTTGGGATTAGATGTCAATGGTGATTGGGCTTTAGTTGTGAGGTCATTGGGGATATAATGCGCTCATGTTGGGGATATACAGATTATCTTTGAAGGCTGATGAATATCCGACTTTAGTGGATGAAAAAGATGCATGGGGTGTGCTTTATTTGGGGAATTTGGTTCCTCCAACACTCAGGACCTTTGCATTTCACGTGCCGTGAGCTACGCACTTGTTTCTGCTGAAAAGCATGAGTCTTAAAATGACTGACCAAAAGTTCCAAGCTTTGAGTCCTTTGACGCAACACTGGAGACCACCGAAGTTCTTTTGACATTTACGGCTTTCAAGTAAAACACATTTGTTTTTTTTTTTTTTTTTTGCAAGTTTTTTTTGTTATTATTTCCCATGTTTCAATGCATGTTTTATCACGAATAAAAACAACATTTTATGCGCTAATGAGAACACAAAATAATGAAGAAGGTAAAAAATGAATTTTATTCAATGCAGATTTGATCCCTTGAATGGGTAACAATACATGAAGTAAGAAGTGATTACTCCACTGTGGAAAAGATAGAGAAAGACAAGAAAAACAAAACAAAAAGAAATTTGTTTGAGTGTTGCTTTGGTACAACACTGCTATTTTCCTTATGACTTGAAATCCTTTTTGTCTTTGAAAGATGAATGACGAGACCAATTCTTCCCTTCTTGGATCCTGTCCGGATCTTGGATGTTGCAGTCTTTTGCCTTTCTTATTTGTTTTGAAAACCGCTAATTTTTACATGGACCGCTCTTTCGAGTTTTCAGCCCACTGGGGTATATTTCCTTTTTTGATGTCCTTAATTTTTGCCTAGACCGCCTTTTCAGGTTTTCGATCTACCAGGACGCTCTCTACTGCCTAAACCGTCCTTTCGGGTTTTCGATTTAGCGAGCTCTTTCTTCTTTTTGTTTTTAGGCATAGTATTTCTTGACTGCATCGGAGTTTATCGAGAGGGGAAGCTCTTCTCCATCCATAGTGGTGATGATTAAGGCTCCGCCAGAGAAGGCTTTCTTTACCACGTATGGACCTTCATAACTGGGAGTCCATTTTCCGCGGGGATCCTTGTGGATAGGTAATATCTTCTTAAGCACTAGATCTCCTTCTTTGAATTCTCGAGGACGGACCTTTTTGTCGAATTTCCTCTTAAGTCTCCTTTGGTACAGCTGTCCATGACATAATGCCGTTAGACGCTTTTCCTCTATGAGGTTCAATTGGTCAAACCTTGCTTGGACCCATTCGGCTTCTTCTAACTTGGTTTCCATCAAGACCCTTAACGAAGGGATTTCAACCTCAATGGGAAGCACGGCCTCCATACCGTATACTAAGGAAAAAGGGGTTGCCCCAGTTGAAGTGCGAATGGCTGTTCTGTAGCCATGTAGCGCAAAGGGAAGAATCTCGTGCCAATCCTTGTAAGTTTTCACCATCTTTTGGATGATTTTCTTTATGTTCTTGTTGGCAGCTTCTACCGCACCGTTCATCTTTGGCCGATAAGGTGAGGAATTATGGTGCTCGATTTTGCAGTCTTTGCACAACTCCTTCATCGTGTTGTTGTTTAGGTTTGCCCCATTATCCGTGATGAGTTTGTGGGGAGTGTCGTAACGGCAAATGATTTCCTTTTTGATGAATCGGGCTACCACTTGTTTCGTTACGTTTGCATAAGAAGCTGCTTCGACCCACTTGGTGAAATAGTCTATGGCAACCAGGATGAAGCGATGTCCATTTGACGCCTTGGGCTCGATCATTCCAATCATGTCTATGCCCCACATAGAGAATGGCCAGGGTGGGGTCATGACGTTCAGGGGAGTTGGTGGCACATGCACCTTGTCGGCGTAAATTTGGCATTTATGACATGTCTTGGCATAGCGGAAACAGTCAGCTTCCATGGTTAGCCAGTAATAGCCCGCCCTTAGGATTTTCTTTGCCATTGCATGCCCATTGGCATGGGTTCCAAAGGATCCCTCATGGGTTTCTTTGATGATCATGTCTGCTTCGTGTTTATCCACACATCTGAGCAAGACCATGTCATAATTTCTTTTGTAGAGGGTGTTCCCGCTGAGGAAGAATTGGGATGCCAATCTCCTGAGGGTTCTCTTGTCCGTTTGTGAGACATTCTTTGGATACTCTTGCTCTTCGAGGTATCGCTTGATGTCGTAGAACCAGGGTTTGTTGTCAAGTCCTTCTTCGACTGCGGCACATACAACTGGTTTGTCTCTACGATCCATCTTTATGATTGGCGCCTCGTTGTGGAAATTTACTTGGTACATTGATGATAATGTAGCCAAGGCATCTGCCACCTGATTTTCTTCTCGGGGTATGTGATGGAAGGTGATTTCATCGAAATGCTCAATAAATTCTACAACCCGTGCACTGTAGGGAATCAAATTAGGATGCTTTATTTCCCATTCTCCTTTGACTTGATAAATGACTAAAGCTGAGTCACCGTATACTTCAAGGATTTTGATCCTTAGATCAATTGCGGCTACGAGGCCCAAAATGCACGCTTCATATTCTGCCATGTTATTGGTGCAGTCAAAGCATAACCTTGCTGTGAAGGGTTGGTACCCATTTCTTAGGGAGATTATGACTGCTGCGATCCCGTGCCCCATGGCGTTTGAGGCACCATCGAAAGCGAGCTTCCACCGAGCTCCCGGTTCTGGCCCTTCATCATCGCTTGTGACCCTTTCGTCATTTACGGCTACCACGTCTTCATCAGGGAAGTCGAATTGTATGGATTGATAGTCCTCCAATGGTTGGTGAGCAAGGTGCTCGGATAGGACACTCCCTTTTATGGCCTTTTGAGTGACATATTGGATGTCGTACTCAGACAGCAGCATTTGCCAACGGGCTATCTTTCCTGTGAGGGCAGGCTTTTTGTAAGACCCTTGAATTTTCAATTTAATGTATAGATAAATGTATTATCTTATTTAGGTGTAAAAACATTTTAACTTCGTCTTTTATGAAGTCATTTTTACCAATCTTACTCTACGATGATTTTATTTAATGAGGGAGCTCTATCCGAGCTTATTTGACCTTGACTAGTTTCGAGGACGAAACTTTTCTTTTGGGGGTTAGTAATGTAACACCCTAAAATTTTAAATTAAACATTTGAATTAAGTTGTTTTTACTTGATTTTATTTGGTGTGTGTTGTGTGAATTTTATTTATTTAAAACAAATGAAATATACAAATAGTAGTGACTAATTTATGAGATGCAGCTGATTGTTAGAAAGAAACCAATAACTAAAACGTATCTAAGTTTTTCTGGAATTATTAATTGAATTTCTACATTGGTCTTGATGGTAAAGAATTTTGTTGCTCTCCTTTGTGTTGCGAGTTCGAATCTAAGCAATGCCATTTTTTTTAATTAAATTCAGTTCCTTTTAAGCTATGACTTTCATGATCATTGTATTATTCCCCTTTTAATTTTCCTTTACAAACCGTTAATTAAGAGTAATTAAACAAAGAGGGAAAATATGTTATGAAACTGTTGACAAAAGTTGGAGTTAAATATATAAATGCTTTCCAATTGTTGGTTATTTGATTTTAGGAGAGTTGACTAAATTTATTTGTTTAATTGATGAGTGTCCCATAGAATATGTTATCAACCTCTTTAGAAAAAATTCCATAGAACCGTGTAGTTATTATAGTATTTTCCCTTCATGCTAATTTATGTATACCTTTGACCAAGACTATTCCCTCTTAAACACTACTTTCATTCCCATTAATTTCCACCTTAATACCCTTTGATATGGTAACTTTCCTTCATTAATCCATTAGACTCTCAATATTTCAAATCATTCTCATCTACACAATAGTTATACACGAGATTAGTCCGTAAGAGAGAACAAACAAAAAAAAAAGGAAAGGCAAAATCAATTCTCCACAAAATAATAAAAATTCCATTCACACATAATCATCATCATCACCTTGCTCATCAGAATTCTAAGTCTCCATCCACTCTACTCTTTAGTAGGCCTTAAGGTAAAATCTTGTTGTTTTCCTCTTCCATTCCATTGTTCATATGTTAAGTCTTCTTCCTTAAGATTTCACCTTTTCTCAAAGTACTATTATCAACCTCTCCATTTGTGCTTCTAAATTCGTGTAGCACCTCAAACTCTTGCTCGTGCATTTGGTGCGGAATCAATCTTAGGGACGTTTTGTGTCGAAGGAAAAGCACCCAAGGTAAGGGCGGTATTCCGTACAATCATGTAGTTATAAACTCATAGGCTAAGTTGGTAGTGGAGCTCTTTTCCTAATAAAAGTGGAAACTTTAATATAAGTAAAGAGATAGAGAATAATTTTTGTGGCATATCATGCGTAGTGTGAAAGAGTCTCATTCTTTGTGGCATAGCATGACATTATGTTGTAATTTTGCTTGTTGTTTTGAGAAAAGAGGTTTGATGAAAATTTTGGAAGGAAGTTGGAATTTTATTCTATTTGGTAAAAGTAGTGATGATTTTAAAGAGTGCATAACATGCATAGCATGGCATGTAGTTGTGTCATAGGTTGCCAAATGGGGCGATTTATTCTTGTGCCAAACGGGGCGATTTACTCTTGTGCCAAATAGGGCGATTTATTCTTGTGCCAATTGGGGCGATTTATTCTTGTGCCAAATGGGGCGATTTATTCTTGTGCCAATTGGGGCGAAATCCGGATCATGGTCTAGTTGCATATCATGCATAATTTGCATAAAATTCATATTTTTATTCCTTTATTCATATTTGGGTTTTGACTTTTATGTGGTGAGTGTTTTATTATTCTTCTTATCTTATGTTTTTATATCTATATGATTGTATTTTTTGTGGTTTAGGAATACTGACCCCTTACAACCAACATTTTAGGTATTGATGAGTTTGAAGATTTGAAGCAAAAATGATGTTTAGCTTGCACGCGCACGGGGAATAAATTTGGGTTTTCTTAAAATGTAATTTAAAATAACTTTTGAAATTCATTATTTTTAATGTAATTTATTTAGTCTAATTGAGTAATTCAATCTTCTCTTAATAAAAAAAAATTGAAAGTTTTCTAAAATAAAACCATCTAGACGTAATGTCTTGGATTAAAAATCCGGGGCGTTACACTTTTCAAAGATGTATTTGATGGGATCCATCTTTGATATCAACCAAGTGGTATGGGTCAACATGTACTGCCTTAAACGTCGAGCCGCCCATGCTAAAGCGCAGCAAGTCTTTTCAAGTGAAGTATACCTTGATTCACAGTCGGTGAACTTCTTGCTTAGGTAGTAGATTGCGTGCTCCTTTCTTCCCGTTTCATCTTGTTGTCCTAACACGCAACCCATTGATCCCTCAAGCACGGTTAGGTATAAGATGATGGGCTTACCCGTAACTGGAGGTATTAAAATTGGTGGTTCTTGCAGGTATTGTTTGATCTTGTCAAACGCCTCTTGGCAGTCCTCGTTCCACTGAACGGCTTGATTTTTCCTCAGCAGTTTGAAGATTGGTTCGCAGGTGGCTGTCATATGTGAGATGAATCTAGCGATGTAGTTCAATCTTCCTAAGAATCCACGAACCTCTTTTTCGGTATTTGGCGCTGGCATATCTTGTATGGCCTTTACCTTGTCAGGATCCACTTCAATTCCTCTTTGGCTGACGATGAAACCCAATAATTTTCCGGATCTAACACCAAATGTGCACTTGTTAGGATTTAAGCGCAGCTTGAACTTTCTTAGTTGTTCGAAAAGCTTTTGCAAATGGACTAGATGATCCTCCTCCGTCTGGGATTTGGCAATCATGTCATCTACGTAGACCACTATTTCCTTATGGATCATATCATGGAAAAGAGTCACCATTGCTCTTTGATATGTTGCCCCGGCGTTTGTTAATCCGAAGGGCATTACCTTATAGCAGAAAGTTCCCCATGGGGTAATGAATGTGGTTTTCTCCATGTCCTCTGGAGCCATTTTTATTTGGTTGTATCCCGAGAATCCGTCCATAAAGGAGAAGACTGAGAATTGGGCAGTGTTGTCTACCAATATGTCAATATGTGGTAGTGGGAAATCATCCTTCGGGCTTGCTCTATTCAAGTCCCGGTAGTCCACACACATCCTGACTTTGCCATCCTTCTTTGGGACTGGCACAATGTTGGCAACCCATGTCGGATATTTTGTTACGGCTAAAATGTCGTCATCGAACTGCTTTTTTACCTCCTCTCTAATCTTGAGTGCCATGTCAGGTCGGGTTCTTCTCAACTTCTGCTTTACTGGTGGGCATTCTGGCTTGAGGGGTAATTTATGTACGACGATGTTAGGGTCTAAACCTGGCATGTCTCTATACGACCAAGCGAACACATCCACATACTCTTGTAGAAGCTTAATCATCTTTTCCTTCATATCCTCTTGCAGGGAGGCTCCCACTTTGACCTCTCTCTTGTCCTCTTCATTCCCCAAGTTGATCATTTCAACTGGCTCCTTGTGAGGTTGTATTACCATATCCTCTTGATCCCCAAGTCTGGACAATTCTTCAGGCAGTTCAAAATCGTCCTCTTCATCATCCTCTGTTTGGTTAATCGGGAGATCGAAGTCATAAGGGATTAAGGCAGTGTTCTTTTTGGTTGGTGGATTTGTGGATCTGCATGAGCATGATTTTATTTTAGGTTTTTGCAGAAAAATTTTCTTTTTTCTAAAATAATGCGATTAAAGAAAAAAGAGAATGAACTCAATTGAACATAAAATGTAATTTTATTTATGATTGAAAATAACTTAAAACATGGGGGCCCCACACAACTAATCATTACCACCAAAGCGCTTAGCTTCATTACTGTCCCTTCACATGATAGCTTTAGAAGGGTAGTCTTGGGCATGACATTCAATGATGACCCCGTGTCCACTAACACTCGAGAGAGGATATGGTCCATGCATTTCACGGAAATGTGCAAAGCACAATTATGAATATGCCCCTCGTCGGGTAGCTCATCGTCATTGAAGCCCAAATACCTGCTCGAGGTAATATTTGTGACTATCCCATCGAATTGGTCCACCGGGATGTCCTTAGTGACATGTGCCTCGCTGAGGATCCGCAGTAATGCTTCTCGGTGGGCCTCCGAGCTTAGCAATAAAGATACATGGAGATCTTGGAGGGAGTTTGACCCAACTGGTCAATGATTTTATACTCGCTCTTTTGGATTATTCTTAGGAACTCCTCGGCCTCCTTTTGCGGGGTTGTTTTCTGAGAGGGTCCCGCTTGGTTTTCATCCTCCTCCACGCTCTTTTCTTTGAAGGGCTCTCTTGGTAGCTCCGCTGGTGCCTTCCCGAGCTCTTTCGGAGCGAAGACTCTACCACTCCTTGTCATTCCTCCAACACCGGTAATGTTAGTGATGCTGGATTCAATTTTTGCCAATGGTTTTCCTTCCACATAGGCAATAGGTTGGTAATTCTACGGTACCTTCTTTGTGCTTTCGAAAGAGAAAGGTGTCGGCACATGGAATGTTATGGGCTGTATAGGTATATGTACCTCTCTCCTTTGGTATGGGATTTCGAGAGGTTTTGGGTCATGAGACTCCAAGGTAGCAATGTCCACGCCATCCTTTATATAGCCCATTTGGATCCAACCTTGTTCCATTAGCTTTTGAAGACATTTCTTTAATTCTTCGCACTCGTCGGGATTAATTATGCAGGCTTTGCAGTCGGCGTGCATTTCTTCGAACAAACCAAAGCCGTTCAACCTTTCCCTTATGACTGATATGGGAGTCTTTACATTGGCTACCTCTTTGATTGGGCCAAAGTGTTCTTGCTCTTCCACTGCGTTCACAGAGGGACCTGCATGCCCCGGGAATGGATTGCTCTTCACATTTGGATTTTCCTCTTTGAAGGACAGCAACTTCCGGTTAATAAGGTCCTAGACCTTGTGTTTGAAAGCTCTACAACCCTCGATGTTGTGCCCCGAGGTCCCCGCGTGTATTCACACCTTGCATTTGCATCATACCAAGGTGGATATGGCGGCAACAAAGGTTGCAGTGGTCTTGGCTCGACCATCCCTTTTTGGATTAAGTACGGCAAGATTTGACCGTAAGGCATGGGTACAGGATCAAACTACACATTGTTGTAGTTATTCTTTGGGCCCGTTTGGTTCCTTGGTGGATACCCGCCTCGTTGCTGTTGCTGATTTTGCTGAGGCAACACTGCTGGTTGTTGAGGTGGAGTCGTGGGAATTACTTGAGGTGAGTACTGCCCCTGAACCGCTGCTGCTACCACATAAGGATAATGGTAGCGAGACATTTGATTTGAGGGTGGGCGAGATGGTCCCACTAAAACAGCGTTCGTCTCCCCCTCTTTCTTTTTATGAAAATTGTTGGGGGGGTCTTCTGGTTCCACCTTGAACTTCAGGAGGGCCTTGGATCTTTCCCCTTTTTATGACTAGATCGGAGAAGCCAGATGATGTGCTTCCAATCATTTTGTCATAATATGGGCCTTATAGTGTGCCCATGAAGGTGTCAACGAGCTCTCTTTCCAACAATGGTGGCTGCACGCGAGAAGCTAGTTCCCTCCACCTTTGAGCGTACTCTTTGAAGGACTCGTTGCTTCTTTGCACAAGGTTCTGCAACTGCATCCTATTTGGAGCCATGTCCAAATTGTACTTGTATTGCTTTAAGAAAGCATCGGCTAAGTCTTTCCAAGTTTGGACGTGGGTACGCTCAACTTGCATATACCAATCTAAGGATGCCCCACTTAAACTGTCTTGAAACACATGGACCATGAGTTTCTCGTTTGTAGCGTAGGCCACCATCTTCCTACAGAACATCCGTAGATGGTTCCTAGGGCATTGAATTCCTTTGTACCTTCCGAAGTCCGGTACTTTGAACTTTGGAGGGATTACCACATCGGGCACCAAGCACATGTCCAAGGCATTGTAGGCACCGTATGAGCTGGATCCTTCGACAGCTTTTAACCTTTCTTCCAAAACACGATACATTTGGGCGGAATCATTGTCTTGGTGGGTGTTGCCGTGAGCAGACTGCCTAGGCTGAGTGTCTTCCACATTATGAGAAACAATCTCAGGTTGAGTAGTTGAATTTCCTTGAGGACGATGCTCTTCGCTCCTAACGGGGATGGTAAGCTGTGGTTGAGGAGGTGGTATAAGGCCATCACTTTCGGGTGGGGTGTAACCTTGAGGTAGACCGTACGGAGGCCATACTACATTTGCCGCATCCACAGTTGGACGAGGGTTGCTTTCACGGTTAGATAGAGCTTGCATTAACTCTAACAGTTGATCCAACTTTCCTTTCATCTCATCAACCTCTCCTTTCAAAGCAGCTTGATTTTGTTCCAAGTTATCCACGATCCTTTGCATGTTAGCTCGCGTTCCGTACGAGTGTCAGAGATCGGGCTCTTGGGACGATGGTTTCTTGGGTTTTCTGGTTATGATTGCTTCGAACAAATGGAGTTTCGGGGAAAATGATATGAGTTTTATTTGGAAAAATGCATGAAAATGCATGTAAATGTATGTATGCAATGCCTATGCAAAAACATGCCCCTTTTTTTGTTTATACAAAAAAAAATTTATGAATGCAAATGTTTATGGTATGCAGGGGTGTGGCGTTCAAAACTTCCTCCATTCTCACATGTAGGCTCTAGAGATGAAACTTTCTAAAAGGTCCCTAGAGTCATGGACCCCACAGGGAAATATTGTCGTCAATTGCAAATACTCGCAAGACCTCAATAAATTCCAAGAGAAATCCACTCTAGGTGGGGTTTTCGCATCTTCCCTTCAAGACATACGTCAAGAGGGCCTCCGCTACGCAACCACCATCTTATCTTAATTTTCTCTCAAAGCTCAGGTATAGAGCCTCACACGTTTGGCATTAACCCGAACAATGTGGCATAACATCGCTCATGCGACAACCCCACAGTTGATATAATATGAACATGAAGCAATATGAAACATGTAAATATAAAGCAAGAGAAAGAAGATAAAGACAAAAAACAAAAGCATGCAAGCAAAAATAAAAACATTTAGCCTAAAAGCTAACTAGGATAGGCTTGACTCGCTAGTGAATTACATTCGTCCCCAGCGGAGTCGCCAGCTGTCCGCTCTCGAAAAAAACGCGCGATCCTCGAGACGTGTACGAACGTTCGGGAAAGAAAGTGCGGAGTCGCCACCAAAGTTTTTGTTTAAAGGGAACGTTGATAAACCCTTAAGTTTTTATTTTTAAAAGGGAAACGATAATAAAACCCTTTAACGATGAGGAAAGGATGGTCATCGCAACCATTACCGGGTTCGGGAGTCGATTACGCAAGGGGAAGGTATTAGCACCCCTCACGTCTGTTGTACTCAACAAGAACCTCCTAGTTAGTTAAGGCTAAAAGTGTTTTTAGAGTTTTGCTTGCATGCTTAAATATATATATAAAAGGAATAAGATAAAAGGGGAAAAAGTTTATTTTTTATTATTGTGCTTGACAAGATGTGAATCTTGCTCCTACGTATCTCCTGGTGCGATGGAGAATTCAAAGCTACGTAGTTCTTTGCTAGAAAACCGTATTTGTTGGTTATTTTTAAAGAACGATGTTTTGATCGTATTCTTGCGATTAAACGTAGCTTGTATGCTCGCGCGTGGGAGGCTTAAGCGTTTGTTTCGAATCGCGCTAGAATAGATAAAACATGTCCGTTGGGAAAAAGGAGTTTTCAATTGACCACGGGGGATCAAGAAAGGGTTCAAAGGATCCAATGGGATCGAGCATTGATTTAAATTGACTCAACGGAGTCAAGAAAGGTTTGATTGATCCAACGGGATCAAGAAGGGGTTCAATGGACTCAAAGGAGTCGAACATTGATTCAAAAATGACTCAACGGAGTCGAGAAAGGTTCGATTGATCCAACGGGATCAAGAAGGGGTTCAATGGACTCAAAGGAGTCGAACATTGATTCAAAAATGACTCAACGGAGTCGAGAAAGGTTCGATTGATCCAACGGGATCAAGAAGAGGTTCAATGGACTCAAAGGAGTCGAACATTGATTCAAAAATGACTCAACGGAGTCGAGAAAGGTTCGATTGATCCAACGGGATCAAGAAAAGGGTTCAATGGACTCAAAGGAGTCGAACATTGATTCAAAAATGACTCAACAGAGTTGAGAAAGGTTCGATTGATCCAACGGGATCAAGAAAAGGTTCGAATTGACCACGGGGGCCAAAATTGATGTGTTGGAAGTGTTTTATGTTTTTGTATTTTCTTGAAAATAGAATGACGATTGTCCGAACAACGAGACATACGTCAAGCATTCGTACAACAGGGGAAATGGAGAGATATACGTCAAACCACCCTTTTTCATTCAAGTTTGGCGTTCGAAACAAAAATGTATTTTGGTGAAGTTTGAAAAAGAATGACTGTCTAAACAACGAGACATACGTCAAGTGTTTATTCAATCGGGGAGTGGAGAGACATACGTCAAACCACCCTTTTTTCATTCAAGTTTTGCATTTGAAACTTAAGAAATCCCAAAAAGAGAGCAAAACACTTGGTTTAAAAACTCAATGAAAAAGCTTTAATGCTCAAATTAGTCGTTGCAACCTATGAACAAGTTTGCTTGTTCATGTGTATTGAAAAATGCACAAGTTTATGGAAAAGCACAAGTTTGCGAAAAATGCACAAGTTCGGCTCAAGATTGGAAAATGAAATCCATGAACACATTTGTTGTTCAAATTTGTTGAAACTAAGAACAAACTTTGTTGAAAATCATGAACAAATTTGCTATTCAAGTTTGGTTTTGAAACTTATTGAACAAGTTCGGCTCAATGTTCAAGTTTGAAAGAAATGAACAAAGTTTCTTGTTATCCAAGTTACTTATTTAAACTTGTGAATTTTCCAAACGTATGCAAAAATCTTTGTTATGTTTTGAACCAAAATGAGTTTTTACCCTCTTAGGTTCTGAATTTTTAAGTTAGAACCTCAAAAATTGGCTTTAAGAAGCCTAAACTCAGAATCTGAGTTCTGCAATTTTCGCAGAGCGACCTGAACTTGCCTCTGCGAACCCAAGTTCTGTCATGGTCGCAGAGCGACCATGACTTTGCTCTGTGAACTCTGCGAAAAAATGAAATGAGAAGCTGCTTCTGAACAAGCTTCAGAACCTTAAGGGGATTGAAAAGCTTTTGAAATTAGCAAGAAAATGAGTACAACAACTCAGTTTAGTGTTTTGCAAACTTTGAGATTCCTTTTGAAGTTTCAAAAGTGGTTTTAATAAAAAAATGAGTTTTTAACAAACACTAGTGATGCAGGCAGTAATGCAAAATGAAAGATGAAGAATTAAGAATACTTACAGAACTCCTAGCCAATGCTTGTGTTGTAGGAACAATGGAAAAGGCTTGGATGATTATGATTTTGCAAAAGTTGGAAGTATTGATGAACACAATCAAGAACAATGATATGGTGCTTTTGTTCCTACCTCTTTGTATGAGATTTAGTGTTGTTTTGGTGGCTTGGTTATTTGGTGCTGATTTGGGATGATTGGTGCAAGAAAGGGATGGAAATTTTCTCTAAACTTACACAAAACCAACTTTGTTTTTGTGCAGAAATGCTTGCTGAAATTCACTCTAACTTTCACTCTCTAAGAACTGGTTTTTGCTCTAAAATCTCTCTCTTGTGCTGTGTTAAAAGATATGTCTTTTACCCTTGTAATCCTGCAGCATTGCATGGCTTTTATAGGCAAAATGAGATCACAATGTCATGATGAAAAATCTTACAGAAGGGCTGTTTTTGTGCTATGATCATGACTAATTTGCTTTGCATTTAATGCTAAAGGGAAGAGGTGACATTGCCTTGCTGCAATGGTCAAGACTTTGGCCAATTTCAGAACCCAAAGCAGCTGAATTCTGACAGAAAATGGCTGGAAATGATGGAAACAAAGCTGTTTGCAAAACAGGGGAGCAGTTTTGTCTCAACCTTTGAATGGTTTTGAAAAAGCCTATGGCAAGGTGGTTGCTGGAAGATAGCAGGGTCAGTTGCAGGCCAAATGGTAGGGGAGAAGGGCTGCCCAAGGTCAGCAAGTAGCTGAGTTACTTGCTTGATTTTGCTTCCTCTTCCTCTCTTTTCTTACTTTGCAATTGGCACATGTTTCTTTCTTTTCTTTGCTGAATCCAGAAATAATCATGATAATAAAAGATGATAATAATAATAGATGATGACAGGAATAATAATAAAAGAAAGAGAAATCAGAAAATCAAAATCTGCAAAATTCGCAGATTTCGCAGCGCGATCTGTACATCGCTTTGCGAAATTCATCGCAGAATTCGCAGAGCGATCACAACATCGCTTTGCGAAATCCCTCTTTTTTTTGTTGACTTTTTGTTGACTTTTGTTGACTTTGACTTCCTCTTCTCTCTCTTTTTTTTAAAAAGCTTGGGGACAAAATTAGGGTACAACAACTGGTACTTTGATAGTGGTTGTTCAAGGCACATGACTGGTGTGAAGAAGCTGCTGAGCAATATCAAACCATATTCCAGAAGCTATGTGACATTTGGTGATGGAGCAAAAGGGGAGATTCTGGGTATTGGTAATTTAATCAGTGAAGGTTTGCCTAGATTGAATGATGTGCTATTGGTGAAAGGTTTAACCTCTAATCTGATCAGTATTAGCCAACTTTGTGAATAAGACTTGAAGGTTAATTTCAACAAGCAAGAGTGTATTGTAACTGATCAGGAAGGTAAAGTTCAGATGAGGGGCTGCAGATCCAAAGATAACTGTTATTTTTGGGTGTCTGAAGAAGAAAGAAGCCTGACTTCTTGTCTCATGAGTTCAGAAGAGGAAGTCAGACTCTGGCACCAGAAACTGGGACATCTGCATCTGAAAGGCATGAAGAAAATCCTAAGTACTGAAGCTATCAGAGGTGTACCTAATCTAAAGATCAATGAGGACAGTGTTTGTGGTGATTGTCAAATTGGGAAACAAACAAGAAAGTCTCATCCCAGATTAGTACACCAGGTAACTACTAAAGTACTAGAACTTGTTCATATGGATTTAATGGGGCCTATGCAAGTAGAAAGTATTGGAGGTAAAAGGTATGCTTTTGTAATGGTTGATGACTACTCAAGATTCACATGGGTTAGCTTTGTTAGAGAGAAGTCAGATTCATTTGAAGTATTTAAAGAGCTGTGCATTCAATTACAAAGAGAGAAGGACTGTGGTATTGTCAGAATCAGAAGTGATCATGGCAAAGAGTTTGAAAACAAGAGTTTTCTGAGTTTTGTGCTTCTGAAGGTATAAGACATGAGTTCTCTGCACCTATAACACCCCAGCAAAATGGTGTAGTTGAGAGGAAGAATAGGACATTAGCAGAATGTGCAAGGGTAATGCTGCATGCTAAGAAGTTACCTTATATGTTTTGGGCTGAAGCTATGAACACTGCATGTTATATCCATAATAGAGTCACTCTGAAGAAGGGAACAACTTGTACCTTATATGAATTATGGAAAGGAAGAAAGCCAACTGTGAAATACTTTCATGTGTTTGGGAGCAGATGTTACATTTTGGCTGACAGAGAAAATAGGAGAAAACTGGACCCAAAGTCTGATGAAGGTATATTTTTTGGGATATTCAGTAAACAGCAGAGCCTATAGGGTGTTTAACTCAAGAACCAAAGTTGTGATGGAGAGCATAAATGTTGTTATTGATGATCTGTCTGCTGAGAATGAAAGGGATGAGTCTGAAGTTATTCCAGAGTCTGAATCCTCAGAAGAACAAACTTCAGAAGCAGAAAATCATCCAGAGTCTGAAGATGCAGAAGTTCATCCAGAACATGTTCCTGCTGGTAAAGGGCCATCAATTAGAGTTCAGAAGGATCATCCTAAGGAGCTTATCATTGGAAGTTTGGATCAGGGGGTCAGAACTAGGAGATCAGACTCAGCTGCTACTGATTCTTGTTTTGTGTCTAAGTTTGAACCCAAAAATGTGAAAGAAGCCCTAACTGATGAATCTTGGATTGAAGCCATGCAAGATGAGTTGAATCAATTCAAAAGGAGTGAAGTGTGGGATCTGGTTCCAAGACCTGAAGGGTTGAATGTGATTGGCACTAAATGGATTTACAAGAACAAAACAGATGAAAATGGTACTGTGGTCAGAAACAAGGCAAGGTTAGTTGCTCAAGGTTATTCTCAAGTTGAGGGACTTGATTTTGATGAGACCTTTGCACCTTTGGCCAGACTAGAATCCATTAGATTACTGTTGGGAGTATCCTGCATTCTCAAGTTCAAACTGTTTCAGATGGATGTGAAGAGTGCATTTCTGAATGGATATCTGCAAGAAGAAGTTTATGTAGAACAGCCTAAGGGTTTTGTGGATCATCAGTTTCCAGATCATGTGTACAAGTTGAAGAAAGCCTTATATGGATTAAAACAAGCACCAAGAGCTTGGTATGAAAGACTGACTCAGTTTCTTGTGGCTCAAGGATACAGAAAAGGTGGTTCTGATAAAACTTTATTTGTGAAAGATGAGAGTGGAAGTCTGATGATTGCTCAGATCTTTGTAGATGATATTGTGTTTGGTGGAATGTTAGATAAAATGGTTAAGTTATTTGTCCAGCAAATGCAGTCAGAGTTTGAAATGAGTTTGGTTGGTGAGCTGACTTATTTTCTTGGACTGCAAGTTATGCAAATGGAAGATACAATTTTCATTTCTCAGAGTAAATATGCCAAGAATATAGTGAAGAAGTTTGGAATGGAGACTGCCAGCTGTTGGAACAAAATGTGTTTAACAACTCTCTTATGTATAAAGGGGGAGATTGTTGAAACATTATGTGTAAACATATCTCTCTTTATGGTTTTGATGATAACAAAGTGTTAAAGAGAAAATTGGTCATTTGCTAATGCTTTGTTCAAGTGTTTCAGAACCACGTGCTTAATAAGTATTAATTGATAATGGTTATGAAAGAACAAGCTAAAGAGCAAGAAGGAAAGCAAAGAAGCAAGGTTGCAAAGCTAGAAGGAAACTGGGTCTGAAGAAGCACTCCTGAAGAAGTACTCCTGAAGAAGTGCTCCTGAAGTAAGAACTTACTCCTGAAGAAGTGGTCCTGAAGTAGAGGTTCTGAAGTGGTCCTGAAGTGCAGCTTCTGAAGTCTAAAGGCAGCTTCTGAAGACTGAGTGCTTCTGAAGAAGTCAACGCAGAGTCAACTCCTGAAGCCAGCTTCTGATCCGTACAAGGCAACTTCTGATCCGTACAACTGAAGCAGCTTCTGATCACTGTTCACACAGAAGCTTCTGAAGCTGATGTGGCATGGAAAAGCAACCAGTACTGTGCGCATTTAATGCCTGGATGTGTCAGAACAACTCAATGGAACAGTTGTCTCCCTGACCCAAACATTCTCCAGCTTTTAAGGTAGGCCATTTCAAAAATGGCTGCTGCTCTGTTTTGCTTGAAAAAGTGCAGCACACTTTCGCAGAAAACCTAGCTCAACTTGCAACGGCTAATTCCTCAATTCAAGAAAATCTTCAACAGCTATATTTTCATCTATAAAAGGAAGAAGATTTGAAGAAGAAAAAGTCTAAGACTCTTGAAACAAAGAACTGAACTCTTTCTCTGTTTTGCTATCAAAAATACGCAAGTCACCCAACCTCTTAGAAATTCTTTTATCTTTGTAACTTAGAATTTCTTAAGGTTAAGAGTCTTAACCTGTGTTGTATTTAGAGAACACCTCTGATATTTGATCAAGTGTTCATCCCAAACTATTTCATTTGTAAACCAGTTTGGTCCCTAAGTCTCAGTCTGTATACTGAGCAGTTGTAACCTCATTCCTTTGTGGTCTGAGTCAGAAGTCTCTTGTCTTAGTGACTTGAGCATTGGGAAGTCTCTTGTCTTAGTGACTTGAGCATTGGAAGCCTCTTCCTTGGTGGTTGAGCATAGAAGCCTCTTTCTTTGTGATTGAGCAACTGGAAGTCTCTTCCTTAGTGGTTGAGCATTGTGTAATCTTCAGATTATAGTGAAACTCTCTTGTTGGAAAACAAGGGGACAGGACTACTTCTCACATTGAGAAGGAACCTGTATAATTTCTGTGTGTCTCTCTTTCCCTTATCTTTTAACTTGTTAATCCGCTGCATATAACTCTGAGAAAATAGTTCAGAACTGATTCATATCAGATTCTGAACTTGACTTAAGATTCTGAAAAGAAAAGAACAAGTTTTAGAGTCACACAATTCAACCCCCCCCCCCTTCTTGTGTGTGTTTTTCTCACCTTCAGTTGGTATCAGAGCTCCGGTTCTGATATTAACACTTAACAGTGTGTCAGTAGGATCCTGAGAAAAACATGACCTCAACTAGTGGTTCACCTCCACCCTCTCCCAGAAATCCACCATCTCCCAGAAATCAAAGAAATGTACAATATGACTATGGTACTGAAGAAAAGAAGTCTAGGTCACACAATAAACCTCCTATGTTTACTGGTGACCCAGAAAAATTCTCTTGGTGGAAGAGTAAAATGTATAGTCACATTATTGGGATTGATGATACTCTATGGGATATTATTGAAGATGGAATCTCAATACCAGTGGATGAAGAAGGTGTTGCTGTCAACAGAAGAGCTCTAAGTGATGCTGAAAGAAAAATTTATAGAAAGCATCACCATGTCAGAGGTATCATTGTGGACTCATTACCTCACACTGAGTATCAGAAGCTGAGTGACAAGTCAACAACCAAAGCCATATTCACATCCCTCTGCTCTAACTATGAAGGTAATAAGAAAGTTAGAGAAGCTAAGGCAAACATTCTTGTTCAGCAATATGAACTGTTCAGAATGAAAGAGGATGAAAATATTGAGACTATGTTCTCAAGATTTCAGACTCTGGTTTCTGGACTTCAGATTCTGAAAAAGAGTTATACCACAGCTGACCATGTGAATAAAATCCTTAGAAGTCTGCCATCTAAATGGAGACCTAAAGTGACTGCCATTGAGGAAGCTAAGGATCTAAATACTTTAAGTATTGAAGATCTTATAAGCTCCCTCAAGGTGCATGAACTAGGACTCAATGAGGATGAGTCTGTTAGAGAACCAAAGACATTGGCTCTGAAGTCTAAAAGAAAACCTGCTAAAGCTTTGAAAGCAATTGAATCTGAAGACGAGTTTCCTGAGGGAAATTCTGATGAAGATTCAGATGCTGATGAGCTTGCAATGATTTCTAAAAGGCTTCAGTATCTGATGAATAGAAAGAAAAAATTCTCTAACAGAAGCAGTAACTTTAGAGGATCTAGTTCTGGTTCAAAGAGGGATATCCAGAAAGAAAGCTGCTACAACTGCAAAAAGCCTGGCCACTTCATTGCTGATTGTCCTGATCTTCAGAAGGAAAAATCAAAGGAAAAAGCAAAGAAGTCCAGCTCAAAGTCCAGCAGTTTCAGAAATAAGCTTAAAAAGAGTCTCATGGCAACATGGGATGATCTGGATAATGAGTCAGAGTCTGATGAGGAAGAAGCAAACCTGGCCCTGATGGCAACTGCATCTTCTGATGTTGAATCATGCTCAGATTCTGATGAAGAAGATGAGGTATACTCTGAACTCTCTAGATCTGAATTAATTGAAACAGTTAATGATCTTATGAGTCATCTTAAAAGCAAGTTAAAAGAAATCAAATCTTTGAAAAATCAAAATAACTTGTTGTCTGAGGAAAATCTTAAACTTCAGAATCAAATTTTTGAATATGATGAAGAAGTTGAAGAACTCAGAAAAGAGGCTCATAAGAAATCTGAAGAGGTTCCTAATGATCAGGAAATAGCTCTTCAGGATTTCATGTTAACTGGATTCAATAGAACAAAAATTGCCTCTATGATGTACAATATGATCAGAAACAAAGGTGAAGGCATTGGCTATGATTCATTTAAACCCTCAAATGAATTAAACTTACCTTCATGTTCTGAAGATATTTTAAAAGGCAATGGTATATGTTTTGTGCCTGCTTCTGATAATTCTGAGAAGTTAAAAGTATCAGAATCTGAGACTAAGTCAGAAGTTCTGAACAACTCAGACTCTGAAGCTTCTGAACCTAAGGATAAGATGAAGGCAAATGTTAAAACCTTGCCTAAATCTAAGCCAAAAGGTCCTAAGCCTAAGAGTAAGAGGAAATCAGACTCTGAACCTAAACCTGTTCAGAATCTGAAGTGTTCAGAACCTGAAACTAGCAAGTCTCAGAAGCTGAATAAATCTGATTCAAATTTTTCTAAGACTGGGGTTACTAAAACTTCAAAATCCATTAAACCAGTCATTACAAAATCTCAGAATATTAATCAAAGCAAGCAAAAGCAATCAAATCAGTTTTCTTCTTTGAACTGTTTTAAGAAAGGCAAAACTGAAGCTTGCCTTGTGCCTGAAGTAAACAAAGTTAGAATTCTGAAGAGATCAGAACCAAAGTACTCAAAGGGTCAGACTTCAAACAACTCAGAACAAAAGACCTTCAAGTCTCAAGTTCTGAAGAAATCTGAGTCTAAACCTTTGAGAACTCAGGTTTTGAAGCACTCAGGTTCTGGAACTCAGACTTATTCAAGATACAAGGATTCATGTCCAAAGTATCAGAACAAGTCTGAATATCATAACTTCAGACACAAGAAGCCAAAACCTTTCAGGACTAACCCCAACGGACCCATGAAAATCTGGGTACCTAAGTCTGAGATAATTTCAATTGCAGATATGCTTGACATCCAAAGAAAAGGAAAGGTCTTGGTACCTGGACAGTGGATGCTCGCATCATATGACAGGGGACAAATCTATGTTTCAAACCCTGACTCTGAAAGAGGGAGGAACTGTGGGGTTTGGAGGAAGTCAGAAAGGAAAGATCATTGGTACTGGTAAGATAGGTAATTCTTCCCTGTACATTGATAATGTTTGGCTGGTAGATGGACTTAGACATAATTTACTTAGCATAAGTCAATTATGTGATAGTAATTATGAAGTCCTGTTTAATAAGAACACTTGCACTGTAATCAACAATGAAAATAAGTCTGTAGTGTTCAGAGGCTGTAGGAAAAACAATGTTTACAAAATAAACTTTTCTGATTTGGTTCAGCAGAAGGTAGTTTGCCTTCTGTCTGTGTGTAATGAGAAATGGGTCTGGCACAAAAGGCTGGGACATGCTAACTGGAGACTCATCTCTAAGCTTAGCAAGTTACAGCTGGTCAGAGGCCTACCCAGTATTGATTATCACTCAGATGCTCTGTGTTCAGCATGCCAAATTGGAAAATTTTCTAAAACTTCTTTTAAACCAAAGAACATTGTTTCCACCTCTAAGCCTCTAGAACTCCTTCACATGGATTTGTTTGGTCCTGTTGGAACAGCTTTAATCAATGGGAAGAAGTATGGACTTGTGATTGTTGATGATTACAGTAGGTGGACTTGGGTTAAATTCCTCAGAACCAAAAATGAAACATATGATGTGTTTTTCAAATTCTGCAAACAAGTACAAACTGAAACTGATTTGAAAATTTTGAAAATCAGAAGTGATCATGGTGGTGAATTTGAAAATGAACCTTTTGAAAACTTTTGTGAAGACCATGGAATTCTCCATGAGTTCTCATCTCCTAGAACTCCACAGCAAAATGGAGTTGTAGAGAGAAAGAACAGGTCTTTACAAGAAATGGCAAGAACCATGATTCATGAGTCTAAAATTGCTAAGTACTTCTGGGCAGAAGCTGTAAACACAGCATGTTATATTCAGAACAGGATCTACATCAGACCCATTCTGAATAAAACATCATATGAATTGTTTAAAGGAAGAAAACCAAGTATTTCCTATTTTCATCAGTTTGGGTGTACATGTTACATACTGAACAATAAAGTCTACCTAAAGAAATTTGATGCCAAGGCTCAAAAGGGTACCTTTTTAGGATACTCAGAGAGATCTAAGGCATACAGAGTGTATAATTCTGAAACACATGTTGTTATAGAAGCTATACACATTAGGTTTGATGATAAGAAGCCTGGTAATGAAATACCAGAGCTGGTTGAGAGTTTTGCAGATGTCAGAATCTCAGAGGAGCCTTCAGAAGCTGAACCTAGTTCAGGTTCTGATGAAGGTTCAGAAGCAGAAAACAATGAAGACTCTGAGAAACTCTCTGATCAAGACACTACTCCTGAAGCTAATTAAGACCAGCATGGTTCTGAACATATCCCTGATGGTTGTTCAGAAGCTAATCCACCCAGAACCTCATTCAAGTACAAGTCTTCACATCCTGAGGAGTTGATCATTGGAAACAAGAGCAGTCCAATCAAGACAAGATCAGCATTCACTCAGAATGAGTCCATGCTTGGCCTGCTATCCATGATTGAGCCTACAACTGCTGATGAAGCACTTGCTGATGATGGTTGGATTGTAGCAATGCAAGAAGAGCTGAACCACTTCCAAAGGAATGATGTATGGGATCTTGTTGCAAGACCTGATCAGAAGAACATCATTGGAACAAAATGGGTGTTCAGAAACAAGCTCAATGAACAAGGAGAAGTGATCAGAAACAAGGCTAGATTAGTAGCTCAAGGGTACAGCCAGCAAGAAGGAATTGACTACACTGAGACATTTGCTCCAGTTGCAAGACTGGAAGCAATCAGGTTACTTCTTTCTTATGCTATTAATCATGATATCATCTTGTATCAAATGGATGTTAAGAGTGCCTTCTTAAATGGTGTAATTTCTGAAGAAGTGTATGTCAAACAACCTCCTGGTTTTGAAGATGTTAAATATCCAAATCATGTTTTTAAACTTAAGAAGTCTTTGTATGGTCTGAAACAAGCTCCCAGAGCTTGGTATGAAAGGCTTAGCAACTTCTTAATTTAAAATGGTTTTGTAAGAGGTCAAGTTGACAATACACTCTTTAGAAAAACTGTTAAGAAAGAAACCTTAATTGTACAAATCTATGTTGATGATATCATATTTGGTTCTACTAATGCCTCCCTTTGCAAGGAATTTTCTAAGTTAATGCAGGATGAATTTGAAATGAGCATGATGGGTGAGCTGAAATTCTTCTTGGGAATTCAAATCAACCAATGCAAAGATGGTGTTTATGTTCATCAGTCCAAATACACCAAGGAGCTTCTGAAGAAGTTCCAGCTGGATGATTGCAAGCTGATGACAACACCTATGCATCCCACCTGCACCTTAAGCAAAGAGGACAATGGCACTAAAGTAGATCAGAAGCTGTACAGAGGTATGATAGGTTCTCTCCTATACTTAACTGCTTCTAGGCCAGATATTTTATTTAGTGTATGTCTGTGTGCCAGATTCCAATCAGATCCTAGAGAATCTCATATGACTGCTGTCAAGAGAATCTTCAGGTATCTGAAAGGAACAACTAATTTGGGACTTCTGTATAAGAAATCTCTAAATTATAAGCTAGTTGGATTCTGTGATGCTGACTATGCTGGGGACAGGATTGAAAGAAAATCCACCAGTGGAAACTGTCAGTTTCTTGGTGAGAATCTGATATCCTGGGCCAGCAAGAGACAAGCAACCATTGCTTTGTCAACAGCAGAAGCAGAATACATCTCAGCTGCAAGTTGTAGCACACAACTGCTCTGGATGAAACATCAATTAGAGGATTATCAGATTCATGCAGACAATATTCCAATTTATTGTGATAATACTGCTGCAATATGTCTGTCTAAAAATCAAATTCGGCATTCTAGAGCCAAGCACATAGAAATAAAACATCATTTTATAAGAGATTATGTTCAGAAGGGTGTTTTAGATATTCAGTTCATTGATACTAATCATCAATGGGCTGACATATTCACAAAACCCCTAACAGAAGAAAGATTCAATTTTATTAAAAAGAATCTGAACATGCATTTTATCTCTTGAAAATGTGCTTGAATCTGAATGAAATCCTTAATTCTAAGTTTATCATAAGCTAAGACTGATCAGACACTCATCTTCTGAGAGTCTGAAGACAGTTAAGCCTGAAAAACTTCAAAGTCTGAAGGATCAGAACCTGGATTTTCTGACTTCTGAATCTGATAAAAATCTAATGTTGGTCAGAATCTGATAAGTATAGCTATGGGCAATGATGATTAAAGCTTTGAAAGTTTATACTCTAATCCTCCCAAAGTCATCAATTTAAAAATGTGATTTTCTGCTATGATGTCCATGGTTAAAGTTACTTAACAAACAATTTTTTCAATTGGTATCAATCTGTTTTTAAAATGTTTAGCACAGACACATTTTTCAAATGCCCAAAGTGTATCAGACTATGTTCAGTCTTTAGAAATGTTTTTATTTGGTATCAGACTCTGAATTAAAACCTTTTAAGCTGGTATCAGACTCTGAGATAAACCTTCATTTGGTATCAAGTTCTGATATAAGTTCAGCAGTCTTAAAATTATATTTTGGTATCAGACTCTGAGATAAAATCCTCAATTGGTATCAGACTCTGATATAATTCTTTAAACAAGCTCAGAATTGCTCTGATAACTTCTTGTTTTGCTCTGATACTGAACAAACCATGTCTGAACACAGAATGCTCTGATCAGAAGCTCAGAACTGTTTCTGCTTCTGAACAACATTCTATTTTTCATGCAAGTCATATACTCATTAAAAATCAAGTATGCTCTGACAACTATCTTTGCTATCTGATTATCAATATGATTGCATAAACATCTCACAAATTTTGGTATCAACCCCCCCCCCCCCCCCCCAATTCTGAATCTTTTTGAATATTTTCAAAATTGGTGTCAGAACTCTTTTAAAATTCTTTTAAAGGGGGAGATTGAAATGCTTTGATACATGTTTTCAAACTCATTTTCTGCTCTGGTACAGATGTCTTCAAACTCTTTTGACAAAGGGGGAGAAATTTTCTGTGTTGGGGAGTAAGTAAAACTTTTTGTTGATGACAAAAGGGGGAGAAAGTAAACAAGTATTAAAGCACCTGAGCTCAAAAATAAGTTAAAATTGTCAGAAGTAAAGCCTGTTAAGCTCTAATACAATTCTGATTAAATTTAACTTATGAGAACTGTTTTCTAATTCTTAGCCTCTGAATTGAAATTTATGCTATTTTGAAATTAGGCTCTGATACTTTCTGTGAGATATATACATAACTCTTAGTGAGTTAAGTTGAATTTAAAATAACTTGGATAAGACTCAGGGAGCTTACAAAACTCATCCTGTGGATTATCAGACTTAGGGGGAGAGCTTACAAACCTCAGAACCTGAAGTCAACAAGTTATTTATAATTCTGAGTGTTAATTTCACTTTATTGTGCTAAGTTGAGTTTAATTAACATGGATAAGAATCAGGGGGAGCTTACAAACCTAACCCTGAGGACTATCAGACCTAGGGGGAGCTTACAAACCTCTCCTGAAGTCAGATTGTTAAATTAAACTTAACAACAATTCTGAAATTTTCACATTTGTATTTTCAACTGAACTTAATTAACTTGGATCAGACTCAGGGGGAGCTTACAAACCTCACACCCTGCAGTTAACTTGTTAATTAAGTTAACAACAATTTTCTGATTTAATACTTATGTTTGTCATCATCAAAAAGGGGGAGATTGTTGGAACAAAATGTGTTTAACAACTCTCTTATGTATAAAGGGGCAGATTGTTGAAACATTATGTGTAAACATATCTCTCTTTATGGTTTTGATGATAACAAATTGTTAAAGAGAAAATTGGTCATTTGCTAATGCTTTGTTCAAGTGTTTCAGAACCACGTGCTTAATAAGTATTAATTGATAATGGTTATGAAAGAACAAGCTAAAGAGCAAAAAGGAAAGCCAAGAAGCAAGGTTGCAAAGCTAGAAGGAAACTGGGTCTGAAGAAGCACTCCTGAAGAAGTACTCCTGAAGAAGTGCTCCTGAAGTAAGAACTTACTCCTGAAGAAGTGCTCCTGAAGTAGAGGTTCTGAAGTGGTCCTGAAGTGCAGCTTCTGAAGTCTAAAGGCAGCTTCTGAAGACTGAGTGCTTCTGAAGAAGTCAACGCAGAGTCAACTCCTGAATCCAGCTTCTGATCCGTACAAGGCAACTTCTGATCCGTACAACTGAAGCAGCTTCTGATCACTGTTCACACAGAAGCTTCTGAAGCTGATGTGGCATGAAAAAGCAACCAGTACTGTGCGCATTTAATGCCTGGATGTGTCAGAACAACTCAATGGAACAATTGTCTCCCTGACCCAAACATTCTCCAGCTTTTAAGGTAGGCCATTTCAAAAATGGCTGCTGCTCTGTTTTGCTTGAAAAAGTGCAGCACACTTTCGCAGAAAAACCTAGCTCAACTTGCAACGGCTAATTCCTCAATTCAAGCAAATCTTCAACAGCTATATTTTCATCTATAAAAGGAAGAAGATTTGAAGAAGAAAAAGTCTAAGACTCTTGAAACAAAGAACTGAACTCTTGCTCTGTTTTGCTATCAAAAATACGCAAGTCACCCAACCTCTTAGAAATTCTTTTATCTTTGTAACTTAGAATTTCTTAAGGTTAAGAGTCTTAACCTGTGTTGTATTTAGAGAACACCTCTGATATTTGATCAAGTGTTCATCCCAAACTATTTCATTTGTAAACCAGTTTGGTCCCTAAGTCTCAGTCTGTATACTGAGCAGTTGTAACCTCATTCCTTTGTGGTCTGAGCCAGAAGTCTCTTGTCTTAGTGACTTGAGCATTGGGAAGTCTCTTGTCTTAGTGACTTGAGCATTGGAAGCCTCTTCCTTGGTGGTTGAGCATAGAAGCCTCTTTCTTTGTGATTGAGCAACTGGAAGTCTCTTCCTTAGTGGTTGAGCATTGTGTAATCTTCAGATTATAGTGAAACTCTCTTGTTGGAAAACAAGGGGACAGGACTACTTCTCACATTGAGAAGGAACCTGTATAATTTCTGTGTGTCTCTCTTTCCCTTATCTTTTAACTTGTTAATCCGCTGCATATAACTCTGAGAAAATAGTTCAGAACTGATTCATATCAGATTCTGAACTTGACTTAAGATTCTGAAAAGAAAAGAACAAGTTTTAGAGTCACACAATTCAACCCCCCCCCCCCCCCCCCCCCCTTCTTGTGTGTGTTTTTCTCACCTTCACCAGCCATAAAAGAACACCTGCAGCTACACACTTGAAGCTAACTAAAGATGAACAAGGAGTTGCAGTTGATCAGAATCAGTACAGGAGTATGATTGGGAGTTTACTGTATCTTACTGCAAGCAGACCTGATATTACTTTTGCTGTTGGAGTGTGTGCAAGATATCAAGCAGATCCAAAGATGAGTCATTTGACACAAGTTAAAAGGATCCTGAAGTATGTGAACAGCACAAGTGATTATGGAATCATGTATTCACATAGTTCAAGTTCTGATTTAATGGGATATTGTGATGCTGACTGGGCTGGAAGTGCTGATGACAGGAAAAGCACTTCAGGAGGTTGTTTCTTTTTAGGAAATAATTTAATTTCTTGGTTTAGCAAGAAACAAAACTGTGTCTCATTATCAACTGCTGAGGCTGAATACATTGTTGCTGGTAGTAGTTGTTCACAACTGGTTTGGATGAAGCAGATGCTTGAAGAGTATAACATTGAACAAGGAACCATGACACTTTATTGTGATAACCTCAGTGCAATTAACATTTCTAAGAACCCTATACAGCACAGCAGAACTAAACACATAGACATCAGACATCACTTTATCAGAAATCTTGTTGAAGAGAAGATTGTTCAACTGGAACATGTTGTCACTGAGAATCAAATTGCTGACATTTTCACAAAAGCCTTAGATGCTAAACAGTTTGAGAATCTGAGAAGCAAGTTAGGTGTGTGTTTGCATGAAGACTTATAGCAATTAAAGCAAACTGTTGCTAATGACTCAAGTCCAGTGACAATGTAAAGTGACGATGAAAGTGACGATGGGATCACTCGGTAACAATCCTCTGATATCCAACCCGGTACCACATGCATGTAGAGTCGTTTAGGCGCATTGCATAAACATGATGAGTCATATGTGACAATGTTTTGGTGTGAACTTGTGCATCTAAGTGGTAATTGTGTAATTGATGATTGTGATGAGATGAGGTTTATATAACTTGACTTGATGATTGTTTGTTGATGAGGGTATGTTATGTATGCTTGAGAATCTTGATTTGAAGTAATGATGTAACCAGGCTTGTAATTGAATGTGAATATGTTATGCATGTTTATAAGTTAAAAACCAGGCTTAATATGATGTATGATTATATGATGATGATGTTATTATTGCCTAAACTTCCATGCGTTTATATTTCCTTTATGTTGAAAGTATATCTTACCCTCCAGTGGCTTTTTGGTCGCCTGCATCCTCGTGGTGTTGACGTGCAGGTTGAGGAGTAGATCTTACTTGTGAGTATGTTGAGGATGGCATGATGCCTACTCTTTTTATTTGCTTTGAGGAGTCTAGATTAGTTGCTTTGATCTAGGATTTTGGGGATTGTTCAATTTCTGTTAGATTTGATGTTGATGGGTCTTTATGATCAAATTAATGATTTTATGTATATGTTGAGATTATTATGTTATGATCCGAGACATGGCATTATAATATGTTGAGATATGATTTTATTTCCATTGTGATATGAATATATTTGATGAAATTTTTATATCGAGGATTTGTGTGAGATGTATGACGAATAGTAACACCTTAATGTGCGATAAATGCATGATTTATTATTTAAATATTAGTCTCGGGGTTCGGGGTGTTATAACGAGGAGCTCTAGTTGCGGGACGCTTAGAAGGTGGTGACATGGATTTACTTCCGTTGTTGTTATTTAGTGATTTTACGTAGTCGAAGAAAAACACGTGCTCTAATCTGTAACACTAGGGTTGGGGTCAAACGTTGAATTTTTATTTTCTATGGAGTTTAAGCCTTATGAAACTTTATGATATTTCTACAATTAATGTTGAGAATCAGATTCTTTTATCTATGAGAAATGTTGAACAATAGATGAGGAGTATATGTAACACCATTTATTCAATTATATTCTTATTATTTAATAAATCAAAGTAGGGGTTTAAGGTGTTACAGGTTCGCTGCGCTCCATACCTGAGTCGATCGAGGACAAGTAAAAAGAGCATGCAAAGTATCTTCACTATTGCCATTTCACACAACACACTTAGAGGGGCATGTAACACCTCTATTAAGAAGACGAGGACGGGTGCTAAAACAATCACGACATACTCTCTAAAGAAGGTTTTTCAACTTTGGTGGTGCTTCGATTTTCTATATAGAATTCGAACTTTTTGGTCCGCGTAAATGAGTAGTATCTTGAATGGATTCTGCACAAGTTTGATAAGTATTGCGAACAGAATACCTCTTGTTCTTTTCTCCCTCCCACACCAACATATCATTAGTAACTTGAAAAAAAAAAAGGAGTATTCATGATCAAATTTGTAGTGTTAGGATCAAACAGATGAGAGACAAGGGAACCTTTGCACGTCATTGGTAGTTTGATCAATCAGTTCACTCACACAAATGGAGCGAAATTGTGCATTACCTATCTGAGTTGGTGAGATACTGTCTCATGTTGCTAACCAAGGATGATCCATCAATTGGATACGTCTACATGTACTAATGAACCATCTAGCGCTTTTTTTTACCACATCCTTTGCACTAAAAATACCTCGCCAAACATAACTTGGAGTTGTTCCTATTTTCGCGTCAAAGAAGTTGGTGCGTTGAAAATAATGAGCCTTAAACAAGCGGCACACAAGATTGTTATCATCAGTTTGAAATTTCCAAGCTTGCTTGCCTAACATAGCGGTGTCATACCCCATTTTTGACCCATTTTCATTTCGTTTTTTCTCTTCCTTTTAAGCCGAGGTTTTTCGGAAGCTGAACCTTCATAAGCGCCTACTTCAGAAGTACTTTCAGAAGCATTGGAGCTGTTTATTTTCTCACCTGGTCTTTTGAAGATTTAATTGAAGAGTTCATTCATGTTACTTATTCTCCAAGCTGCGTGTGTTTCCAGAAGGAAGATATTTTCGAAAGATATATTTTTCAGATTGGATATTTTTATTTGTGTAAATATACTTTCAAAAGAGATCTTTGGAAAATATATTTCTGAAAAATATTTGCTTCAATATATTTCTGAAAAGAATAATTGATGCAAATATGTGTTCTAGCCTGAAGAAAGATTTTATGGTGAAATATATTTCTAAAAAAAAATTTTGGAAATATATTTTCAAAAGAGATCTTTGGAAAATATATTTCTGAAAAATATTTGCTTCAATATATTTCTGAAAAGAATAATTGATGCAAATATGTGTTTTAGTCTGAAGAAAGATTTTATGGCGAAATATATTTCTAAAGAAAAATTTTGGAAATATATTTTCAAAAGAGATCTTTGGAAAATATATTTATGAAAAAATATTTGCTTCAATATATTTCTGAAAAGAATAATTGATGCAAATATGTGTTTTAGTTTGAAGAAAGATTTTATGGTGAAATATATTTCTAAAGAAGAATTTTGGAAATATATCTTTGAAGAATATTTGGTTCAAATATTTGTTGCTGCTGAAGGCTATATAAAGAAGGCACCTCCCTTGAAGAGAATCATCAGTCAGAAACCCCAATTGACACTACCAAGCCGCGGCGGCCACATACCAAAATCCACCTCTTTTCTTCCTCTTTTCCTTCGATTCTAACAAAACCGAAACCCCACTCACACACTGCTTCACTAACCACCACAAACCCAGCAAATCAAAACCATAAACCACCACCTCAAATCCACTGACAAGAACAATCCGAACCAGAACACCCATAACCGAAAACAGAAATCAAAATCAAAGGTACGTTGTTTTTTTTGAAACTTCATCTAGTGTTGTTCACAAGGATTTTCAGAATAAATAATTTTATTTCCTTTCTTTTTTATCATTCCTCATTTTTCTTATTTTAATTTCTATTCATTCCCATGCATTTTATTTTTACAGCCTTTATATTCCAGTACTTCATGCATTTTTATTATTATTCCCATTTTCTTTATTTATCTCATGCATTTTTATTTATTTCTTGTATGCAACATATTTACTCATTGTTTTTGCATTTCATGCATTTTTATCCCTCTATCTATTGTTATCTTTATTTTATCGCATTTGCAATTTTTATATTTATTTATTATTCTGTTTTTATTCTATTAGAATGTATTTAGGACCAATATAAAATATAAATGAGAATATGCACTGACACCCACACTTTATTTATTCCGCATTATGTCTTATATTTTTTTTTTATTTCGCTTTACAAAAAATATTAGGCTAGTTTATTTTCAAAAGGATTTCGTGGTGATCCAACGTCATCACGGAAGTTCCTCGCGTTTAGTTTTTAGTTACCATTTTTAGTCTTAGTTAATTATGAAAAAAAAAACAAAAACATGCAAATAAGTCAAAAAAAAATCAAAAAAATCTTTTCTTAAATAAACCTTGATTTTCAATCAAGTGCCCTTTTTTTCTCACTTTCTTAAAAAATCATTAATCCATTTTAATAACATTTAAATCATTTTCCAAAATTAAAAAGCACAAACCAATCTCGTTTTGCCACTTGGCCTTTATTTTATCTTTAAAACTTTTTTAAAAACCAATAAAAAATACAAAAACAATTCAATCGTCATTTTTACCCCGAACTACATGATTTTGATCTCATTCGAGTATGTAGGCAAAAGACTTTGTCTTTTCAAATCAACAAAATAACAAAAACATCTTCTTTCTTTTTTAAAACTCATCTCTTTAGTTTTTTCACACTTAGGCATTTATTTTACAAACAAATAATTAATTTAGCATAAAGATAAATAAAAACAAGAGGTTCCTATAGAGTACTATAGACGTTTAGGGTGCTAATACCTTCCCTTTGCGTAACCAACCCCCGGACCCTTGATCCCTCTAAAAATAGGGTTTTTTCGAACTTTCTCCCTTTTCTTTTCAAAAATAAAAGATCGGTGGTGAATCTTAAAATTGCGAGTCAATACTAATCAATAGCTTGATCTCCGAAAATCACCGCGACAAGTGGCATTAAAAGAGGCGAGGTCCTTAAAACCCATGTCACCAAAAATTTTATGAACAGACAATTTCTCTCATGACATCCATCTAATACCCCGATTCGATGCACCACCACTACCCCATCAAACACTAGTACAAAAAATACTTTTTAGATTCAGGCTTAAGTCGGTTCACTCTGCCACCCGACTTAAGAAGTGACGCGGTGGCAGTTTCGCAATTCTTCCAAACTTCCTTAAGTCGGTTAGAATGTTACCCGACTTAAGAAGTGATAGAATAATGAAAAGATTGTTTTTTAATTAATTCCTTAAGTCGTTTGTTGACCAACCGACTTAAGAAATCATTTACTTAAGTCGGTCTGTTGACCACCCGACCTAAGGATTTTTCCCTTTTTTTTTTGTGAAAAAACAAATTCATAGCAAACCAAAATTGAGACCCAATCTCATCAGATTTCACACCCAAACCCAAACCCTACCCCTTCACCGCAGCTTAACATCAAGAGATTTCTCACCCTTCACATCGAGCATATTAGCGAGCTTCTGCGATTCGAGCACCCATAGCTTCTGCGATTCGAGCACCCATAGCGAGCTTCTGCGATTCGAGCACCCATAGCTTCTGCGATTCGAGCACCCATAGCGAGCTTCTGCGATTCGAGCACCAATAGCTTCTGCGATTCATCCAAACTCAACCGAGCTTCATTCTCCACCGTCACACCCATAGCTTCTCAGATTCTCAGATTCACTTCACCGCCGTCACACCCAGTGCTTCTCAGATTCTCCACCATAGAGCAAAGGTAACACTTATCAATTTGAATTAAATTAATAAGCTATAATAAGCTTTTAATAAGCTACTTGATAATTGTTACATTTATTTGGGAATGAAATTGGAGAAATTTTGAATTAAGTTAATAAGCTATAATAAGCTAGTTAGTAATTGTTTTCATTTTTGCTGCAGTCCGATATACTGGTGCCAGTCCTTGTATATTAACAATTAGGTCCACTTTTTTTCCTGTTTCTCAGAAGCCTGTTGACTCAAAATCTGATAAGGCTTCCATATCTCAGGTTGATCTTTCAACCTTTGACGAAGGTCTGTTTATCTTTTTCTTGTGCATTGACAATTTGTTTTTGGGCAAATTGAAAACACAAGTAGGAAATGCTTGTGTCCTTATTTATCTGTTGACTATAGATCCTGGTTTGATGCTACAAAGATCAATGGATCATCTGTATCAGGGATAATTATCCTTAGTCTTTATTTATCAATCGATTTGATCAATTACTTCCCCTGGTTTGTTTCCTTATGCTTGTGTCCTTATTTATCAATCGATTTGATCAATTACTTCCCCTTCAGACTTGGATATGTGAACAATTGCAAGTGGCAAAACAAACTTAAAGTCTTCATTATTTTGGCAGATCTGGACAAGTCTAGGTATGATGTGATGTAGAATAAACTCGCCGTTCTCATTCCGTAAAACATAGCCTGCACTAGTAAGTTGTTGAATTTGTTGGAAACTTGCGTCAACGTTACACTTAAGCCACCTCGGAGGAGGATGACACCACTGCTGCTCATTCACCACAGAAATGTTATTCTGCTGTAGAGGCACTAGGACTGTCCTGTACAGCCCTTTGAGCCGCTGTCTAGTCTGCCAACAACGAACGCGCCAGGGCGGTAATTTGCATTGCATTCAATTTTTATCATTCCAAATCCAAGTATTTCTTTTAAACCACAAACACCAAATCACCATAACAACCATACTTACGGTAGAAGCATCTTAAGTGCAGAAAATGCTCATAAGCATATTTGAAGGAGTCAAGGCCAAAGTGAGCTTGCTATCAATTAAATTATGTAGACCAGCTGCATACCAAGCTTCTATACTAACAACACACTTAAACAAAAATGATAATCATCCTTCGCCTCACACTCACAAAAAGAACAGGCGGAGGACACATCTATAAGCATAAAAAATTGAGAGATTTCTCACCCTATAAGCTATAATAAGCTAGTTAGTAATTGTTTTCATTTTTGCTGCAGGTTGTTGCTATAATAATAATGTATTCTCACTAAGAATACAATTTGGTTTTCCCTAGGAAGAGAAATTACGATGTGACAGGGAAGGTGAATTAGCGTATCCAAAACTGTGATGATTATCGATGCCAGAGAAGTTAATTCAGAGAAATTCAACGCTGATGCTAATGTTATCACTGTTGGTGTTGGTGTTGCTGGTATTGCTTTGGTTGTACTCTAGGGAAGGTATTGTAATTTAGTCAAACCATTGGATCCAAGTTCATCTCTTGTTGCATGTGTTTAGAAGTTTAGGTTTGATTTCTTTGGTGATTGAACTAGAGAAATTTTGAATTAATAAGTGTTAGTTAGTTAGTTGCTGTTCGTGAATTCAGTTTCAGTTGAATTGTGTTTTTAGGAATCCTTGATTGAATGATTTTTGCTGCATCTTGTTGCTATAATAAGCTATTTAGTAAAACTTTTATATCAATAGCTATAATAGTAATTGTTTTCATTTTGCTTAATTAACTTCAAATTATATGTTCAATTCATTAGAAGAGTATTTTTGCAGTGAAAGGATGTTAAAATCGTTATTGATTTATTGATGGGATTTGTTGTTGTTGTTGCAGTGAAGAATGTTATGTTGAAATTTAGGCTGTTTCTTACTCATAACAAACATTTGGTATTTGTTGTTGCTGGAATCAAGTTGAAAGATCTTCAGGTAATGGAATTGATCTTCATTTTTGCACTATCATTATTGACTTCCAATTTTTTATTGTTCTCATCATTCAATTCCCAAATTAAATGTTGTCCTGGCATAGCTGCTGTTAAGATATACCCTAGCCTTATCAAGTACCCATAGGATTTTTATACCAAAAAGTATTGCATTTTTATCATTCTTTCACATGATGCAATGCAACCAAAAGTCCTACGTACAACACTAGGTACTCTTGGTATATATAGATGGTAAATTCCAGCATGGTTATAATGTCCTAAAGAATTAGGTTAATAATGTCACATAGAATTGTGAGATTTGGTTGATTCACATGGCGATATATATATATATATATATATATATATATATATATATATATATATATATATATATACTAGTCTTTGATTCTTGTTGTTGTGAGTGGAAAAAGATCAAGAGTCTTGAGAGGTCTAGTGCAACATGAAGGTGCTTCATGGTTAACATTATCCATGAGTGTCCAACCATAGTTGCTGAATGCAATCTCTTTCTTCTCCACCAAACTTTGTTGGTTATCATAACCATTCCATTTGCAATTGAGTGCACCTTCTGATGTGTTTGCAGCTACTGATCCCTAAATACATATCAAATGAAGAAAGTAGAAAAGAATAAGCATAATTTAACTTTTTTCTGATCACTTACATAACTCAAAAACTAAAATCATGCCCCCTATATATGTATTAATTGAATGAATCCAATCCTTTTGAGTAGTGGCCAAATGGAATTGTTTGCATTCATATCACTTATTTTAAAAGATAATTTTAGACCACAACCATACATGATATTTAAGTCATGGTTTTAAAAAAGGAAAAGTCTTGTGCATTAGATCCAAAAGGGTAACCAAAATTACTACCAACAAAATGGTTACTAATCATATTATTATGATTGAGTTGACAATGATGAACTTGTAGTTGTTGTTGTTGCTGCTGCTGTAGCTGCAGTTGTTTGTTAAGTTTCCTTCTTAACTTTTGTCTATCCCTAGCCTTATGATTCTGAAACCAATAGAAAACATTTTTTCCTTCTATCCTACCATAGAAAGAAAGGTGAGTTGTTATTTGCTGAATTTGAACAGCACTAGGAGTTCTAATTCCACTTCTATACAGTTCCTCTAAGATCATAAGTTGTTCAGTTGTAGGGCTCCATCTTGATGAACCAGGTGGAGACATTATTGATTTCTCTCTTTGGAAATTAGATTTTTGTGACAAGAAGAGAGGGGTGAAAGGGATGTATAAATAGAGGGACAGAGAGAAAGAAACAGTAAAGTAATGTAAAGGATGAGACAAAAAGGAAAGAAAGATTACAAGGGTTAGGGTAGTGTGGTGAATTAGATGGGTAAAAAAGTACTATGTCTCTTATGTTGATGTTCCTTTTAGAGGAGCATTCAAGTAGGGCTTAACAGTTCATACACAGTGAGAAAGAGAGAGATGAATCAAGATAACTGATTGTGGTTGTATGAGTTATCATCACCTTATTATTAACTTTTTTTCTTTCTAAACAGAATGAATCAGATACTACACTTTAGTCTGTTCACTTAGTTAAGCACCACTAATTGTTGTGACAGATTGTACCTGTTTCCATTTCGCTACAGAGTGGTAATAGCTTCTGATTAAGAGATATGAAAACACACTTCAAGCAAATTAAATCATTGATTATGCTTGTAAAATGTAAACTTAGATTGACATCTTTAACTTGATGTAGTGATATACATACCTAATTTTTTTCTCTTAATTTATTTTAACGTAGATTCGATTCTTGAAAGACTTCGATGTAATTTGATTATGTGAAGAAATGACTATGGTTGTGAAACAATGACCAATTGGTACAGGATCAAGCTTCCATCTGGTGCCAAGAAGTTTGGGCCAAGTGATTGCAGGGCAATAAGTGGGAAAGTTGCTGCTGGTGGAAGAATTTAGAAGCCAATGTTAAAGACTGGGAATGCTTACCACAAGTTTAGAAGCCAGTACTGTCAGACGTGATGCAGTGTCTATATGTGTGTGTGACGTTTCAGTCTAGAGCTAAATGTTGGTTAGAAATGACTCCTACCTTGTTGTCTACATGCAGTGTGTGTGTGAAACAATGACAGTTAATGTTTAGTATGTGTCTAGTTTTATGGTATTAATGAATGATTTTGTAACTTTGAATTTGTTTAGTGTTCGATATGAAATTTGGTTCAATGATATTTTATATTAGTGGTCCAACTCTTCGATGTATCTTTCTATTAGTACAAGTTAATGGCATTGGATATTCTGCATGTATGCAGTGGAAAAAAATGGAAGCATGTTCTTTAGAAAAAAAAAACTGAACTTTTTAAGTCGGTTAAAATTGCCCGACTTAAGAAGTTAATATCTTAGGTCGGTTTAATCCGTTGCTCATGGTCTTTGAGGCCTATACTTCCTAAGACGGTTCCCAGATAACCGACTTACAAAGTGAGGTCTTAAGTCGGTTGCAAAATCCGACTTAAAAAGCAAACACTTCTTACGACGGCCACTATTAAGTCGGACGCGCGCCCGACTTAAAAAGCCATTTTTAACCGACTTAAAAAGGCTTTTTTGTACTAGTGAAAATGCATTCATCATCTATTCTATAACATCTATCAATGTTTTTGGAAGAAGAAAAATGCTCATAACATATATGTTTGTGACTTGTTAGCACCACAAGATGGATATAGAATATAACTTTATATTATAATATGTGTATATATACAAATTAAAAAAAATATTTTTTTTGGGTTTGGGTTGGCCTTGGCCCACCTATGCCCATAAGAAGATCCAGATTCCATCTGCTAATCATGGAGAAGATCAACACACAAGAGAAGCACCATCTGCCCTTAAGAGAAGACGATTAAGAAAGTAAGTTTGCCAACATCCATTACCTCTTCTTTATTCTTTGGCTAATTTAACAACCAAAATATAATAATATCATGGTCGACAATGTATCACCTAAGTTGTGTATTAATATTTTCACTTGATGTTATTGTTACTTTGAGTAACTACTAAACTTTTTTTAAAATGGCAAAATATTTATATGAAAAAATAACTCCAACACAAGATGTAGAAGGATTAGAGTAAGACTTATAAAGTTCAAACCAATTATAAACTGAATGATTACTTCTTTGAACCAAGTGTTTTAGTGCTTGCAAAAGTTTCCTCTTAATTTTACAATTTTTAGTAACATAACATCACACTCATTGTCCTCTTGTACAGTAATAATGTTGCTACCTTTGTTATACATAAGTACAATCTAGCATGCGCCATATTACCCACCACTATACCAATTCAGCTGAAAATGATACTAGTGCCTAGTGATTTAACTTTTCCACTTGATGGACCAAATTCATGCCACTTTCATATCAAGTTATATATAAAGCACAAAGCTAGTAACATAAAGTATAAAGCTTATACAAAATATATTAAGTTCATAAGCTCTATATATTGCACCTAAGTTACCCTCATTTTATAGCCATATTTCATGTTGGTAAAGAGGTAGCACACAAAATGAAGAGTGGTTTGCTAGGGTGTATGACAATCTTGGGAAAACATAAACCTTATGTTGCAATGCTTTTTATTCAATTTGTATATGCAGGAATGGCTCTTCTTTCAAAAGCAGCAATTTCCAAAGGAATGAGTCCTTATGTGTTTGTTGTTTATCGCCAAATCTTTGCATCACTTGCTTTATCTCCATTTGCTTATTTTGACAGGTTATACAATTGTTATTTCATATTTATACCCTTCTCTTGTTACTAGATTATTATTGATAAAAGTGTGCTTAACAAATTTATTTTCACCTTAATTTTGAAATTTTGCAGTAAGCATGCTACTCCTTTGTCATGCAACTTGTTGTGCAAATTGTTTCTAGTTTCCCTTGTTGGGTATGGATGTCTCTTTCTTGACCCCTTTATTTCCTTATTTCAAAAAGTCTAAATTTACTATTCAAAAAAATGAAATTTTTCTTTAATTATCTTGATATTAAACTTCCCATTACACCTTACTAACATTACATTGGTACAAGTGGAACTTGATTCAGATTCCTTAAGCAACGTTTCAAATTCAAACCTTGTGTGTCGGAAAATAGGGTTGGGAGAGGGATCCAACTAAAGGGGACCAACCAAGTTTCCTGGCGGAGATTAATCATAGACAAAAGTCCGTTGATATTTCGCATCAATAGCATATGATTACAAAAAAAAAATACCTATTATTTAAATTGAAAACTCTAAATTCAGTTAAAAAGTTGAATTAGCGACAAAAAATTAAACATTAGAAAAAAGAAATTAAATGTCTCTAATTCTCTACTAATTAATAACTAAACATAGCCGACCCCACTTAATGGGATAAAATTTGGTTGTTTTTGTTGTCTACTTTTTTAAGTAGTTTAATATTAGTTTGTAAAAGTTTAAATCTATAACTTTAAGGGATGGAGTTCAAATTCACTTGACGGACAAATTTTTTGTAATAAAAATGAAGTTCAATATTACATATATAGTAGTATAAACATTCTCTGTGATAGTGATACAATATTCTAACTAATGTTTTTATGTGCCTATGTAAATACAGGTTAACAGCAAGTTCAAACCTTTACTATGTTGCAATAAACTATACCTCTGCAACATTTGCTGCTGCAAGCACAAACACAATCCCTTCCATTACTTTCATCATGGCTGTTTTAATTGGGTAAATAAAACTAGAAATAACCATGAACTATACATTAATAATATTAATCTAAATTTTATTTTAATTAAAATAGGTAATAAAATTTCAGGGTTGAAAGCATTTCAATAAAATACATGCATGGAGTGGCAAAGATTTTGGGCACTGTCCTATGCCTTTCAGGGGCTATAGTATTTGCTTTAGTCAAAGGACCTTCAATAGATTTCATAAGATGGCATCAAGAAAATCAAAATCATAATTCTCACTCATTCACAAAGATTCATTCCAAAGGAGATAACATCAAAGGCTCTCTTATGATGCTCTCAGCAAATACTGGTTGGTCCTTATGGCTTATTTTGCAGGTAGCTTATCTTGCTGTCACGTCTTTCATATTAAGCATGTAATAGATAATATTATTCATTTTAAATAAATTATTAATTTACTTCCTAAACTATTATTCTAAATTATATGAATATATTTAGTAGCTAGTCCCTATCTAAAGTATATAAAATACTTCAACTTAGTACTAAGTATACGAAAATATGTTAATTCAGTCTCTAACAAGTCAATAGCAAAACTCCAATTGTACACTTTAAAAACTACAAATTATATTTATATAATATAGGGACTAAATTGAAGAGGGGTGATAATTTAAAGACTAAATTAATGATTTATTCGATTTATTATTGTGTAATTTATATGCACATAATCTTAAAATGTTTTCCACATATCTAATTACATCTCATATCGCATAGATATATGTGGAGAAATTTTAAGAACTAATATATAATTTTTTTTTTTACTAAAAGAACTAATATATCATAGTGACATAATTTTGACAAGTGTTTGAATCGTTCTATTCGAGTTCAAATCCTATTTTAAACAAACCTTAGTTGAAGTTTATTTACTTATCAGCAAAACTCATGATCACAAGACCTTTCCTTCGAGAACGGCTTAATCTTAGGTATATTTAATTTTACTGTTTAATCTGTTTTTATCATAAGCATTTTGCCTCGTATAATATTTTTAACTAATATACTTTTGTTTCAGGGATTTATTGTAAAGCAATATCCAGCAAAATTCCGGCTCACTATTATACAATGCTTCTTTAGCTTCATACAGTCAGGTATTTTGGCTATTGCAATGGAGAGGAATCCTTCTGCATGGAAACTAGGATGGGATTTTCATCTTCTTTCTGTGGCTTACTGTGTACGTTCATTATCTAATATTTTCCTCCGTAACAAAATTATACAATATTACTAAAATCATAATAATAATAATAATAATAAAAATAATTTCCCCAATAATAATATCATGGATAACAACAATGGACAAGATATCCATCTCAAAAAAAAAAAAAAACACAATGGACATGATATATTAGTAGAGTACAAGAGAATCTTTTACTTAAAATAAAAGTAAAAGAGAATCAATAGATTATCCGGTCACACTTTGGGATATGGATTAAGTGCAATTTGACTCCAAACAGTCGGCACATGATCAGACGGTCTAGATTTAATATCCAAAATTAAATTGCTTTTAAATCTAAATTTTAAGCTTACAATATGAGTCGTTCGATCAGATCTATCTATTAATAAATTTTACAAAATAAACTCAATTGTCCAATAACGCTTGAATGATATGGTTTGAGAGTCTCTTCAGCATAACTAAATCTCCAGGGCTTGAAAGAGAGTTTTGTCATTTATTGTGATTCGATCTAGTTAGAAGAATCAATATTTTTAGCTACGTGAAAAATATTTGTTTTAAATTAAAAAAAAATCAATTATCATACAAAAACTATTATTGATTAGAAATCATTTTTAAAAGGTTAAGAAATTTTTATTCCTAGTCAACAAGAATGAAAAACTTTGTTTAAAGAATATTAAAGCTACGTTTCTTTGTTGAAATGTTAGCGACATTTATATCGTAGTTTTGATAGAATAAATCATCAATTTAAACTTTAAAATATCACTCTCTTTAATTCTATCTTTTTTTTTGAACGGCACATTTTATTAATCGACAACCACACAAGAAGTGACGGAAGCAAGGGAAAAAGCAAACAGAAATACAGACCAAATCTGGCCAGAAAAAACACCAAAACAGCTCTGCCACAACCAAGCCTGACAGCAGATGTACGCATCAAAAACGCTAAACAGCACTACAACAAAAACGCCTAACAGCAGAAACAGTAGCCAAAATTCAAAAAACAGAGTTGCCAAAACCTAAAAACCAATACACCTAACAGCAGACGCGTAAAAAACAGCAGCTGGCCACAAACACCATTCAACTTACCTCCTAAGACATTCTCCAGGGTCCCAACACCATTCATAATAAAAGCACAGCAGTGACCGAGTACGATGCACCTAAGACAATGACAATCGCCCATCCCGTAGAAGAGAAATGCAACCATATTAGGTCTTACAAGATATCCACTAAGGTCCATTCAAAATGACATATCACTAGGCAATTTGGGTGCATAAATGAAGTATATTAAATTTGTCATTTTAATCGGTATTACATACTACTCTCTCCGTTTTAAAATAAGTATTGTCTAAAGTTTTAAATCATTAAGTTAACAATGTTATTTTAGTAAAAGTGTTAACTCTTTAGACAACATTATTGCTGCATGTGCGTTAAAACTTTAGACAATACTTATTTTAAAACGGAGAGAGTAGTATGTACTACCGATTAAAATGACAAATTTAATATACTTCATTTATGCACCCAAATTGCCTAGTGATATGTCATTTTGAATGGACCTTAGTGGATATCTTGTAAGACCTAATATGGTTGCATTTCTCTTCTACGGGATGGGCGATTGTCATTGTCTTAGCCAACTGATTTTAACCTTCTTATGGTCATAATGTTCCCCTCACATCATATTAGAACACCATTGGCATATAAGATCTTAATGGACCACTATGCATGATCATCCAATTATTCAAACGTTACAATCGTTGAAATATACAACCAATTCTTAGGGATTATATTATATTATATTATATTTATATATATATATTTACAAAAATGAAATGGTTATACCAACATGTGTGGCACAGTTGGCATATAACTTGGTATCAACCAATTTTTTTTATAGGAAAATATTAGTAAACACAGTGATTATGTTAGTTTTTTTTTTTTATCAAATTCAGGACATCTTTTTTAAAACTCTTTTGGGGTCTCTTAGTTCATAAACTAATTTATCTAGACGGGACCATGAAACTTATTAGAAGAAGTCGACCACTTAAATTGATCTTCTAATTCGAATGATTACTCTCTAACTTTCGACGGAGATATTCAGGACTGTAAAAAAAAAATACTTGATTAGATTATTATAACTTATTAGATATAATATTATGGTTTGTGCTAACTAGTTGTCTCTTGGTTTCTATTTTGGTTACGTGTGGAATCACGGAAAAATCACCGTGACATCAGATTTTGTTGAAATTTATGAAGTTTTTACTAAAATTTATTATGTGCTCATTGTAATTTTGTCAAATCCACTACCAATTAAATGGAATATGATTTTGGCTTTTCTATCATGTAATGTCATTCACAGATAGCTCTTTTTTATTAAATGTAGTCTAATCGTTAGAAATTCACCTCTTAAAATGAATAGTGGATATTTGAGAATCGAACCTCGATCGCTACATATACAATACAATGTCTCTAACAACTGAGTTAAACTCACAGGGACCAAAATAGTTCTAGTTTAGGTATGAATGTATTCATGTTATATTGACCAACTAATAAAATTATTTTAACATGAATACACTTTTTCTCTAACTTAAACTCTTTCTTTCGAGGGGAATATGCTACTTTTTTTTTCTTGATAACTTTCACTTAGATATACATTACCATCATATATTATATAACGCAAATTCTATATTGCCTTTAAAAGTTGTGAGTAAATTACCCACATACCAATTAAAAAATTATCTATCAAATGTCCAATAAATTTCGATATGGAGGGAATCCTTCTTGTGTGCCAACAAGATCTTCAACGGAAATCAGTTGCAAAACTTCATACGTATAACATGGTAAAAATAAAATAAATAAATAAAGTCTACTAAAACTTTTCTAAATCAACCCAAAAAACTTTCTAAATCAACCCAAAATTTTCTTTAATTGGACATAAAATTATTCTTCACTGCATTAATATCAGTTTATTGTTGTTATTTGCAGGGTGTAATTGTAACGGCCATTTGTTATTGGCTGCAAGTATGCACTGTAGAGACGAAAGGTCCAGTGTTTACTGCCATGTTCACCCCTCTGGCTCTTGTACTCACAGCAATTTTCTCAGCAATTTGGTGGAAAGAAACACTCTTTTGGGGAAGGTCTTAATTTCATCCTTTCTTCTTTCAAACAGTGATACACACATATAGTATACTTTTTTAAGTTAATTAGTGTATAATGATTCAGTCAAAAAAATGTCTATACTTTTTGTGGTCTTAATCATCTGATCCCAAGAAAAAGGGACATTAAAAATCTGGAATTTGGTCGAGAAATAAACTAAGTCTAGATTATTTCAATCATTATTTCAACAAATTCTTCCAAACAATTCGTTTTTAAGTGAAACTGAAATTACAGTATTGATTTCGGAATCTGTATTTTTTGTGGTAACTGTATTGAGTATTGCCCAACAAATTGTTTATCAATGGTTAAATATTTTAGCCAAAGTGATAATCATTTGGTGTTGTTATCTGACTTTCTTACATATGATTGTGTGAGTCCTCTATAACCCATCTTAGAAGGTGGATAGAACTTTTTCACTATGATGTTGGGTCAGGATTTTTATTAATGAAATCAAAACAAAAAATAACTTGGTAAAAATTAGTGTATACCTTTAATATAAAAAAAAAGATTTACAAACATTTAAAATACATAATTTAAGTATTTAACTATCATGTAATAGTATATGATATGATAAAAAGGTTAAGTGATTAATTAACCATTATCTTTTTCCATTAATGACAGTATTGGTGGCACAGTTTTGCTAGTGCTTGGACTCTATAGTGTCTTGTGGGGGAAGAATAAGGAGGGTGTAATTGTAAAAGAAGAAAACTTTGAGGATGGACAAACAAAAGCAGGGACCAAATTGGAGTGCGTTATACAGTCCTGATGGATTGGACAAGATGTTCTCATAATTAAGTTTTAATGTCTTTCTATATGTTTCTTAACATTATCATGTATGTGTTGTTAAAAAAATATACATTATCTTGTATGTATATCTTGTCAACTTTTTATTCAGCTTTATTGATTTTTTTTTCTTATAGAATATTGGTAAGAATATCTGCCATTGGCCCACTCCATGGAACCTAGATTTCCTTTGGTCGCCAAAATCTCGCATTCATGCAATCATCATGGTCAAGAATATTTTAAGGTTGAGATTTTAATTTGAAATCAATCAATGTAATATCCCTTGACAAGATATTGTGTGAATGCGAAATTTTGACGTTCTGCAGGAAATCTATTTTCCTCCTGCTTGGGCCTACTACAATGTGTAAATATATTTTGGTTATATCAAAATAAACTTTCTCTACAACCAAATCTATTACATAAAACAGTAATAGGCATGTGTGATATTCATTATTTTAAAATTAGAATTGGATGCAGAGATATTACTATGACTAATGGCATCTTGACTATTGACACTTCAAAAATCAACAATCATATGAAGAACTATAAAGGATATATCAATAAAACAAAAATAAAGAACAAGTAAATCATTGGATGCATAAATCAAAACTATTGCAAATAAAAAATTGGAATCTATGTCTACAAGTCTTAGTTCAATTGGTAAAAATATGAAAATTGTTTGACATGACATTGTGATCGGACTTCAAAATCCAAATCCTCCACTTATATGTGTGAGTTTTTAAGTGCTTATTGTCATTTCGTCTATAAAAAAATCTCAAATCTATTGTTTGGTAGCACAAATCGATTAAAAAAAAAAGTCATAGGTTATAATATCAAATTGAACATACAGAAATAAAAACCAGCGTAAAGGAAATCTCTTACTTCCACCTTTAATTTCATACACATTAATAAACAAGATTCAATCAAAATCAACATAATTAAATGCAATTGTCGTCTCTAAATTTATGTAAAACGTAGATGTGCACACATCTCACCGGTTAGATCTAAAGTGATTCTAGTTTAATCAAACATGTTTTCAAAGAATAAGTGAAATTGCATTTTGACAAAACAAACCACAAAATTTGACCTTAATCAAACATGTTTTCAAAGAATAAGGATATATGTCGCGAGAGGTATATCTCGAATGCACTGAAACCACGCACAATGTGTTTTTAATTAATAAATAAACAATTCAACACATACTAGCTATACAAGTTTAAGCCACTTTCACATCCACATTATTACTACAATATCATGTCACTGTTGCAACACCAAGATCACATTCCTGTTTTTTTTAAGAGACTGTTCTTGTTTTAATTTAGATTAATAATTATTTTAGTGTTTGAATGTGTGAGTTGTTTTTTTGGGATCTAAATGTACGTGACGTTGTCATTATAATTTCGAAATGTGTCAAAATTGAGACATCTTCAATGTTTATTTTGTTTGCAAATTTATGAATTAAATTGACTAAGTAAAAACATATTTGAGATCCAAAGTGATATATCCGAGCACCAACATGACTAACTAAATAGACAATTATTTTAGATATTAATACATTTAAAATTATAATGACAACGCATCACACGTTCAAAGACCGAAATAACGGTTTCCATTTTAATATATTAATTTTTTTTTAAGGATTTATAAGACATTGTTGAAATATGCCTTGAATTAGTGTTGGGAATGTTGGATATTTGGTTGTTGGCTTCATGTTTGCTAAAATCAAATATACAAGCATGTGTGCGTCTTCAGAAGCTAGGCCTCAGCTGTGCGTCTTCAAAAGCTGAAATGTGTCTTCAAAAGCTGGAAGCAGAACTTCAGAAGCTGGGTCTTCAGAAGCTGAACTTCAGAAGCACTGTTCATCAGAAGCTGCGCTTCAGAAGCACTGTTCATCAGAAGCTAAACCTTCAGAAGCTGCATTTCATAAGCACGTTTAGAAACTGGTTTTCTGCGTTCAGAAGCTGAGTTCTTTCTTGTGTCTTGGAGCTGTTAGTTTTTTCTCTCGTAATCTTTTGAAGATTTAATTAAAGAATTCTCCAAGCTGATGTTTCCAGAAGAAAGAATAATTTTGCAAGATATATTCTAAAGATTGGATTGTTTTATTTGTGAATATATTTTCAAAGAAATCTTTGGAAAATATATTTCAGAAATATAATTGTTTTTATTTGCTTCTAAAGAATTCTAGGAATATATCTTTGAAGGATTTGGTTCAACGATTATGTTGCTGCTGAAGCTATAAATAGAGGACGTTGTCATTGAAGGAATTCAACTCAACCAAAGTTATCATTGAGAGATTAAGTCTTAGGTTTTGAGTCTGTAAGCTTAGTGTTTTGATCTGTACACCACTCATCTGTTAGAGTTGGTTTAGTTTTATTGAGTTGTAATTCACTTAAAGCTTTTAAGCAAAAGTGACTTTGATGTTTTGAAGTGCGTCTTCATCCTTGTTTGTTTAGAGTATACAATCACTTGGGCAGTGATTGCTTGAGTAGGAAGTAAGAGGGGTTCTTATATCTAGGAGTTCCTTGATAGAAATCTATACGGGTAGTGATTAAGTGAGAAGACTGAGAAACAGGGGCTGTTGTCTAGGTCTTTGAATTGATACTATTTAGTGGATTTCCTTCCTAGCTTGGTAGCCTCCAGATGTAGGTGTGGTTGTCACCAAACTGGGTTAACAAATCATCTGTGCCATTTTACTTTCTGTTATTTTGCTTCTGAACTATTGTACTCTGTTCTACTCTGTTTTACGGTTCAGAACCAGTCCTGCTAGGAATTTCAATTGGCATCAGAGCAGGCACCCTGCCTGTATTTGGGTGAGCTCCAGGGAAGTTATTTTCTGGCATAATGGACTCAGAAGGAGAATTTACTTATGAAGAAGTTTGCAAGCAGCTGGAAGAATAGAAAAGAACTATCAGTCAACTGCATGCTGAAAGAAGTGAGCACTTAGGGCAAATCTCTGATCTCAAAGATGAGGTAACCCAACTGAACTCTCAACTTGAACATGTGAAGAAACAAGTCAGAATGTTGAACACTAGTTCTGATATGTTAGAAAAAATATTGAAGAGTCAAAACCAAGGGAAACCAAATGGTATAGGATTTGATGATAGGACCTTGAACAACAAACAACAAAATCCAGCTACAAGGTTCATTGCAGCTGTTAAAACATGTGATCCAATGATGAGCAAAACTAAGTTGGAACACCAGAACCAACCTCAAGGATCTAAGAACAAGAGGACATCTCATCCTTGGATATGTCATCACTGTGGTAAAAAAGGGAACATAAAGCCTTTCTGTTTCAAACTGCATGGATACCCCAAGGACCTTCAGCAAAGAAAATCCAAACCTGGTGTAATCGATGTCAAGAAGGAATGGAGACCAAAATGTGCAAGTGTTACCCAGATGCTAAAAAATATGAAAGGAAAGGTTGTTGCTGCTGACAGCAAGCCTACTCCTGTTGCTAAGAAGAGTGCAGGTGTTGGACCATCTAAAGTCTGGAGCAAGGTAGTGGTCCCTGTCCCAAAGAAGAAGGCACTAAAAGGAAAGAAAGTGGATCCTAGTGAGTCTGTGGATGATGTTGAGCAAGACATCATGCCCTATGTTCAGAAGAGGATTGCTATACTTCAGAAGCAGATTGCTAGGAAGAAGATTCCTCTGAATGTGCTTGAAGCACACATTAACTAAGCAGTATCTGATGCTGTGTCTGAAGGAAAATCGACATACAAAAGTGTCATACCCCATTTTTTGACCCATTTTCGTCTCGTTTTATTTATTGTCTCGTTTTACGCACTTTTTAAAAGGCCGAGAATTTTCGTCGTTTCAGACGAAATTTCGGCAGGGAGGTATTTTAAAATACCTCATGTCAATTTTTTGTTTTGTTTATTAATTTTATTTTTTATCCCTTTTTTATTTTTACTTTTAATTTCAGTTTTATTACTATCATTAATTTTTATTTTAATTTTTATTATCATTTTTTATTATTTTTACTTTCACTATTATTATTATTTTTTTCTTTTTGTATTTTTTTGTCCAAAAAAGTCCAGATCCAGTCCAAAAAATCCAGTCATGGTCAACACAGCCACTAGTACTGTACGCGCCCCCAACACAGTGCTTTTCATCATCACAAATTCTCAAATCTTATCCAAAAATCATCACAAAATCTGCAGAAATCCAGCAAATCTCCTCCCACATTTAATGCTTGCAGAAATCTTATCTCTAATCCAGGAAAACCAACTTGCAAGTTATGACAAGCAGCTTAATTTGCCTCTATTTAACAGAGCCAAATCAACAGAAAAAGGAGGAGAAAAAATTTAGAGAAGAAATTTTTTTTAACACAACAGATATTTTCGCACAAACAACCAAACACAACACGTTTTCAGCACAACACAGCAACTCAACAAAACACACATAAACATCACCACCATTTTGGGCCAAACCCTTAACTCACATAACACATAACCGTTCACGCAAAAACACCACCAACACCAAAACGCGCGCATACAGTGCACAACACAACACCCATCAGCAAGCATAACCCAAACCCTCACCAAGCCATTTTCGCACAAAAACAACACAACCACATACACACGGCCACATACTCACAACACCACAACACACGCAAATCACCACCACAAACCCACGACACACACACGGCCTAGCGCCCTAACACCACAACACACGCAAATCACAACCCAAACACACTCACACACACAAGCGAACAGAACAAGCACAACCCACACGAAAAAGAGCACGGAACCGAAACAAAGAAAAAAGAAGGTAGAAACTTTTTTTGTTGTTTTTAAAAGTTTAGATCTAGGGATTTGGGGGGAGATTTTCGAAAATCTAAGGTCGGATTTGGGCTTAGAACCAAAAAGGATATAGGAATAGAAGAAAAATTTTGAAAAAGAGGAGGTTTTAGCTCTCCGGCGCGGTGGTGCCACCACCGGCCACCACGCCGGAGCACTGTTCACGGCGAGGCATTTTAGAGAGAAGGGAGAGGGTGAAAATCGGCCAAGGCAGAGAAGAGTGAGAGAAGAGGGAGAGTGAAAAGGGGAAAATGAGAGATTATGAAGGGGAAAGGGTATTTATACCCCTCCCCGTTTCTGTGTGGCAGGGTGTACGCGTTAGCGTACACCCACGCTCTCCTGACCCTTAGATTTTAATCATACGGCCTGATTTTCTTTGCCCTGTGATTAGATCAGGGCCGTCTGATTAATCAGACGGCCCAGATTAATTTACGCAGGCCCAATGCATTTTGGGCCTTTTCTTTCAATCTGATCAGTTTTTCACTACCAGCACCCCCCAGGTTTATTTTTACACCTCCTTAATTTTATTTCTTTGCAAATTTTTTTTTTTCTTTTTATTATTATTTCCTTTTAGTGTTTTATTTTTTTAACATCTCATTTATTTATTTACTTATCATATCATCTCATGCATTTTATTTTTTTATTTATTTCTAATTGTTCATTTTATTTTGCATTTTTCTATGTCATTAGAATATACATGCATTTAGGAACAAATATATATAAATATGCTTTGCATTTTTTTTATTTTTTTTATAGTTTAAATCCAAGAAAAAAAATCTTTTTATTTTTGATCCAACAAACGTTTTATTCTCTCGCGTTTAGTTTTTTCATCGCACTTAATTTCTTTTTAACTCCGAGTAAAAAATCAAAAAAAACCAAAAACATTTCAAATATTCAAAAACTTCATCAAAAAATATTCTTCATTAACAAAGCCTTGGATTTCAAACCAAGCAATTTTATTTTAATCAAACTTCAATCGATCTTAATCATATCAGACTTTATTTTTTGCATTTTAAATTAATCAAACTTCACTCACTCGCCACTTTGGCTCATTTTATCTTTCACAAACATTTTCAAACTTTAAAATCAACATAACAAATCACTCGTTTTTTAGCCCGAACTACATCGGTTTTGATCCCATTTGGGTATGTAGGCAAAGGACCTTGTCCTTCCAAACCAACCAAACAAAAATCAACGAAAACAACAAAAACATTTTCTTTCTCGTTTCAATAAACAACAAGCTTGTTCATTTTGGTTGCAACAACTAATTTGAACAATCTTATTTCTTTTCATTTGAGTTCTAAAAAACGAGCGTTTTGATAATTTATGCTTTTCCTTAAAATTCAAGCGAAACTTGAATGAAAAAGGGTGGTTTGACGTATGTCTCTCCTTTCCCCGATCGGATAAACACTTGACGTATGTCTCGTTACTTAGACGATCGTCATTCTTTTCTAGCTTCCCCAAAAATACGTTTTTCTCAAATTCAAACAAAACTTGAATGAAAAAGGGTGGTTTGACGTATGTCTCTCCTTTCCCCGGTTGTACGAATGCTTGACGTATGTCTCGTCGCTCGGACAATCGTCATTCTATTTTCAACGCGTCCAACGCATTTGAACCTTTCTTGGTCCCTCGTGACCAATCCAACTTTTCTTGGTCCCCCGTGACCATTTTAAACTTTTCTTGGCCCCCGTGGTCAATTCAAACATTGTACGCCTCCGTGCGTTTGTCATTTTGGCCCTTGTGGTCAATCCGAACTTTTCGTGCCTTTGCACGTGTTCTTTCAACTTTTACGCCTTGTGCGAATTTAACGCCTCCGTGCGTTTGTCTTTATTTTCAAACTTTTTACGCCTCTGTGCGTCTGGCTTTTTTATTTTCAAAACATTCACGCCTTGCGCGAGTTCATCGCCTTAGCGTCCATCTTTCATCATGTTAAAGCTTTGTATGTCTTCGTACGTTTCAAAACCTTTGTTCAAGTCCGAGTGCAAAACTTTTTATCAAATCATTTACTTTTATGCATTGTCGTCAATGGCAGTTCGGCAACAACCCGAACAGTTGACATTTACTTTTCATTTCTCGTCGTCAATGGCAGTTCGGCAACAACCCGAACAGTTGACATTTATTTTCACTACTTTCTCTTTTCAAACGTTTTCGCTCGGACGCGAACAAACCTTTTTTAACTAAAACGAACCAGCGTACAAACTTTTTTTTTCCAAGAACTACGTAAGCTTTGAATTCTCCGACTACCGGGAGATACGTAGGAGCAAGATCGACATCTTGTCAAGCCCGTTATTAAAAAATCTTTCTTTTTCTTTTATCTTTCGTTTGTTTTTATCTCTTTCTTCACCTCACATTATATTTTATTTTTATATATATATGATTAAGCGTGCAAGCAAAACGTCAAAAACATTTTAAGCCTAAGTCAACTAAGAGGTTCCCGTTGAGTACAACGGATGTGAGGGGTGCTAATACCTTCCCCTCGCATAATCGACTTTCGAACCTAAAATCTCTTTTTCAAGGTAATTTCGAACTTTTTTCCTTTTTCCCCGAAAAATTAAAAGTTCAGTCGTGATTTAAATTTAGTGATTCAATGCTAGTAAATAGCTTGACATCCGAAATTCGACGCGACAGAAATGGCGACTTCACTGGGGATGTCACTTAAACACTTTGTTTTCGTGCATAAACAAGTCAAGCCTATCTTAGTCGGCTTTCAGGCTAGAGTGTTTTATTTTGCTTGCACGCTTATGCCTTATTATCATTATTTGTTTATTTTTTCTCGCTTTATATGTATTTGTTTCATATTGTTTTATATTCATATTATATATGTTGTGGGGTTACTTGAGCGATGTTACTCCACATTGTTCGGGTTAATGCCGAACGTGTGAGGCTCTATTCCCGAGCTTTGAGAAAAAAAATTAAGATAGGATGGGGTTGCGTAGCGGAGGCCCACTTGACGTATGTCTTGAAGGGAAGATGCGAAAACCCCGCCTAGAGTAGATTTCACTTGGAATATATTGAGGTCTTGCGAGCATTTGCAATTGACGACAATAGTTCCTTGTGAGGTCCGTGATCTCTAGGGACCTTTTTAGAAAATCTCATCTTTAGAGCCTACACGTGAGGATGGGGGAAATTTTGAACATACATATGCATACCATACATTTACATGCATGAAAATAATTTTCGCATATCACTTTGCTTTACAGGAAATTAATTGCACTTTTTAATTTCCTTGTAAAGCAAAACAAAAAAAATTTTCATGCATTTACATACATCATTCATTATCATGCATACGTCCATCTTCGAGTCCAAAACTCCTTTCCTTTTTTACCCTAAGGATTTCGTACAATCCGAATTGAGTCGTCGGTGTTCGCATTTCATTCGCAACACTACGTGCCATCCCATTTAGGAAAGTGGCTCGACGTCCCAAAGTAACCCGCACATATAACAAGGGGCAACTATCCCCCCGTTTGAACATGGGGCATGTCATTCGACTTTGGTGAGGAATTCATCCCCATTCCCACTACTCTTCAAAAGATTTCGGTACCTCAACCCGAGATTACCAACCCCCAGGCTACTGCGGCCTTTTCCCCAATTCACAAAAAAACCAGTCGTCATTGGCATTCCTCAATCTCCTACAAGAGTCCAATTTTCAATGGCGACTTCACAAATACAATTTCCGACAAAAGTCCAATCATCATTGGCACAATCCACAATCAAAGCCCGACCTTGATCGGCAACCAATCACATCATATGGATTGATCCAATGATTCAACCACAAATGCATGGTAGTGATAAAATTTGATTAAATTTGCGCAAAGCTAAGATACATGTTTCCTGTTTTTTCCATGATTAAACTTGAAAGGAGAATACGTACTTAGTACAAAAGTTATATCATGCAACTTGCGTTTTTAATATGTTTGTTCGGTGAACCATTTAGAACCAGCCAAAATGTGAGGAATCCTCAAAATCATTATATATATGCAGGAGACCGGCATTTTTTGTTTAAACTCGATTTTGTTATGTTAAATCTGAGCGTTGTTTTAGATTGTACGAAAGCATTGATAGGATCAAGGCATTTTTTGAAAATGAGTGAAAACACTTGACCACAAATAGCCCACCCTGTGAGGAGTGAGTATTTGTTAACCCCTTTGAGCCTAATGAATCAGAATCATTAACTATGGACTGCCAATTCTCATAAGCTCAATTGCTTAATGAAATTGCCGGAGTTTGAAAAAAATTTCAGTTCATAGTTAAATCATTATTGAATTCTGATATTTTCTTTCATTTTTGAACCCTTAACCATCACGATTATTGTCCTTTGCCAAAAGAAAAAAGGAACATTCAATTAGGGTATCATCTTTGATTAAGTTGAAAAAAGGAGGTTGTGAATATCAAGAAATGGTGAATTTTTAAATTGATCTTGACAACAAGAACAAAAAAAGAAAGAAAAGAAAAAGAAAAAAGAGAAAAAGAGAAAATCTCTAAATCAAAAAGTTGTCGAGGATCAAAGAAAAACATTTGTAAATCACCAAGAGTTGTGATTGAATAAAGGAGGAAGGGTGTAATATAGAAAGAATGTTCCTCTTGCTTGGCCATTTGAATTCAATTTCCCCACATATGACATTTCTTTTGTAACCAAGCCAAATTACAACCCTCGAAGACCTTGTGATCAATGCTTTCGTGCTTTTAGAAACAATGATTAGATGGACACATAACTCGATCGGAATGTTAGCAAACTTGCCGGATGAGTGTTCAATACCCCCACAATTAATATTCAATTTGTTCATTTACTTAAATGAGTGTTAGGTTGGTTCATTGATAAACATATTTTTAACTTGAGCTATACGATATAAATTTTGCGTTTGGTATTTATTTCAAATTTTTGGTGCAATCTCGGATTAATGGGAACATCAAAATTGCATGTGCAAATCTCATAGGAATCATGCATTCGGGAATTTCCGACCAATCCTCATTACCAACAAAAGCCCAATTCTCATTGGCACCCACAATATCAAACCAAAGCCCAACCATGTTTGGCACCTAATCACAAGCAAAGCCCAATTGTCATTGGCGATCACAACTACAATTTCACATTAAGCCCAATCGTCATTGGCATTCCTCACAATCTCCCACAAAAAGCCCAACCATGCTTGGCGCCCAATCATTCACAAAGCCCGACCTCGCTCGGCACACACATTACAAAAAGCCCGACCTCGCTCGGCATCCATTACAAAAAGCCCGACCTCGCTCGGCATCCATTACAAAAAGCCCGACCTCGCTCGGCACCCCAATCAAAGCCCGACCTCGCTCGGCAATCAAAGCCCGACCTCGCTCGGCATCCAATCAAAGCCCGACCTCGCTCGGCATCCAATCAAAGCCCGACCTCGCTCGGCACCCCAATCAAAGCCCGACCTCGCTCGGCAATCAAAGCCCGACCTCGCTCGGCATCCAACCAAAGCCCGACCTCGCTCGGCATCCAAATACAATCAAAGCCCGACCTCGCTCGGCATCCAACACAATCAAAGCCTGACCTCGCTCGGCACCCCAACCAAAGCCCGACCTCGCTCGGCACCCCAATCAAAGCCCGACCTCGCTCGGCACCCCAACCAAAGCCCGACCTCGCTCGGCATCCAAACAAAACATAAGCATTCCCGGTGGAATCACCAGTTCTTTTCCCCAGCGGATTAACACGATTCCCCAGTGAAGTAACAATTTCCCTATGAGGTAGGTGTTCCTCATCAATGGTTACGGCTTTACCCCGTCAACATTTTGGATGTGTTCCCTGTGACATCATCCCCATCAAAGATTACCGAGTGTTTGCAATGCGACGTCGGTCCACTTCTCATTTTACCGGTCTAAATCTTGTTTCACCAAGTTGTCGGTCATGCAATAAATATAAACTGTCGAGTGTCATCCCCAATCTGTCTGGTCTAGTGATGTCGCTCCCCCTTTTTTTTTGTAAGCCAAGCGGCAGTTCTTTAACGAACAGCTTGTGCAATCTTTCATTGTATTCTTATACCAAGGGGCAATTCCTTAACAAACATTTAGGGTATCCCCAGTACAAGTCAACCTTTCACACAACATCCTCAGTGAAAGTCCTGCATTAGTGCATTCATACATTCATGCATTCATGCATTTCATACATTTGTACAATCATACAAATCATGTGATTACACATTCATGCATATACGCATTCACACATGCGGCATACCACAATATCATCTGTACATGGTTGTTTTAACCACCACGTTTCTTAATAATTTATCATAAACAATCTGCATTTTTCTCCAATGTCATTCTCCAATAATGTTACAAACAAAGCCCAATTTTATTGGCATTCCCTAGTGAGTCATCATTCACACTCATAAATACCAAATCATAACCAAAGCCCGACTTTGCTCGGCATCCCGTCATAGTCACCAGTAAATGTTCCCCAAGTGTCATCCCCAATCTGTTTGGTTAAGTGGTGTCACCCTTTTACGCCAAGTGGCAGTTCAAACGAACAGCTTGCGCATCTTTTTTATCATGTCTTTACGCCAAGTGGCAGTTCTTTAACGAACAGCTTGTGCATATTCCCCAGTGTTGTGCCAAGTGACAAGTTCTTTAACGAACAGCTTGTGCATCCCTTTTCCCCAAGTGAAGGGGCAATTCTGTAAGGAACGGCTTGTCAGCCGCATCCTCACTGTCGTCAATGTACAGTTCGGTAACCAACCCGAACAGTTGACTTTTCTTTCTATCGTCAATGAACGGTTCGGTAACCAATCCGGACAGTTGACATGTTTTTTATTTCCTGTCGTCAATGAACGGTCCGGTAACCAATCCGGACAGTTGACATGTCTTTCATTTCCTGTCGTCAATGAACGGTCCGGTAACCAATCCGGACAGTTGACATGTCTTTTATTTCCTGTCGTCAATGAACGGTCCCGTAACCAATCCGGACAGTTGACATGTCTTTTATTTCCTGTCGTCAATGAACGGTCCCGTAACCAATCCGGACAGTTGACATGTCTTTTATTTCCTGTCGTCAATGAACGGTCCCGTAACCAATCCGGACAGTTGACATGTCTTTTATTTCCTGTCGTCAATGAACGGTCCCGTAACCAATCCGGACAGTTGACATGTCTTTTATTTCCTGTTGTCAATGAACGGTCCCGTAACCAATCCGGACAGTTGACATGTCTTTTATTTCCTGTTGTCAATGAACGGTCCCGTAACCAATCCGGACAGTTGACATGTCTTTTATTTCCTGTTGTCAATGAACGGTCCCGTAACCAATCCGGACAGTTGACATGTCTTTTATTTCCTGTTGTCAATGAACGGTCCCGTAACCAATCCGGACAGTTGACATGTCTTTTATTTCCTGTTGTCAATGAACGGTCCCGTAACCAATCCGGACAGTTGACATGTCTTTTATTTCCTGTTGTCAATGAACGGTCCCGTAACCAATTCGGACAGTTGACATGTCTTTTATTTCCTGTTGTCAATGAACGGTCCCGTAACCAATCCGGACAGTTGACATGTCTTTTATTTCCTGTCGTCAATGAACGGTCCCGTAACCAATCCGGACAGTTGACATGTCTTTTATTTCCTGTCGTCAATGAACGGTCCCGTAACCAATCCGGACAGTTGACATGTCTTTTATTTCCTGTCGTCAATGAACGGTCCCGTAACCAATCCGGACAGTTGACATGTCTTTTATTTCCTGTTGTCAATGAACGGTCCCGTAACCAATCCGGACAGTTGACGTGTCTTTTATTTCCTGTTGTCAATGAACGGTCCCGTAACCAATCCGGACAGTTGACGTGTCTTTTATTTCCTGTTGTCAATGAACGGTCCCGTAACCAATCCGGACAGTTGACATGTCTTTTATTTCCTGTTGTCAATGAACGGTCCCGTAACCAATCCGGACAGTTGACATGTCTTTTATTTCCTGTTGTCAATGAACGGTCCCGTAACCAATCCGGACAGTTGACATGTCTTTTATTTCCTGTTGTCAATGAACGGTCCCGTAACCAATCCGGACAGTTGACATGTCTTTTATTTCCTGTTGTCAATGAACGGTCCCGTAACCAATCCGGACAGTTGACATGTCTTTTATTTTCCCGTCGTCAATGGCAGTTCGGAATACAACCCGAACAGTTGACATCTTTTTTCTTGTCGTCAGTGGCAGTTCGGCAACAACCCGAACAGCTGACCTTTACATTCAATCCTTGTCGTCAGTGGCAGTTCGGCAACAATCCGAACAGCTGACATTTTACCTTTTTGGTTCCCGTGGTTAATTGCCCACTCTCCCCAGTGAGCAGTTCGGCAATAATCCAAACGGCTAACCTTTTTCCCCAGTGGAACACTATCCCCAATCAGGTCATCTTTGCCATATTGCATTTATACTTGCATCACATGCATTCATAACATTGCATACATGGCATCATGTCCATATTGTTTTACTGTCCAAAATTGGTCAAAAAATGGTGTACTCTGTATTTAAGTTTCTTCGACCCGTCGAATCAAAATTTCGCTTTTTAATCTCCGTAGCGAAGAAACTTAAATAGGGGCATCTGTCATACCCCATTTTTTGACCCATTTTCGTCTCGTTTTATTTATTGTCTCGTTTTACGCACTTTTTAAAAGGCCGAGAATTTTCGTCGTTTCAGACGAAATTTCGGCAGGGAGGTATTTTAAAATACCTCATGTCAATTTTTTGTTTTGTTTATTAATTTTATTTTTTATCCCTTTTTTATTTTTACTTTTAATTTCAGTTTTATTACTATCATTAATTTTTATTTTAATTTTTATTATCATTTTTTATTATTTTTACTTTCACTATTATTATTATTTTTTTCTTTTTGTATTTTTTTGTCCAAAAAAGTCCAGATCCAGTCCAAAAAATCCAGTCATGGTCAACACAGCCACTAGTACTGTACGCGCCCCCAACACAGTGCTTTTCATCATCACAAATTCTCAAATCTTATCCAAAAATCATCACAAAATCTGCAGAAATCCAGCAAATCTCCTCCCACATTTAATGCTTGCAGAAATCTTATCTCTAATCCAGGAAAACCAACTTGCAAGTTATGACAAGCAGCTTAATTTGCCTCTATTTAACAGAGCCAAATCAACAGAAAAAGGAGGAGAAAAAATTTAGAGAAGAAATTTTTTTTAACACAACAGATATTTTCGCACAAACAACCAAACACAACACGTTTTCAGCACAACACAGCAACTCAACAAAACACACATAAACATCACCACCATTTTGGGCCAAACCCTTAACTCACATAACACATAACCGTTCACGCAAAAACACCACCAACACCAAAACGCGCGCATACAGTGCACAACACAACACCCATCAGCAAGCATAACCCAAACCCTCACCAAGCCATTTTCGCACAAAAACAACACAACCACATACACACGGCCACATACTCACAACACCACAACACACGCAAATCACCACCACAAACCCACGACACACACACGGCCTAGCGCCCTAACACCACAACACACGCAAATCACAACCCAAACACACTCACACACACAAGCGAACAGAACAAGCACAACCCACACGAAAAAGAGCACGGAACCGAAACAAAGAAAAAAGAAGGTAGAAACTTTTTTTGTTGTTTTTAAAAGTTTAGATCTAGGGATTTGGGGGGAGATTTTCGAAAATCTAAGGTCGGATTTGGGCTTAGAACCAAAAAGGATATAGGAATAGAAGAAAAATTTTGAAAAAGAGGAGGTTTTAGCTCTCCGGCGCGGTGGTGCCACCACCGGCCACCACGCCGGAGCACTGTTCACGGCGAGGCATTTTAGAGAGAAGGGAGAGGGTGAAAATCGGCCAAGGCAGAGAAGAGTGAGAGAAGAGGGAGAGTGAAAAGGGGAAAATGAGAGATTATGAAGGGGAAAGGGTATTTATACCCCTCCCCGTTTCTGTGTGGCAGGGTGTACGCGTTAGCGTACACCCACGCTCTCCTGACCCTTAGATTTTAATCATACGGCCTGATTTTCTTTGCCCTGTGATTAGATCAGGGCCGTCTGATTAATCAGACGGCCCAGATTAATTTACGCAGGCCCAATGCATTTTGGGCCTTTTCTTTCAATCTGATCAGTTTTTCACTACCAGCACCCCCCAGGTTTATTTTTACACCTCCTTAATTTTATTTCTTTGCAAATTTTTTTTTTCTTTTTATTATTATTTCCTTTTAGTGTTTTATTTTTTTAACATCTCATTTATTTATTTACTTATCATATCATCTCATGCATTTTATTTTTTTATTTATTTCTAATTGTTCATTTTATTTTGCATTTTTCTATGTCATTAGAATATACATGCATTTAGGAACAAATATATATAAATATGCTTTGCATTTTTTTTATTTTTTTTATAGTTTAAATCCAAGAAAAAAAATCTTTTTATTTTTGATCCAACAAACGTTTTATTCTCTCGCGTTTAGTTTTTTCATCGCACTTAATTTCTTTTTAACTCCGAGTAAAAAATCAAAAAAAACCAAAAACATTTCAAATATTCAAAAACTTCATCAAAAAATATTCTTCATTAACAAAGCCTTGGATTTCAAACCAAGCAATTTTATTTTAATCAAACTTCAATCGATCTTAATCATATCAGACTTTATTTTTTGCATTTTAAATTAATCAAACTTCACTCACTCGCCACTTTGGCTCATTTTATCTTTCACAAACATTTTCAAACTTTAAAATCAACATAACAAATCACTCGTTTTTTGAGCCCGAACTACATCGGTTTTGATCCCATTTGGGTATGTAGGCAAAGGACCTTGTCCTTCCAAACCAACCAAACAAAAATCAACGAAAACAACAAAAACATTTTCTTTCTCGTTTCAATAAACAACAAGCTTGTTCATTTTGGTTGCAACAACTAATTTGAACAATCTTATTTCTTTTCATTTGAGTTCTAAAGAAACGAGCGTTTTGATAATTTATGCTTTTCCTTAAAATTCAAGCGAAACTTGAATGAAAAAGGGTGGTTTGACGTATGTCTCTCCTTTCCCCGATCGGATAAACACTTGACGTATGTCTCGTTACTTAGACGATCGTCATTCTTTTCTAGCTTCCCCAAAAATACGTTTTTCTCAAATTCAAACAAAACTTGAATGAAAAAGGGTGGTTTGACGTATGTCTCTCCTTTCCCCGGTTGTACGAATGCTTGACGTATGTCTCGTCGCTCGGACAATCGTCATTCTATTTTCAACGCGTCCAACGCATTTGAACCTTTCTTGGTCCCTCGTGACCAATCCAACTTTTCTTGGTCCCCCGTGACCATTTTAAACTTTTCTTGGCCCCCGTGGTCAATTCAAACATTGTACGCCTCCGTGCGTTTGTCATTTTGGCCCTTGTGGTCAATCCGAACTTTTCGTGCCTTTGCACGTGTTCTTTCAACTTTTACGCCTTGTGCGAATTTAACGCCTCCGTGCGTTTGTCTTTATTTTCAAACTTTTTACGCCTCTGTGCGTCTGGCTTTTTTATTTTCAAAACATTCACGCCTTGCGCGAGTTCATCGCCTTAGCGTCCATCTTTCATCATGTTAAAGCTTTGTATGTCTTCGTACGTTTCAAAACCTTTGTTCAAGTCCGAGTGCAAAACTTTTTATCAAATCATTTACTTTTATGCATTGTCGTCAATGGCAGTTCGGCAACAACCCGAACAGTTGACATTTACTTTTCATTTCTCGTCGTCAATGGCAGTTCGGCAACAACCCGAACAGTTGACATTTATTTTCACTACTTTCTCTTTTCAAACGTTTTCGCTCGGACGCGAACAAACCTTTTTTAACTAAAACGAACCAGCGTACAAACTTTTTTTTTCCAAGAACTACGTAAGCTTTGAATTCTCCGACTACCGGGAGATACGTAGGAGCAAGATCGACATCTTGTCAAGCCCGTTATTAAAAAATCTTTCTTTTTCTTTTATCTTTCGTTTGTTTTTATCTCTTTCTTCACCTCACATTATATTTTATTTTTATATATATATGATTAAGCGTGCAAGCAAAACGTCAAAAACATTTTAAGCCTAAGTCAACTAAGAGGTTCCCGTTGAGTACAACGGATGTGAGGGGTGCTAATACCTTCCCCTCGCATAATCGACTTTCGAACCTAAAATCTCTTTTTCAAGGTAATTTCGAACTTTTTTCCTTTTTCCCCGAAAAATTAAAAGTTCAGTCGTGATTTAAATTTAGTGATTCAATGCTAGTAAATAGCTTGACATCCGAAATTCGACGCGACAAAAAGGCAGCGGAAGTTTAAAAATTTTCGATTTTTCTTTCCTTGGATCATTACGAATATCACATGAATCAGTGATGGAATTATTATCTCTTGTAGTGCAGAAACAGTTTCTTCGATCACAGCAAAGCAAGCAAGAAAAGCCTCTACTCGTCCACACGAACGGTTTCCTCTGGTTCCCGGTGCTAGCCAAGCGATCAGAAGTTAGGGAGAGAAGTAGGGATTTCGGTTTTGCCTTTTAGGGTTACACGAAAATTACACTCCTGATTTCAGCACTAGAGCTCTATTTATAGAGCTCATTGCTACATGAAATCAGTCATCATTGTTGAGCTTCCATAAGCCCATTAACCCATCAGGTTCCGCTAACTAATTAGCGTCAATTGCTAAACGCACCCCATCATATAAGTATTACTTATATTTCTCCTTTTGACCATTCTATTGTGTGTGACCCTATACGTTCTTGTAACGTTGGCAATAATATTAAATCTTATATTTAACATTACAAACAGTGAGCGGTATCTAGCAACACATCACTGCTACCCGAGTGACAAGAATGTCAAGTGATCTGACGAAACCTTTTCCACGATAATGTCTATGTATACGATTACTCCTTTGTCCTAATATCTTTATTGAACACAAGGCATAGATTACGTCACCCTTGTTTAGCTCAATATTTATATTTCTTGTTTCCGAAATATACTGAATAACGAATAAGTCCAATATCTCATATTGACTTAATTCGGCATGGCCATGCATTTTTCCAGTCATATTTCATCAAGAGGCCTAAAGATATATCTCTTGTTATGAAGGAGGGACAAATCCCATCTAGGACACTCATGTCCCTCAGCATGATTCGTCGAGTTCGCATTAACCAACGTTATAGTTATCTTGTTACAGATAACGTTTGAATGGCAATAAAACACTTGAGTCCACATCTAGGGATCACAGTGGTTTCAGGTCTAAGAGTGATATACACTATTATCATTATGAGAATAACTTATGACGATTTCATAACATACTATATAGTATTATCACGATGGGTCAATCCAGTATAAATATTACTCCTAATACTCATACCTATGTATAGACTTAATATCTCATATTCATGACCCATGAGATATGGTCATCAGTCTACATACATAATAGTCTACATGCTTTATTATTATCCCAGTTCATATTAAAGCTTGACTACGGATACTTTTAAGAATAATGTTCTTTATGTTGATGTAATCTCATGATTAAGTCACACTTAATATTCCATCACATGAACCAACTATTCTAGGGACTTTATTAATCTCATATCAAGTGTAATAAAGAACGCCATATTTTATTTAATAATAAAAGTCATGATACATGTGAAAAGTTTAACATAAACTATTGGCCTCTAGGGCTTACACCAACAATGTCTAATGAAGACTAAGCAGCATCTGTTGCTGAGTTTGAAGACTGTCAAGTTTTTTGACTGATGTCCTGGATTTCATTGTGTGTTTCTGATCCTGATAATGTTCCTTGATGATTGTGTTGTGATGGGTTCTGTTGTGTGATTATGCTGGTCTGAGAAGTGTCACTGATGTTCTTCTGTTGTGGGTTCTGAGTATGTGGTACTGTGTTGGTTGTTTATACCCTCTGAATTTTTCTGGGTGTGTTCCTTTGTAACCTCTGTTGTTTCTCTGCTCCTGATGTTTTCATGAGTGTTTTGTCAAAATTGTTTGGCTAAAAAGGTGGAGTTCCTGAGTCCTGTGTGTCTGTTTCAGAAGCAGTGCAACAGTTCAAGGGGAGATTCTGTTTGTTCCTGAATGATCTGTTTTAGGGGGAGAATATGTGGTTCCTGATCTAGAAGTGTTTTCGGATTAAGTTCAGAATTGGAAGATGATCTGTTTCAGTAGCTGTGTGTTTCAGGGGGAGTGTGTGTCCTCAGAAGCTGCTATTGTATGTGTGAAATGTAGTGAATCATCCGCTGCTGACTCTGTTGCTACATTTATGTTTTGTTCTTCATGGCTGTGCAATTTTAATGTGTGAAGAATTTGCTTGTTGTGTTATCTATGTGCTCAAATTGATTTTAGCCAAAAATTTGCCAAAGGGGGAGATTGTTGGATATTTGGTTGTTGGCCTCATGTTTGCTAAAATCAAATATACAAGCATGTGTGCGTCTTCAGAAGCTGAAATGTGTCTTCAGAAGCTGGAAGCAGACTTCAGAAGCTGGGTCTTCAGAAGCTGAACTTCAGAAGCAATGTTCATCAGAAGCTGCGCTTCAGAAGCACTGTTCATCAGAAGCTGCGCTTCAGAAGCACTCTTCATCAGAAGCTGAACCTTCAGAAGCTGCATTTCAGAAGCACGTTCAGAAACTGGTTTTCTGCGTTCAGAAGCTGCGTTCTTTCTTGTGTCTTGGAGCTGTTATTTTTTCTCACATAATCTTTTGAAGATTTAATTAAAGAATTCTCCAAGCTGATGTTTCCAGAAGAGAGAATAATTTTGCAAGATATATTCTGAAGATTGGATTGTTTTATTTGTGAATATATTTTCAAAGAATCTTTGGAAAATATATTTCAGAAATATAATTGCTTCTATTTGCTTCTAAAGAATTCTAGGAATATATCTTTGAAGGATTTGGTTCAAGGATTATGTTGCTGCTGAAGCTATAAATAGAGGACGCTGTCATTGAAGGAATTCAACTCAACCAAAGTTATCATTGAGAGATTAAGTCTTAGGTTTTGAGTCTGTAAGCTTAGTGCTTTGATCTGTACACCACTCATCTGTTAGAGTTGGTTTAGTTTTATTGAGTTGTAATTCACTTAAAGCTTTTAAGCAAAAGTGACTTTGATGTTTTGAAGTGCGTCTTCATCCTTGTTTGTTTAGAGTATACAATCACTGGGGCAGTGATTGCTTGAGTAGGAAGTAAGAGGGGTTCCTATATCTAGGAGTTCCTAGGTAGAAATCTATACGGGTAGTGATTAAGTGAGAATACTGAGAAACAGGGGCTGTTGTCATAGGTCTTTGAATTGATACTATTTAGTGGATTTCCTTCCTATCTTGGTAGCCTCCAGATGTAGGTGTGGTTGTCACTAAACTGGGTTAACAAATCATCTGTGCCATTTTACTTTTTGTCCTTTATTTCTATTATTCTGCTTCTGAACTATTGTACTTTGTTCTACTCTGTTTTACGATTCAGAACCAGTCCTGCCAGGAATTTCAGGGAAAATGTCCCACATCAGAGAATTGGATGAAATATGCATAGATTTGGCGATATAAATAAAAGCCTTGTGTGTTAGTATTTCTTGCACCAATAGTTAGTGGGTTTTGCTATAGCTAGTATTACCTCTACTATTCAGTATCTGTAACTATTGATTATAGTGGAATTCTTTTCAGTGGCTCTGCCCGTGGATTAGTCAGCACATTGCTGGATATCACGTTAAATCTTGTGTCGTTTTCATTCTGTCTTTTACCTTTATTGTCATTATTCTCACGTCCAGTTATAACAAACTGGTATCAGAGCTGGTTCGGATCTGTTCAGGTGTGAATGATGGCTAGAGGTAAAAGTTTGAAAGTTGACAAGTTCACTGGGAGGAATAATTTCAGTTTGTGGCAGATCAAGATCCGGGCGTTGCTTAAACAGCAGGGTCTATGGACACCTTTGTTAAAGCCTATGCCAAGTCCTCTACCTGCTGATATCGCCACTTTGGAGGAGAAGGCACATTCTACGTTGCTCCTTGCTTTGGATGATCATATCATCACTGAGATTGCTGAAGAGGATATCGATGCCGGTCTGTGGTGTAAGCTAGAGAGTCTATACATGACGAAGAGCTTAACCAACAAGTTGCTCTTAAAGCAACGTCTGTTCAGTCTACGTATGCAGGAAGGTATGTCCCTGAGAGAACATCTAGATCAATTGAATACGATATTATTAGATCTGCGTAATATTGATATTAAGATTAATGATGAGGATACTGCCTTGATTCTGTTAGTTTCTTTACCATTGTCATATGAGAACTTTAGGGAGTCTTTCATTAGTGGTAAAGATTCATTGTCTTTGGAAGAAATTAGGTATGCCCTTCACAGTAGAGAACTGCGACATAGCTGTGGTGGCACTGTTTCAGATGGTCAGGCTGTTGGGCCAGTAGCAAACAACAATCAGGGATATGGTAAATCAGGGGAAAATAAGTTCTTTAAGAAAACAAAACCGACTGATAATTGCAGTTACTGTAAGGAGAAGGGGCATTGGAAGAATGATTGTCCCAAGAAGAGACAGATGCAAGAAAAGGCATCAGGTACTGTCGCTGTTGCCGATGATGGTACACATTCCGAAGAGGATATCGCCTTATTTGCTGATGGTCACACACATTACGCCAATGTGTGGGTTCTGGATTCCGGAGCATCTTATCATATTTGTCCTAGGAGAGAATGGTTTTCAACCTATGAGCAGTTGGATGGTGGCAATATTGCTATGGCCAATAGTTCTTCCTGCAAGGTGGTTGGGATGGGCTCTATCAAGATTAGGACTCATGATGGTAAATTATGTACACTGAACGAAGTTAGACATGTTCCACACATGACGAAGAATCTGATATCTCTGAGTCTTTTAGACAAGAAGAGGTTTACTTTCAAAGGTGAAGGTGGAGTTATACATGTTTACAAGGGTTCAAGTGTGATTCTGAAAGGTGTGAAGTTGGGTACTCTGTACTTTCTACAAGGTACTACACTAACCGATTCTGTTGTTGTTGCTTCCTCCGAGATTGACCAAGAAGATATGACGAAGTTGTGGCATATGAGGCTTGGGCATATGAGTGAGAGAGGGATGCAAATTTTGGCTAAAAATGATCTTCTTTGTGGGCACAAGATAAAGGATCTTGGCTTCTGTGAACACTATATTTTTGGGAAACTACATCGCAGCAAGTTTCCTAAAGCGATTCATAGAACAATGGGTGTAGTACCCTAATTTTGTCCTACGCTTTTTAAAACAAAAAAACAAAAAAAATCAAAGAGGGGAAAAAGTCAAAAGTCAACAAAAGTCAACAGAAAAGTCAACTTTTCAAAATTGAGGACTTCGCAATGCGAAGCTCACTTCGCACTGCGAAGTCTGCGATTTTTCTGCAGATTTTTGGTTTCTTGGATTTAATTCCAGATTTTGTTGCACATCACTTCCATAATTATTTTAAGTAGCATTCATGGCTAATTGGGCCAAGCAAAGCCAGAGTTGAAGGACTTGCCATTAATGCCAAGGTTAGAAGCTTTTTCTTCCAACCTAGCATGTGACAAGCAAGTGGGCTTGCCCTTGGGCAGCTCTAGCCTCTCCCATGTGACCTGCTAACCACCACAAGGTTGCCAGCCACCTGCTTGAGGACTTTCCTCCTGCTTGCTGCCCCAAAAACCAGTCAAACCAGCTGGATTTTCTCACTTGAAAAGCCATGAGTGCCTACTCTGTTTTGCAGCAGCTTTTCACCCTCTCACACCAGCCAATTTTAGCCTTTTCATCCCTCAATCTCTGCACATTACAGTGCACGTTTTTATTGACCAACCATTGAGATTGCAAGGATTGATCCCCAAGCATTAGCCAATTGCAAATCAGCTTTGTTCTTCATCATTACCTTCTAGAATAGGTTGAATTTGTGGCTGAAATCAAGCTGGATCTTGCCCCTTGGCACAAGGCAGGGTTGCCTCTATCCATTAGCATTTAATGCAAAGGGATTCAGTTTGATCTTGGCCACAAATCAGCTGAATTTTGGGATTGTTTAATGATGACAAAGATTTGATTTTGGTCTATAAATACAAGGCAATGCCCAAGGTATCAAGACTTACATATTTAGACAGTTAACACAACATTCAAAGAGCAGAAACTCTACTCATTTCAACCTACAAATCTCCACAAATAACCAGAAAAAAAACCACACCACACAAAGCTTACAAAAGTTCAAGTTCATCACAAATCTTCAAAACCTTTGTGAAAGCTTTCAACCAAATCAAGCCAAGTGCAGCTGGAGCTTTGCTAAGGAGTTCTGTAAGTTACTAAGCTCTTTATCTTGCATTTACAATTGTGTTTGCATAGCTATTTTGGCTCAAAACTCTTTGTTCTAAAAAACCCCTTTTGAATTCCAAAGAAATCCCAAGGTTTTCAAAACATCAAAATTGGTTTGTCCAACCTTTTTCATCCCAAAAACTCAAAGCTTTTCACCCACATATAAGGTCTTGAGTGTGTTCAGAAGTTGTTTCTGAACAAATGTTCAGGAACAGCTTCTGAACCCAAAATTTCGCATGCTTCGCAGTGCGAAGTCATGGTCGCAGTGCGACCATGACAGAACTCAGAACCTGAGTTTTTGTATCAAACCAACCAATTTTTGAGGTTCTAGCCCCAGAGCTCAGAACCTAGGAGTTTTTAAACCCATGTTCTTCAAACCATAACAAGGTTTTTGCATATTTTTGGCAAAATCACAAGTTCGTATAACCATTTTGTGGGTAACTTGCAAAGCAAGTTATATTCCCAAATTCTCAAAACCACATGAACAAACAAGCTATGTTCATCATTTCAATCTAAACTTGAACAATAAATATTGTTCATGATGTTCAAAACTCAAAGATGAACATACACCGTTTACGTTCGCATTTTCGCAAAATGAGACGAACTTGCGCGCTTTTTAGCAAATTTGCTAAACCTTCCCATTTTGGGTTTTCAAACCATATGTTTTGACATACCTTGGGATTTCTAAAGAATTCAATCCAAAAACATGAATGAAAAAGGGATGGTGTGACGTATGTCTCTCCATCGCCCCGATTGTACGAATGCGTGACGTATGTCTCGTCGCTCGGACAATCGTCATTCCTTTTTATAATATGTACAACCCTAACCAAACCAAATCTTGGCCCCTTGTGGTCAATCCAAGCCTTTTGGTCCCCCGTTGGCCATTAGACTCAACCCCTCGACTCGTTAGAGTCCACTCGGTCAATGTTCGACTCGTCCGAGTCCATTGTACCCGTTCTTGATCTCAGTGGATCAATCGAACAATCGCCCGACTCTTCGGAGTCCACTCGGTCAATGATTGACTTGTATGAGTCCATTGTACCTCCCTTGGTCCCATAGCGACCAATTCAACCCTCTACCCAAACGGACGTACCTTTTAACAATTCTAATGTGATTCGCGAACGAATGCTTAATAAGTCTCCAAGTGCGAGCATACAAGCAACGTTTAATCGCAAGAATTCGGTTAAAACATCGTCCAATTAAAATCAACCAACCCACATACGTTTTTCTACCAAAGAACTACGTATGCTTTGAATTCTCCGACTACCGGGAGATACGTAGGAGCAAGATCGACATCTTGTCAAGCACAATAATAATAAAAACTTTTTCTTCGTTTGTTTTTATCTCTTTCCCCCCCATTTTATTATATTTTTAACATAAATGAACATGCACGCAAAGTATTAAAAAGCAATTCAAGTTTTAACCAAGTAGAAGGTTCCCGTTGAGTACAACGGACGTAAGGGGTGCTAATACCTTCCCCTCGCGTAACCGACTCCCGAACCCGACAATGGTTGCGATGACCTAATCCTTATCCTCATCGTCAAAAGGGTTTTATTATCGTTTCCCTTTACAAAAAAAAACTTAAGGGTTTATCAACGTTCCCTTTACACAAAAAACTTTGGTGGCGGCTTCACAAAGGCACCTCCGAGCGTTCAAGGACGACCTCGGAGGATTTGCGCGTCTTTTTCCCGAGGAAAAAAACGAGGTGCGCACAGCTGGCGACTTCACTGGGGACCCTGTTCCCACTAGCGAGTCAAGCCTAACCTATTTGGGTTAAAGACAATTGCTTTATTTTCTTTGCGTGCCATGTTTATTTATTTTATTCATGCATGTTATATTTATGCTTTATGTTTATATTTGCTTTATTTGCTTTATATTCATATTATATCTCAAATGTGGGGGTTACTTGAGTGATGTTACTCCACATTGTTCGGGTTAATGCCGGACGTGTGAGGCTCTCTACCCGAGCTTGAGAAAAACACTAAGTTAGAAGGAGGTTGTGTGCGGAAGCCCGCGTTGACGTATGTCCGTGAGGTGGGATGTCCAACCCCGCTTAGATGAGATTTTCATGTGGAATTAATTGAAGTCATGTCGACGTATGTCCATAGACAACCCTAATTCCATGTGAGATCTATGACTCTAAGGACCTCTTCTTAGGAGATTTCCCAATATTAGAGCCTACATGTGAGGATGGGGGGAAGTTCCGAACCTTCATAAACCATACCCTTGCATAACATTTGCATTCATGAAAGTAATTTTCGCATCATTTTGCTTTATAGGAGTTTAAAAAGAACGAACAAATATTAGCAAAAGAGAAATATGGAATCCGGGAACAAGAATACGCTCGCCTTCAAAATTAAAGCTCCTAGGGTGGAAAGTTTATTAGCTCTAAGCAAGAGGCTCTCTTCGGTCCACAAGAACATCTTCGAGGCAAGCTATGGGCTAATCCTTGATCTTTTACCCGTGAGAATAGATTCAACCGCCTTAACCACTTTGGCGCAATTCTTCGACCCACCTCTACGGTGCTTCACATTTCAAGACTTCCAACTAGCGCCAACTTTGGAAGAGTTTGAGAAGATTTTGGGTTGTAGCATGAAAGGTCATGAACTCTATCTCGGTCCGGGAAAGGATCCTACATTTGAAGCCATCGCCGAATCCTTATACCTCGACACCCAAGAAGTGGCGTCTAACTTGGAAGTTAGAGGGAACCTTAAGGGATTTTCAAGAAAGTTTTTGGAAGCTAAAGCTCGGGACTTACTAGCCAACAAAGAGGTAATGGCCTTCAACGCCATTTTAGCCCTCTTAGTCTACGGGATCGTCTTATTCCCCAACATGGATGATTTCGTAGACTTTCCGGCTCTAGAGGTGTTTATGACTAAAAATCCAGTTCCTACAATCTTAGCGGATTTTTATCATACCCTCTACTCAAGGCATGAACAAGCAAGGGGACGCAAAATTACTTGTTGCACTCCCGTGGTGCAAATTTGGATGATGTCCCACATGCCAAGGAACCGAGACTTTGTGGAAAACCGGGCCAAGCTCAAATGGTCGCAACGGATGACAACTCTCGCCGAGAAGGACATCCATTGGTTTTCACCAAACTTAGATGACCCGGAAATTATCCTCAGCTGCGGGGACTTCCCTAACGTACCCCTCATTGGTACTAAGGGATGTATTAATTACAATCCGGTCCTCTCTCTCCGACAACTAGGTTTTTCAATGGAGGATAAACCTAATGACCTTTTGTTGGAAGCTTTCTACTTAAGGGAAGGCGATCAAGACCCGGCATTGCTAGAGAGAATCCGGGGAGCATGGAGCCAAGTACGCAAGGGAAGGGTCGGCAAGAGAAACTGTGTCGCCAAACCCCTTTATACTCAATGGGTGAAGGAGAGGGTCAAAGCAATCAAGTTACCCTTCGTGGTCACAAACCCTCCAAAACCTCCTACACCTAAACCTATTGCAATCATTCCCAACAAAGAAGTGGAGGACCTCAAGGCTAAAATTCAAGAACTCCAAAACAAAAACGGAGACTTAGAATTGAAGCACCTCCAAGCTTTAGGAGAAATTACTAGGACGAAGAGAGATCGTGATGAAGTATCACATTCTCTCCTAGTATGCCAAAAACGGCTAAGAACCTCCGAAGGGAAAAGGGATTGGATAGGAGGCGGCTTGGTTAGTGCGGATGCCAATCTTGTTGCCAAGGACGAAGAGTTGGAAAGAATTCTACATTCCAACCAAGAGCTCAAGAAGTTTGGCGAATTAGCCATCGAAGCTCAACGAAAATGGAGGTTGAAATTCCAAGAGAAAAATCAACAGCTCCAAGAAGTAGTGAAAGACTACAAAGAGCAGCTTCAAGCCGAGCGCGTCCAGCGGCAAAGACATGAGAGTCTCTCTCAGCAAGGGAGGCTAAGGTGCAATCTTCTCGAGGAAGACATCAAGAAATTCGAAGAGTACTTCGACAAGATTGCAAGAGCTCATGGGGACCACATTGCACAGCTACACGATGAGATTAGAAGTGCAAGAGTCAAGCTAGACCAGCGCAAGGAAGTGATTGAGTATGTATGGCAAGACGCCACCCGATTAAGTGAGGATTTCACTAAATTGGTTGCATTCTCAAATTTGGTAATCACCCAACTTCCAAAGAAGCTAGCGGAGGCCGAGATGGTCATGCCCTACTTTGTCATCCCTGTGGAGATCCAGAAGTTTATGAAGTTCTGCAAGGACACTATAGATTTCTATAGGGAGGAAATGAGCAAAGCCGAGAAGCGAGCAGCTATTTGATTTGTAATAGCATTAGTTACACTTTGTAAACAAATGTTATTTAATCAAATATATTTTGAAGTATAACCAATTTCTCGGTCTTTAATATTTCGAATTTGCTAATATTAATCGTGCACCTTTAAACTCCATAAAGCAAAATAAAAACACGCATATTTTGCATACTCATAAGCATACATACATCCACATGCATCTTCATGCATTTTTTTTAACAAAAAAAAAACTCATTCATTCCCATTAAAACAGTTCAAAGCAATCATAGCCCGAAAACCCCGAAAGCCCTCGGTTCAAGAACCAGATATTCAACACTCGTACGGAACACGAGCTAACAAACAAAGGATCATGGACAATTTGGAACAAACTCAAGCGGCTTTGAGAGAGGAAGTTGATGGAATGAAAGGAAAAATGGATCAGATGCTAGAGTTAATGCAAGCTCTGTCGGCACGAGAAAGCCACCCTCGCCCAACAACGGATGCATCCAATGTGCAATGGCCTCCTTATGGTTTACCTGTGGGTTATACCCCACCCTTTGAGAATGAGGGTCAAGGACCACCTCCGCCACCGTTCACGATCCCTGTAAGGAATGAAGAGCGTCGTCCTCAAGGAACCTCCACTACTCAGCATGAAGTAATTCCCCAAGATGTGGAGAATAGCCAGCTAAGGCAATCTGCTCCCGACACCACCCACCAAGGCAATGATACCACCCAAATGTATCGAGTTTTGGAAGAGAGGTTGAAAGCTGTCGAGGGTTTCAGCTCATACGGTGCCCACAACGCCTTGGACATGTGCCTAGTGCCCGACGTGGTAATTCCTCCGAAGTTCAAAGTACCGGACTTCGAGAAGTACAAAGGAATTCAATGCCCTCGGAACCATCTAAGGATGTTCTGTAGGAAGATGGCGGCCTACGCAATGAACGAGAAACTCATGGTGCATGTGTTTCAAGATAGTTTAAGCGGAGCGTCCTTGGATTGGTACATGCAGCTCGAGCGTACCCATGTCCAAACTTGGAAGGATCTAGCCGATGCCTTCCTAAAGCAATACAAATATAATTTGGACATGGCTCCAAATAGGATGCAACTACAAAACCTCCTACAAAGAAGCAACGAGTCCTTCAAGGAGTACGCTCAGCGGTGGAGAGAACTAGCTTCTCGTGTACAACCACCACTATTGGAGAGAGAACTTGTCGACACCTTTATGGGCACACTTCAAGGCCCATATTACGACAAGATGATCGGAAGTACGTCTGCCGGTTTCTCCGATCTAGTCATGGTCGGTGAAAGAATAGAAGATGGAGTGAAGAGAGGAAAAATCCAAGGCTCTCCAGAAGCTCAAAGTGGAGCTAGAAAGCCCCCCAGCAACTTTCACAAAAAGAAAGAGGGGGAAACAAATGCCGTTTTAATGGGTCCATCCTACCCACCACCAAATCAAATGCCTCACTACCACTATCCTTATGTGGCAGCAGCAACGACTCAAGGGCGTTACTCACCTCAAGTGATTCCCGCAAATCCACCTCGACAACCAGTAGTGTTGCCGCAGCAAAATCAACAGCAACAGCAACAAGGCGGGTACCCACCAAGGAATCAGGCGAGCTCAAGGAACAGTTACTATAATAGGCAGTTTGATCCTGTACCCATGTCTTATGGTCAGATCTTGCCATACCTAATCCAAAAGGGTATGGTCGAGACAAGACTACTACCACCAATGTCGCCACCATATCCACAGTGGTACGACGCAAATGCCAAATGTGATTTCCACGCAGGATCCGTGGGGCACAATATCGAAAACTGTAGAGTTTTCAAACACAAGGTGCAGGATCTTATTGACAAGAAGCTGTTATCCTTCAAAGAGGAAAGCCCCAATGTGAAGAACAACCCATTGCCGGGGCATGCGGGTCCCTCTGTAAATGCAGTGGAAGAACAAGAGGACTTTGGTCCAGTCAAAAGGGTATCCAATGTTAAAACTCCCCTGTCAACCATAAAGGAGCGTTTAACCGGCTTTGGACTGTTCGAGGAAATGCACGCCAACTGTGAAGCCTGCAAGGTCAACCCGGATGAGTGCAAAGAGTTGAAGAGCTGTCTTCAAGAATTAATGGACCAAGGTTGGATCCAAATTGGCTACATAAAGGAGGGCACGGACATTGCTACCTTAGAGTCTAACGGCCCAAAACCTCTCGAGATCCCATACCAAAGGAGAGAGGTACCAATGCCAATACAACCCATAACATTCCACGTACCTGCACCCTTCTCTTTTGAAAGCACAAAGAGGGTACCATGGAATTACCAACCTGTGGCTTATGTGGAAGGAAAACCACTAGCCAAATTTTGAGCCCAGCATCACTAACATTACCGGTGTTGGAGGAATGACTAGAAGTGGTAGAGTCTTCGCTCCGAAAGAACTCGGAAAGACGCCAGCTGTACTACCAAAGGAGCCGCTCAAAGAAAAGAGCGTGGAGGAAAAAGAGAACCAAGCGGGGCCTTCTCAAAAGACAATCCCGCAAAAAGAGGCCGAAGAGTTCCTAAGGATAATCCAAAAGAGCGAGTACAAGATCATTGACCAGCTAGGTCAAACTCCCTCCAAGATCTCCATGCTATCCTTACTACTCAGCTCGGAAGCACACCGAGAAGCACTACTGCGGATCCTCAGTGAGGCACATGTCACCAAGGACATTCCAGGTGGACCAATTCGACGGGATAGTCGGAAATATTACCTCAAGTAGGTACTTGGGTTTCAATGGCGATGAACTACCCGACGAGGGTCACATTCATAACCGCGCCTTACATATCTCCGTGAAATGCATGGACCACATCCTCTCAAGAGTGTTAGTGGACACGGGGTCGTCATTGAATGTCATGCCCAAGACTACCCTCCTCAAACTCTCATGTGAAGGGACCGTAATGAAGCCCAGCGCCTTGGTCGTAAAAGCTTTCGATGGGTCAAGAAGAGCCGTTATGGGAGAGATCGATTTACCAGTCCAAATCGGACCTAAGGTTTTCACCATAACCTTCCAAGTCATGGATATTAATCCAACATACAGTTGTCTTCTCGGACGACCATGGATCCATGCGGCCGGAGCCATTACCTCTACCCTGCACCAGAAACTGAAGTTCATCATTGATAACCAAATGATTGTAGTTTCCGGGCAAGAGGACATGATGGTAAGCCATCTCTCATCTTTCCGTTACATAGAAACGGATGAAGAAGCTGTGGACGTCCCATTCCAATCTTTGGAAGTGGCAAATGTCGTGACATTGAGCTCGAAGCCCAAGGAAGAGGCTAGGACAGCCATGTCATCATGGAGGGCAATAAGAGAGGCCCTAGAAGAAAGCCGACCCACCGGATGGGGCAAGTTAGTGGACATACCGGAGAAGAAAAATCGCTTCGGGTTAGGGTATCATCCATCGGCCGAAACTTTCTCAAAGCCGCCAGAGCAAGGGATCCTCCCCATCTCGGAAACATTCATCAGTGCGGGGTTTATCCATGAAGATCAAGTGGCTCTACTCGAGGACGTAGACGAAGACGTGCCTGAATTGGTGTACCGTTGCGCTTCGGATGAAGCTTTGAACAATTGGAGGGCTATCGCAATTCCCGAGATTATTACCAGGATCAAGTAATAAACCATGTTTGTTTGTTTTTACTTTTAAATAAAAAAAAATCATTTAGCTCTGCCCAAGGCAAATGATTAGTCGTGTGGGGCCCCCATGTTTTTATAAGTTATTTACAATCATGAATAAAAGCAATCTTTTATGTTCATTTGAGTCTTTTTCTTTTTTGCATTTGTTTTAAAAAACATTTTTTCTACAAAAAGCCTAAAAAAAATCATACTCATGCAGATCTACAAATCCACCCTCCAAAAACAACACTGCCTTAAACCCTTATGACTTCGATTGCCCGATTAATCAAACGGAAGATGATGAAGAGGACGATTATGAACCGCCTGAAGAATTGTCTAGACTTGCAAATCAAGGGGATAGGGTAATACAACCTCACCAAGAATCAGTTGAAAAGGTCAACTTGGGGACCGAAGAGGATAAGAAAGAGGTCAAGATAGGAGCCTCCCTGCACGAGGATGTTAAAGGAAAGTTGATCAAGCTTCTGCAAGAGTACGTGGATGTATTCGCTTGGTCATATCAAGACATGCCGGGTTTAGACCCTAACATCGTTGTACACAAGCTGCCACTCAAGCCGGAATGCCCGCCAGTGAAGCAGAAATTGAGAAGAACTCGACCCGATATGGCTCTCAAGATCAGAGAGGAGGTCAAAAAGCAATTCGATGCCGGCTTCTTAGCCGTAACCAAGTATCCAACATGGGTTGCCAACATTGTGCCAGTTCCGAAGAAGGATGGCAAGGTGAGAATGTGTGTGGATTATCGGGACTTGAATAGAGCAAGCCCAAAGGATGATTTCCCGCTACCACACATCGACATATTGGTGGACAACACCGCCCAATTCTCAGTCTTTTCCTTTATGGATGGCTTCTCGGGATATAACCAAATCAAGATGGCTCCAGAGGACATGGAGAAAACTACATTCATCACCCCATGGGGGACATTCTGCTATAAGGTAATGCCTTTCGGATTAACAAATGCCGGGGCAACATACCAAAGAGCAATGGTGACTCTTTTCCACGATATGATCCATAAGGAAATTGAGGTCTACGTCGACGATATGATTGCCAAATCCCAAACGGAGGAGGATCATCTAGTCCATCTGCAAAAGCTTTTCGAACGCCTAAGAAAATTCAAGCTGCGCTTAAATCCTAACAAGTGCACATTTGGCGTTAGATCCGGGAAGTTATTGGGCTTCATCGTCAGCCAAAGAGGTATTGAAGTGGATCCCGATAAGGTAAAGGCCATCCAAGAAATGCCAGCGCCAAATACCGAGAAAGAAGTCCGGGGTTTCTTAGGAAGATTGAACTACATCGCCAGGTTCATCTCACACATGACAGCTACCTGCGAACCAATCTTCAAGCTGCTAAGGAAAAACCAAGCCGTTCATTGGAACGAGGATTGCCAAGAGGCGTTTGACAAGATCAAACAATACCTGCAAGAACCACCGATCTTAATACCTCCGGTTCCGGGTAAACCCCTCATCTTATACCTAACCGTACTTGAAGGATCAATGGGTTGTGTGTTAGGACAACAAGATGAAACGGGAAGAAAAGAGCACGCAATCTACTACTTAAGCAAGAAGTTTACCGACTGTGAAACAAGGTATACTTCACTTGAAAAGACTTGCTGCGCTTTAGCATGGGCTGCTCGACGTCTAAGGCAATACATGTTGACCCATACAACTTGGTTGATATCGAAGATGGATCCCATCAAGTACATCTTCGAAAAACCTGCCCTCACAGGGAAGATAGCCCGTTGGCAAATGCTGCTGTCTGAGTATGACATCCAATATGTTGCTCAAAAAGCCATCAAAGGGAGTGTTTTATCCGAGCACCTTGCTCACCAACCCTTGGAGGATTATCAGCCCATACAGTTTGACTTCCCAGACGAAGATGTCGTAGCTTTGAATGACGAAGAAGTCACAAGCGATGATGAAGGACCAGAACCAGGAGCTCAATGGAAGCTCGCTTTCGACGGCGCCTCAAATGCCATGGGACACGGTATCGGAGCAGTTTTAATCTCCCCAAGAAATGGATACCAGCCCTTCACAGCAAGGTTGTGCTTTGACTGCACCAATAACATGGCAGAATATGAAGCATGTATCCTAGGCCTCGAAGCAGCAATTGATCTAAGGATCAAAAACCTTGAAGTATACGGTGACTCAGCCTTAGTCATCTATCAAGTCAAAGGAGAATGGGAAACAAGACATCCCAATTTAATTCCCTACCAAGCCCGGGTTGTAGAATTGATCAAGCATTTTGATGAAATCAATTTCCACCACATACCTCGAGAAGAAAATCAGGTAGCAGATGCTTTGGCTACATTATCATCAATGTACCAAGTAAATTCTTACAATGAAGCACCAATCATAAGGATGGATCGTAGAGACAAACCAGTTGTATGCGCATCAGTCGAAGAAGAACTTGACAACAAAGCCTTGGTTCTACGACATCAAGCGATACCTCGAAGAGCAAGAGTATCCAGAAAATGTCTCGCACACCGACAAGAGGACCCTCAGAAGATTGGCATCCCAGTTCTTCCTCAGTGGAAATACCCTCTACAAAAGAAATTATGACATGGTCCTGCTCAGATGTGTGGATAAACATGAAGCGGACATGCTCATCAAAGAAATCCACGAGGGATCTTTTGGAACCCATGCTAATGGGCATGCAATGGCAAAGAAAATCTTAAGGGCGGGCTACTATTGGTTAACCATGGAAGCTGATTGTTTCCACTACTGCCAAGACTTGTCACAAGTGCCAGATTTACGCCGACAAAGTGCATGTGCCACCAACTCCACTGAATGTCATGACTTCACCTTGGCCTTTCTCTATGTGGGGCATAGACATGATTGGAATGATCGAGCCCAAAGCGTCAAATGGACATCGCTTCATCCTCGTTGCCATCGATTACTTCACCAAATGGGTAGAAGCAGCTTCGTATGCAAACGTAACCAAACAAGTGGTAGCCCGATTTATCAAGAAGGAAATCATTTGCCGTTATGGTACTCCCCACAAAATCATCACCGATAATGGGGCAAACCTAAACAACAAGACAATGAAGGAGTTGTGCAAAGATTTCAAGATTGAGCACCATAATTCCTCCCCTTACCGACCAAAGATGAATGGTGCGGTAGAAGCAGCCAATAAGAACATAAAGAAGATCATCCAAAAGATGGTGACAACATATAAAGATTGGCATGAGATGCTTCCCTTTGCGCTACATGGCTACAGAACAGCCATTCGCACTTCAACTGGGGCAACCCCCTTCTCCTTAGTATACGGTATGGAAGCTGTTCTCCCCGTAGAGGTGGAAATTCCTTCGCTAAGGGTCTTGATGGAAACCAAGCTAGAAGAAGCTGAATGGGTCCAAACAAGGTTCGACCAACTGAATCTCATAGAGGAGAAGCGTCTGACGGCAATATGTCACGGACAACTCTATCAAAGGAGGCTCAAGAGAGCATTCGACAAGAAGGTCCGTCCTCGAGAGTTCAAAGAAGGAGACCTAGTGCTCAAGAAGATATTACCTATCCACAAAGATCCCCGAGGGAAGTGGACTCCCAGCTATGATGGGCCGTACGTAGTAAAGAAAGCTTTCTCAGGCGGAGCCCTGATCATTACCACTATGGACGGAGAGGAGTTCCCACTATCAATAAACTCCGATGCAGTCAAGAGGTATTATGCCTAAGAAAAAAAAGAGAGAGAAAAGCTCGCTAAATCGAAAACCTGAAAGGGCGGTTTAGGCAATAGAGAGCGTCCTGCTAGATTGAAAACCTGAAAAGGCGGTCTAGGCAAAAATTAAGGACATCAAAAAAGGAAATACACCCCGGTGGATTGAAAACTCGAAAGAGCGATCCAGGCAAAAGTTAGGGGTTAACAAAAAAGAAAGGCAATGACTGCAGCATCCAAGCTCCGGACAAGATTCAAGAGGAGAGGAATCGGTCTCGTCAGCATCTTCCAACAAACGAAAATATCAAAGTCATAAGGAAATAGCATGTGTTGTGCCAAAACCAACCATTTTCTTTTTGCTTTTTCTTGTCTTTCTCTATCTCACTTCTCACTTTGTGTATTTTTACCCATTCAAGAGGTCAAATCTGCATTGAATAAATTTCCTTTTGTTATTTTATGTTCTCAGTAGCGCATAAATTTTGTTTTATTCATGATGAAAATGCTTTTAAAACATGGGAAATAAACAAAAGGATTTTCTTCCAAAAAAAAAAAAACAAACAAACTTTGCTTTATTTTGAATCTTCGTGAATTCTGAAAGAATTGCGGTAGTTTCCACCAAAATATTGCACCAAAAGGACTTATGCTCCTTAGCTTAAGGCAAGTGTGTAACTCGCGGCACGCGGAGCGCAAGAACCCCAAGGGTCAAGCGGAACAAAATTCCCCCAATAAACACCCTGAACATCCAAACACCAACAAGGCTGGATATCGATCATGCTTCCAAAATGATCCTTTATCCCCCATAAGCCAAACCTCCTTGATACTCCCCAGGGAGTCTCAACCCCAAACAAAAGTCCAATCATTATTGGCAGACAACCACAAATTTTCGGGCTTAGGCTCGAACTACACCGGTTTTGATCCCATTTGGGTATGTAGGCAAAGGACCTCGTCCTTCCAAACCGACCAACCAAAAAACAAACAAAACACAAAAGAGAGCCCAACTGTCATGAACACAACCACAAACAAAGACCGACTCTGCTCGGCACCCCACCAACCATTTATTTATTCATGGCCTGCATATTAAAACCATTCATACACTATGCATTTCATTCCATAAAACATGCATCCTAACAAGGATTCTCCAGTGAGTATCACATATTCACCAGCATCCATCAACATTCAAACCAGGGGCACCTATTAGGGTAAGACCGCAGCTCGTTAGGAATCTATATTCAGAAGCAGTACCTGAATAAGATCACCTAGCTTAGGTATCGACCTCTAGAAGCAATACCTAGAGTAGATCGCCTCCCCCAGTGTATCGACCTTCAGTGTTAGCGGCTGAATAAGATCACAGCTCGTTAGGAATCTATATTCAGAAGCAGTACCTGAATAAGATCACCTAGCTTAGGTATCGACCTCTAGTGACAGTGCCTAGAGTAGATCACCTACCTCAATGTTCCACCTCTAGTTGAAAGTGCCTAGAGTAAATCACCTAGCTTAGGTATCGACCTCTAGTGACAGTGCCTAGAGTAGATCACCTACCTCAATGTTCCACCTCTAGTTGAAAGTGCCTAGAGTAAATCACCATCTTTAGGTATCGACCTCTAGTGACAGTGCCTAGAGTAGATCACCTCCCTCAATGTTCCACCTCTAGTTGAAAGTGCCTAGAGTAAATCACCACCCTCAGGAATCGACCTCTAGAAGCAGTGCCTAGATAAGATTACCTTCATTCCCCAGTGGATCTACCTCCAGTGTTAGCGGCTGGATACGATCAACCCCTACCAACCCTTTCATTTGCATTTCGCGAAGGACAAAATTCGGGTCCTTCTTTTTCTTTTTACTTAATTGATCTCCGCAAAGAGTTCATGAGATGCCCTCGGCACTCACGTACTCTATGCGAAGACACAATTAAGTAGGGGCAGCTGTAGTACCCTAATTTTGTCCTACGCTTTTTAAAACAAAAAAATCAAAAAAATCAAAGAGGGGAAAAAGTCAAAAGTCAACAAAAGTCAACAGAAAAGTCAACTTTTCAAAATTGAGGACTTCGCAATGCGAAGCTCACTTCGCACTGCGAAGTCTGCGATTTTTCTGCAGATTTTTGGTTTCTTGGATTTAATTCCAGATTTTGTTGCACATCACTTCCATAATTATTTTAAGTAGCATTCATGGCTAATTGGGCCAAGCAAAGCCAGAGTTGAAGGACTTGCCATTAATGCCAAGGTTAGAAGCTTTTTCTTCCAACCTAGCATGTGACAAGCAAGTGGGCTTGCCCTTGGGCAGCTCTAGCCTCTCCCATGTGACCTGCTAACCACCACAAGGTTGCCAGCCACCTGCTTGAGGACTTTCCTCCTGCTTGCTGCCCCAAAAACCAGTCAAACCAGCTGGATTTTCTCACTTGAAAAGCCATGAGTGCCTACTCTGTTTTGCAGCAGCTTTTCACCCTCTCACACCAGCCAATTTTAGCCTTTTCATCCCTCAATCTCTGCACATTACAGTGCACGTTTTTATTGACCAACCATTGAGATTGCAAGGATTGATCCCCAAGCATTAGCCAATTGCAAATCAGCTTTGTTCTTCATCATTACCTTCTAGAATAGGTTGAATTTGTGGCTGAAATCAAGCTGGATCTTGCCCCTTGGCACAAGGCAGGGTTGCCTCTATCCATTAGCATTTAATGCAAAGGGATTCAGCTTGATCTTGGCCACAAATCAGCTGAATTTTGGGATTGTGTAATGATGACAAAGATTTGATTTGGTCCTATAAATACAAGGCAATGCCCAAGGTATCAAAACTTACATTTAGACAGTTAACACAACATTCAAAGAGCAGAAACTCTACTCATTTCAACCTACAAATCTCCACAAATAACCAGAAAAAAACCAATCCACACAAAGCTTACAAAAGTTCAAGTTCATCACCAAATCTTCAAAACCTTTGTGAAAGCTTTCAACCAAATCAAGCAAGTGCAGCTGGAGCTTTGCTAAGGAGTTTCTGTAAGTTACTAAGCTCTTTATCTTGCATTTACAATTGTGTTTGCATAGCTATTTTGGCTCAAAACTCTTTGTCCTAAAAAACCCCTTTTGAATTCAAAGAAATCCCAAGGTTTTCAAAACATCAAAATTGGTTTGTCCAACCTTTTCACCCCAAAAACTCAAAGCTTTTCACCCATCTATAAGGTCTTGAGTGTGTTCAGAAGTTGTTTCTGAACAAATGTTCAGAAACAGCTTCTGAACCCAAAATTTCGCATGCTTCGCAGTGCGAAGTCATGGTCGCAGTGCGACCATGACAGAACTCAGAACCTGAGTTTTTGTATCAAACCAACCAATTTTTGAGGTTCTAGCCCCAGAGCTCAGAACCTAAGAGTTTTTAAACCCATGTTCTTCAAACCATAACAAGGTTTTTGCATAATTTTGGCAAAATCACAAGTTCGTATAACCATTTTGTGGATAACTTGCAAAGCAAGTTATGTTCCCAAACTTTCAAAACCACATGAACAAACAAGCTATGTTCATCTTTTCAATCTAAACTTGAACAATAAATATTGTTCATGATGTTCAAAACTCAAAGATGAACATACACCGTTTACGTTCGCATTTTCGCAAAATGAGACGAACTTGCGCGTTTTCTAGCAAATTTGCTAAACCTTCCCATTTTGGGTTTTCAAACCAAATGTTTTGACATACCTTGGGATTTCTAAAGAATTCAATCCAAAAACATGAATGAAAAAGGGATGGTGTGACGTATGTCTCTCCATCGCCCCGATTGTACGAATGCGTGACGTATGTCTCGTCGCTCGGACAATCGTCATTCCTTTTTTAATATGTACAACCCTAACCAAACCAAATCTTGGCCCCTTGTGGTCAATCCAAGCCTTTTGGTCCCCCGTTGGCCATTAGACTCAACCCCTCGACTCGTTAGAGTCCACTCGGTCAATGTTCGACTCGTCCGAGTCCATTGTACCCGTTCTTGATCTCAGTGGATCAATCGAACAATCGCCCGACTCTTCGGAGTCCACTCGGTCAATGTTGACTTGTATGAGTCCATTGTACCTCCCTTGGTCCCATAGCGACCAATTCAACCCTCTACCCTAACGGACGTACCTTTTAACAATTCTAATGTGATTCGCGAACGAACGCTTAATAAGTCTCCAAGTGCGAGCATACAAGCAACGTTTAATCGCAAGAATTCGGTTAAAACATCGTCCAATTAAAATCAACCAACACACATACGTTTTTCTACCAAAGAACTACGTATGCTTTGAATTCTCCGACTACCGGGAGATACGTAGGAGCAAGATCGACATCTTGTCAAGCACAATAATAATAAAAACTTTTTCTTCGTTTGTTTTTATCTCTTTCCCCCCCATTTTATTATATTTTTAACATAAATGAACATGCACGCAAAGTATTAAAAAGCAATTCAAGTTTTAACCAAATAGAAGGTTCCCGTTGAGTACAACGGACGTAAGGGGTGCTAATACCTTCCCCTCGCGTAACCGACTCCCGAACCCGACAATGGTTGCGATGACCTAATCCTTATCCTCATCGTCAAAAGGGTTTTATTATCGTTTCCCTTTAACAAAAAAAAACTTAAGGGTTTATCAACGTTCCCTTTACACAAAAACTTTGGTGGCGGCTTCACAAAGGCACCTCCGAGCGTTCGAGGACGTACCTCGGAGGATTTGCGCGTCTTTTTCCCGAGGAAAAAAACGAGGTGCGCACACTAGGCCAGATATTTTATTTAGTGTATGTCTGTGTGCTAGATTCCAGTCAGATCCTAGAGATCTCATATGACTGCTGTCAAGAGAATCTTTAGGTATCTGAAAGGAACAACTAATTTGGGACTTCTGTATAAGAAATCTCTGAATTATAAGCTAGTTGGATTCTGTGATGCTGACTATGCTGGGACAGGATTGAAAGAAAGTCCACCAGTGGAAACTGTCAGTTTCTTGGTGAAAATCTGATATCCTGGGCCAGCAAGAGACAAGCAACCATTGCTTTGTCAACGCAGAAGCAGAATACATCTCAGCTGCAAGTTGTAGCACACAACTGCTCTGGATGAAACATCAATTAGGGATTATCAGATTCATGCAGATAACATTCCAATTTATGTGATTAACACTGCTTGCAATATGTCTGTCTAAAAATCCAATTCTACATTCTAGAGCCAAGCACATAGAAATAAAACATCATTTATCAGAGACTATGTTCAGAAGGGTGTTTTAGATATTCAGTTCATTGATACTGATCATCAATGGGCTGACATATTCACAAAACCCCTAACAGAAGAAAGATTCAATTTTATTAAAAAGAATCTGAAATGCATTTTGTCTCTTGAGAAATGTGCTTGAATCTGAATGAAAACTTGATTCTGAGTTTTATCATAAGCTAGGACTTATCAGACACTCATTTTTTTGAGAGTCTGAAGAAGTCAAGCCTGAAAAAACTCAGAGTCTGAAGGTTCAGAACCTGGATTTTTGACTACTGAATCTGATAGAAATCTAATGTTTGGTCAGAATCTGATAAGTATAACCCTGGGCAATGATGATTAAGCTTTGAAAGTTTATACTCTATCCCTCCCAAAGTCATCAATATAAAAATGTGATTTTTGTTTTGATATCAACTGCTAAATTTGCTTTAATTTCAATTGGTATCAGCTGTTTTAAACTGTTTTAACACAGACACATTTTTCAAATGCTCAAGTTTTATCAGACATGTTCAGCCTTTAGAACTGTTTTTCAAATTTGGTATCAGGCTCTGATATAAACCATCAGTTGGTACATGAACTGAACAACTTTGTTTAAAATAGCTCAGATTTGCTCTGATACTGAACAAATTATACTGAACAAACTATGTCTGAACAAAGAATGCTCTGATCGAAGCACTTGCACTATCTTTTCTGCTTCTGAACAACATTCTATTTCAATGCAATGTCATAATCATTGAAAATCAAGTATGCTCTGATGCTCATCTTTGCTGTTGATTATCTATATGATTGCATAATTATCTCACATGGTTTTCTAACTCTCTCAAAATTCTGAATTTTTTTTTTGGGAGAGATGTTTTCAAACTCTTTTTGAAAGGGGAGAAATTTTTTTTAACCCTTCTTAAAAGGGGGAGAGATTTTTTCCAAAACTTTTTGTTGATGACAAAAGGGGGAGAAAAGTAAAACAAGTATTAAAGCTCCTGAGCTCAATTATAAGTTAAATTCTGTCAGTAATTAACTTATGAAAGGGGAGTAAAAGGTATAAAACCTGAGGCTCCGAACATAAGTTAAAGTTCTGATTGAATTTAACTTATGAGAACTGTTTTTAACCCTTAGCCTCTGAATTAAATTTTGTGAGATATACATTACTCTTAGTGAGTAAAATGAATTTAAAATAACTTGGATAAGACTCAGGGAGCTTACAAACTCATCCTGTGGATTATAGACTTAGGGGGAGAGCTTACAAACCTCAGAACCTGAAGTCAGCAAGTTATTTAAATTCTAAGTGTTAATTTCACTTGATTGTTTAAAGCTGAGTTTAATTAACTTAGATAAGAATCAAGGGGAGCTTACAAACCTAACTTGAGGACTGTCAGACCTAGGGGGAGCTCAAACCTCTCCTGAAGTCAGCTTGTTAATTAAACTTAACAACAATTCTGAAATTCTCACATTTGTGATTTAAACTGAAACTTAATTAACTGGATCAAACTCAGGGGGAGCTTACAAACCTCACACCCTGCAGTTAACTTGTTAATTAGGTTAACAACAATTTTCTGATTTAATACTTATGTTTGTCATCATCAAAAGGGGGAGATTGTTGGAACAAAATGTGTTTAAACAACTCTCTTCTAAATTAAGGAGGAGATTGTTGAAACATTATGTGTAAACATATCTCTCTTTATGGTTTTGATGAACAAAAGTGTTAAATAGAAAATTGGTTATTTGCTAATGCTTTGTTCAAGTTATTTCAGAACCACGTGTTTAATGATCAGAATTTGATAATGGTTATGGAAGAACAAGCTTTAAGAGCAAGAAAGGAAGCTAAGAAGCAAGTTGCAAAGTTGGAAGAAAACAGGGTCTGAAGAAGTGCTCCTGAAGAGGTGCTTCTGAAGCTGCGTCTGAAGAAGTCAAAAAGTCAACGTCTGAAGACCAGCTTCTGATCCGTACAAACGAAGGCAGCTTCTGATGTTCAGTAGCTTCTGATGTTCAGTACGTGAAGCCAACTTCTGATGAAGAGAAGCTTCTGAAGTCTGATGGCATGAAGCAATTGTTACTGTGGGCATTTAATGCCTGGATGTGTCAGAACAACCCAATGGAACAGTTGTCTCCTGACTTAAACATTCCCCACAACTTTTAAGGAAAGCAAATTCAAAGATGGCTGCTGCTCTGTTTTCTGCAAAAAGTTCAGCACACAATTGCAGCTAACCTAGCTCTCAATTTGCAACGGCTCTGCTTATTTTCTGCAAGTCTTCAACAGCTCTAATTTCCTCTATAAAAGGAAGAAGATTTGAAGAAGATTTTTGCTAAGACTCTTGGAAAATGTGTCTGAAACTTGCTCTGTTTTGCTGTCAAAACTCAAAGTTCAAACCTCTTAGAAATTCTTTTATCTGTTGTAATTAGAATTTCTTAAGGTTAAGAGTCTTAACCTGTGTTGTATTAAGAGAACACTCTGATATTTTATCAAGTGTTCAACCCAAACTTACCTTCTTTGTAAATCAGTTTGGTCTAAGTCTTAGTCTGCGTACTAAGCATCTTAAGTCTCATTACTTAGTGTTTTGAGCAAGTTGAATCTCATTCCTTTGTGGTCTAGTAAGGAAGTCTCAGTACTTTGTGTCTGAGCATTGGGAAGCCTCTTGACTTAGTGTCTGAGCACTAGAAGCCTCTTCCTTTGTGGTTGAGCAATTGGAAGCCTCTCCTTGGGTGGTTGAGCAATGGAAGTCTTCCTTGGTGGTTGAGCAATTGTAATCATCTGATATAGTGAAAATCTCTTGTTGGAAAACAAGGGGACTGGACTAACTTCCAACATTGGGAAGGAACCAGTATAAATCTTTGTGTGTCTCTCTTCCCTCTCTCTTTTCATATTGGAATCCACTGCAATACTCTTGATAATATTCAGAACTGTTCATATCAGCTTCTGAACTTAACTTAAGTTTTTGAAAAGAAAGAAACCAAGTTTTTTTTGGAGTC